>JARQOC010000006.1:259834266-260012894 GCA_033576535.1 Allobates femoralis
AAACGTTGGGTGGGCTCTTTTTGTTTGATTTGTGGCAATAAAAAATTGAACTTTGACTCACAAAACACAATTTTGTTGTGATTATATATTACCCACTAGTTGTGAGCCCGATGCGATTGCATCGGGATTCTAGAATCTGTGTATAGTTTATTAAGAGTTTAAAATAATAATCCAATTGTTCCATGATCTATCTTTCTATTAACTACATATGTTTGTATGGTGGATATCAACGTGGGTCCGGCGCTTTGTCTGTAGCTGGGCGAAGACCTTCGGTCTTCGACCAGCTACCTTGGGGCTCCTGGCGGGGTTCAGGGGTGAGCAATGGCCGCTGCGCGGGCATTGCTCGCGTTACGGGGTGCAGGGCCGAGCAATGGCCGCTTCGCGGGCATAGCTCGGCGGGGTGTACGTGGGGCTTCTGGCGGGGTTCAGGGCCGAGCAGCGGGCATTGCGGCGGCGAGCAATGGCCGCTTCGCGGGCATTGCTCGGGCTGCTGCAACAACTCGCAACGTCCGCTTCGCGGGCATTGCGAGTGAGTCGCGTGGGCGCTGTGCGCCCACGAACAAAGCCACGGAAGTGGCACCGTGTGGGAGGGAAGTCGCTACGACAATTATATAATAGATGGAAGACAATGTGTTCTGCATTATATTATATAGAAGGCAATGTGTTGTCCATTATATTATATAGAAGGCAATGTGTGGTCCATTATATTATATGGAAGGCAATGTGTTCTCCATTATATTATATGGAAGGCAATGTGTGCCCCATTATATTATATGGAAGGCAATGTGTTCTCCATTATATTATATAGAAGGCAATGTGTGGTCCGTTATATTATATGGAAGGGAATGTGTGCTCCATTATATTGTATGGAAATTAGGGAATGTGTTCTCTATTATATTATATGGAAGGCAATGTGTGGTCCATTATATTGTATGGAAGGCAATGTGTTTTCCATTATGTTATATGGAAGGCAATGCGTGTCCCATTATATTATAAGGAAGGCAATGCGTGGTCCATTATATTATATGGAAGGCATTGCGTGTCCCATTATATTATAAGGAAGGCAATGTGTGGTCCATTATATTATATGGAAGGCATTGCGTGTCCCATTATATTATATGGAAGGCAATGCGTGGCCCATTATATTATATGGAAGGCAATGCGTGGCTTATTATATTATATGGAAGGCAATGTGTGCCCCATTATTCTAAAGAATCGGGAGTCTAGAATCTGGAGAGAGAGAGGGAGAGAGAGAGGGAGAGAGAGAGGGAGAGAGAGATAGATAGATATAGATAGATAGAGAGTGTGGCAAGACGACTCACTCGGCTGCATTCAGACGTAGACACAGGAATGTGTTTGGCTGCAGGTTTATTAAAACCTCATAAACCCAGCAGAATTGGGCACAAAAACAAAGGAGCGTCACTGGCTTGCAAGGTAAATCAAAAATAAAACAAAACAAAACGAGTAAACACAGTCCGTATGTGTACAGGTCCGTCTGTACTGACTGGATGCAGACTGCAGCTACTCCTTAGCTCAGCTCCACAGTCTGGAGCCTCTCCACATCAGTCTCTCTAACCACAAGAAAAAAAAACAGCCTTGTGATTTTACTGTGGCTCAGCCACACCCTCAGGGGAGGTAGGGGGAATGACCTCCCGCCCTCTTAGTCATTCCCCTAAAACCACACACCCTTTTGAGATTAACCCCACAACACATAACATGCTGGGTAGCTTTTACAGGTTTTAGGTCACACAGGCTAGTAACCTGCGTGACACATACCTCCCCTCAACTACACGGCCAGTGACCGCGTCACAATAGATATAGATAGATATAGATAGATAGATATAGATAGATAGATAGATATAGATAGATAGATAGATAGATAGATAGATAGATAGATAGATAGATAAAGATAGATAGATAGATAAATCCAGGTCTGGAGAAAGACTTGCAGCACTCCAAGTTCTCAATGTGAAAAGAACTTTCTTTATTAGGACAGGCACAAAACATGCAACGTTTCAAGTCACAAAGACTTTTCCTCAGGCACAAGTGTCTCAACAGGAAATGCAGTTTATATATACAAACATTAGCATATTAAATTGACAACTGATTAGAGTCATTAGAAAACAGAGAAACATCAATATTATATTAGTGGTTGTGCATACATAAGTGACAACAATTAAAAAAATACAAAAAGATACAAAAAGACATTAGCAAATCAATCAGGTATATATGGACTGCATACAGTGTGAAAAACCTAATTTGAAAGGGCCATGCATAAGTGTACCATATTGCCATCATTATAGAGGCTTCATATGAGTTTCTATATGAAATGGAGCCAGTGGTGCTGAAATTAAAAGAAATGGTGCATCTCAAAAAATATTAATAAGTGTTATGGCTCAAAGGGCCATCAATCATTTAGATTTGAATATTGTGCAAAATTGTGCAAAATGCAATATTAAGTTAAATAGACTTTATAAGTGTAAAAAGCTTTGAGCGCCATCTAGTGGCTGTGCTATATCATGTGCCATAAAATGAGACCATTCAGATGTATGGAATAGATCAAGTAAATACATCAGTTCAGTGGTATGTGGTTCTTTGGCTGAAACTAGAGGGATTTATATAAATCCTCAATACAAAACAGGGATTAAAATTGAACCAGTTTACCACTAAGATAAATAATATGGTCATAAAAACTAAAAATGTGTATATATATATCATAATCAGCAATACAGGTGACAGTGAAAATTAGTTCACACCGATGCAAAAAATCATGTTATTAAACAAAAAAAAAAAAAAAAAAAAAAAAATGGCGACCTATAAAACCACATGGGTGCAACCACAAGGTATATTATAAACCAACATCTTTATACATGCACCACCAGACAATTATCATTGATGAAATAAAAAACAATTAGATAAAAAAATTTTGATAAAAACAATAAGGTATCATGCATGGAACTTTCAATTTCAGGGTGAGTCATAATAGGGTAGGTTTTTCGTCCATATGAAGTAGCCTGGAAAAAAACAAAGATCTGTTTCAGTACTCAAGTGTATTCAATTTTAAAAAAGCATAATTGCTTATACAGTAATATGATACAAAAATATGATAAAAAACAGTGCAAGATAAAATATCATAAAAACAAAAACAAAAATGGAGAAAAAGGTTTAACATCATGGTACAAGGATCTTGAATCTTTCTTCGGCCAGTTTTACTCATGGGGTTAATTTATGATTGTGTTTAATTTATAATCTACATTAAGACCCCCTGGTTTTAAAGTACCTAACCGGTGTATCCAACGTAACTCCTTCTCCATCAGCAGTTTGTTGCGGTTGCCATTTCTTCTCAAAGGGGGGACACTGTCTATGATTCTACATTTCAAATCACTCTCCTGATGGTCGGCTTCAGTAAAGTGCTTGGAAACGGGGAGATTAGGGATTTGTTTTCTTATACTATATCTGTGTTGACCCATCCTCACTTTAAACTCTAACGTCGTCTCACCCACGTAATATAACCCACAGGGGCAATCCAGAAGATAGACCACATGGTCAGAGGAACATGTATGGAATCCATTTATTTTGTAGGTATTCCCTCTTTGTTCAAAAGTATTACCCTTGCGCATATAGGGGCAGTTTACGCAGCCATAGCATGGGAAACTACCTGTTCTCCGTTGGCCCGTGATTGTAGATTGTAAATCTTTTTTGAAGCTGCCAATATCAGCCTGTATTAAGGCGTCTCTCAAACTACGCCCTTTTCTGTAAGCCAGAATTGGGGTTTTTTTTAATTCATCAATTTCAGGAAGACCCCTAGACAAGATGTTCCAATTACCTATGATTGCTTTTTTAATTTCATCTGATTCATTACAGAACATTGTCACCATAGGGATTCGTTTGTCCTTATTGGCAACCGCAGGTTTACCTTGGAGGGCGCGTTTTTTTTGTTGCTGTAGAACACCCTTAGGGTATCCACGTTTCAGAAACTTTTGTGTGAGCAGATCAGTAGTCTCTTTTAGCTCAATGGGATCGGATACGATCCTACAGACTCTTTGCATTTGCCCTTTAGGAATAGCCTTTTTCATGTTTTTTGGGTGATGGCTATCATAGCGCAGTAATTTATTTCTATCCGTGGGCTTAGTAAATAAGGAGGTTTTTATCTTGTTCTCTTTCAGAGTGACCTTCACATCAAGGAATTGGATCTCGTCCATAGAGTGGACCATCGTGAATTTTATTGTGGGGTCAATTGTATTTAGATAGTCAGAAAAACAATTGAGTTCATCCATAGAACCTCTCCAAAGGATGAAAGTGTCGTCCACATATCTCCACCAACATGCGACATGCGCAAAGTGGTGGGATGTGTAGACAAACTCCTCCTCTAATACAGTCATTACCGTATTTGCATATGATGATGCCATCCGTGCCCCCATCGCGACTCCCCGCAATTGTTTATAAAATTTATCACCAAAAAGGAAATAATTGAATTTCAGGCAAATTTCAAGTAGTTGGATAATCATTGTTTTACATTCAATTGAGTGTCCAGTGTTATCCAATTTCTTGATCACTGCTCTTGTGCCCCTCTGATGATCTATTGAAGTAAAAAGTGATACAACATCAAAAGAGACAAGAATGCAGTCATCTGTGACATCTAGGTTACTCAGTTTTTGCAGGAAATCTCCTGTGTCTTTAATATAAGACCCAGCCGCCGTCACGAACTCCATCATAATCACATCCAGGAAAATCCCAATGTTGGAAAAAATAGAGTCAGTGCCGGCGACTATGGGCCTACCAGGAGGATTGGTCAGTGATTTGTGAATTTTAGGTAACAAATATAGGACCGGAGTCCTCGGAAATTTCACAAGCAGAAAATCAAAAAGCTCATCATCAATAATGCCACCCATTTTTGCTTCATTCAAAGTATAAGAAATTATCCTTTCTATCTCAAATCTAGGGTCTCTGTCTAACTGTACGTACACCTCCGTGTCATTAAGCTGTCTCATTACCTCTTTGATGTAATCTTTTTTGCACATGACAACAGTTGCACCCCCTTATCAGCGGGCTTGATAATTAAATCGCTGTCGTTTGCAAGTTCTTTGAGGGCTCTATATTCTTTACTCAAGAAATTGGGTTCTTTTAACAAACTACTCTGCTTGTTTTTCAATGCTTCTATATCCCTTTTCACTGCTGTAATATATGTCTGAATTGCTGGTGAATCATCTGTGGGGGTAAAATCGCTTTTTTTGTACAATGAGAGGTCACGTAATGTAAGTTCGCTTGTTTTGGACCTTGTAACCGCACATTTATTACTAAACCAGTGCTTTAGTTTAATATTCCTGAAAAATCGGTGGAGATCAACTTCTAAACTAAACCAATCAACATGTTGTGCCATCACAAAATTCAATCCCTTATTTAAAACATTAGTCTGATCAGTGGTCAGAGTTTTACCAGAAATGTTCACCACTAGGTTTAAAACCTCCTCCGTTTGTTGGGATTCCGTGTTTTGTCTCTGTTTCTTTTCACTTCTCCTGTGGCGCCGTCCTCCTCTTCTCCTTCTGGGGTTCCGTGTGCATCTAGAAGAAATATTTTTAATCACAGGCAAATAACATGGTTGCTTCAATCTTTTCAAGCCCTTGTGTCTGCAGAATCTTGAGGAATAACCTTTTTTGTTGTTATCGTTCCATGTAACGGGGCCTTCTTTTTGCCAGTTATATATTTGGCCAACTTTATAATCTTCTGCATCCCTGGCCCATTTCTGTCTCTTTGACTCTTCCAAATCTCTAGATAGATATAGATAGATATAGATAGATAGATAGATAGATAGATAGATAGATAGATAGATAGATAGATAATCAAAAAAAAAAAGGAAAAAGCAGCACCAAAAAGATATCAAGTGAACCTTTATTGCCAATGGCGTGGCGACGTTTCGGACCGGAGGTCCTTTCTCAAGCCCTTTCTCAAGGCTTGAGAAAGGACCTCTGGTCCGAAACGTCGCCACGCCATTGGCAATAAAGGTTCACTTGATATCTTTTTGGTGCTGCTTTTTCCTTTTTTTTTTTGATTGTTTACATGGACACTTGACCGGTGTTGAAAAAGCGCTGCACAAGTCTGGTAATATCTGGTGCTGTTCCGTTTTTTTCATATAGATAGATAGATATAGATAGATAGATAGATAGATAGATAGATAGAGATAGATAGATAGATAGATTCTGATTGGTCGCCGGCAGCACGCAGCGACCAATGAGAATAGCGCCTCACTTGCCATAGAGATATAATGGACGACTTTGAGTTTCACATTTACCGCTAAAAGTGAGGCGCTATTCTGATTGGTCGCCGGCAGCACACAGCGACCTATCAGAATAGCGCCTCACTTCCCATAGAGATATAATGGACGACTTTGAGTTTCACATTTACCACTAAAAGTGAGGCGCTATTCTCATTGGTCGCCGGCAGCACACAGCGACCAATCAGAATAGCGCCTCACTTCCCATAGAGATATAATGGACGCTGTGTGCTGCGCCGACCAATCAGCATAGCGCCTCACTTCCCATAGAGATACATAGCGGTGTTTAGAAGAATTTATGGCCGGGCCCTTGGTTCTATTTTCGGCCACGGCGCTCGGCGCTTGTCGGTCGTCGCCGGGGCGGGAGGCTCGCCCCTGCAACGGCTCGCAATGGCCGCTTCGATAGATAGATATAGATAGATAGAGATAGATAGATAGATAGAGATATATAGATAGATAGATAGATAGATAGATAGACAACAAGAAAAAAACTGCACAGCACTCAAAGACAAATGTGAACTGGTGCTAGCAAAGACGCAGGGTCATATAATGTGAAAAAATTCTTGCAGCACTCAGCTACTACCAATGATGTACAAATGCTACAAGCTATATGTGTTTGAGGAAAAAGTTTAAAAACTTACGTTTTTTTCAAAAAACTCAAAAATTCTAATTTTTTATTTCTGAAGTTCTTGGTACATACATTGGCCAATGTCTGCTTGCTCATCAACTGCGACAAAGTGACTTCAGGTCTGATGAGTCCTACTCTGATATCCCTATCCTCCTTGTCCACCCCCCACTTCTCAGTGGGCTGACTCCATCTAGACCCTCGATCACCTGTAGGTTAATGAGGGTGCACATTGCAGCAAGGAGCCTGCAACTCCATATAATAAACAACAAGAAAAAAACTGCACAGCACTCAAAGACAAATGTGAACTGGTGCTAGCAAAGACGCAGGGTCATATAATGTGAAAAAATTCTTGCGGCACACAGCTACTACCAATGATGTACAAATGCTACAAGCTATATGTGTTTGAGGAAAAAGTTTAAAAACTTACGTTTTTTTCCAAAAACTCAAAAATTCAAATTTTTTATTTCTGAAGTTCTTGGTACATACATTGGCCAATGTCTGCTTGCTCATCAACTGCGACAAAGTGACTTCAGGTCTGATGAGTCCTACTCTGATATCCCTATCCTCCTTGTCCACCCCCACTTCTCAGTGGGCAGAGAAGTGGGGGGTGGACAAGGAGGATAGGGATATCAGAGTAGGACTCATCAGACCTGAAGTCACTTGTCGCAGTTGATGAGCAAGCAGACATTGGCCAATGTATGTACCAAGAACTTCAGAAATAAAAAATTTGAATTTTTGAGTTTTTTGAAAAAAACGTAAGTTTTTAAACTTTTTCCTCAAACACATATAGCTTGTAGCATTTGTACATCATTGGTAGTAGCTGTGTGCTGCAAGAATTTTTTCACATGATAGATAGAGATAGATAGATAGACATAGATAGATAGATAGATAGATAGATAGATAGACATAGATAGATAGATAGATAGATAGATAGATAGATAGATAGATAGAGATAGATACTTATACAAAATTAGGAGCAGCAAAGTAATGCTGGATGTCCTGGGTGCAAAGCGACCTCCACAGCCCTCAGTGCATCTTAATATACGTACAAATGTCGCAGCACTCCCTTGGTGATGTTAGTAGTTGTTTATTCCAGCTTGCAATGGTACAAATGGCAACCTTTCAGGCACCCACGCCCTTATTCCTGCCTGCAGGAATAAGGGCGTGGGTGCCTGAAACGTTGCCATTTGTATCATTGCAAGCTGGAATAAACAACTACTAACATCACCAAGGGAGTGCTGCGACATTTGTACGTATAGATAGATAGATAGATAGATATAGATAGATAGATAGATAGATAGAGATAGAAAGATAGATAGATAGATAGAGATAGATAATCTATCTATCTATCTATATCTCTATCTATCTATCTATCTATCTATCTATATCTATATATCTCTATCTATCTATATATCTCTATTTATCTATCTATCTATCTATCTATCTATCTATCTATCTATATCTATCCATCCATCTATCTATCTATCAATCTATGGGCCACATCACACACACAGATATCTGTGTAGAGATTGTTCGTAGATCTCTGGTTGCAGTGAAATCATGGACATATTGTTCCATTTTGTGGCAATATACTAATGGAGCAATGTGTCCATGATTTCACTACAACCAGAGATCTGCGAACAATATCTGCACAATTATCTGTGTGTGTGACGTGGCCCTATTAGATAGATAGATAGATAGATAGATAGATAGATAGATAGATATAGATAGATAGATATAGATAGAGATAGATAGATAGATAGATAGATAGAGCAG
This sequence comes from Allobates femoralis, assembly GCA_033576535.1. Lineage (NCBI taxonomy): Eukaryota > Metazoa > Chordata > Amphibia > Anura > Aromobatidae > Allobates > Allobates femoralis. The sequence continues at coordinate 259,842,942 of JARQOC010000006.1, forward strand.
CAAAGTAATGCTGGATGTCCTGGGTGCAAAGCGACCTCCACAGCCCTCAGTGTATCTTAATATACGTACAAATGTCGCAGCACTCCCTTGGTGATGTTAGTAGTTGTTTATTCCAGCTTGCAATGGTACAAATGGCAACGTTTCAGGCACCCACGCCCTTATTCCTGCCTGCAGGCAGGAATAAGGGCGTGGGTGCCTGAAACGTTGCCATTTGTACCATTGCAAGCTGGAATAAACAACTACTAACATCACCAAGGGAGTGCTGCGACATTTGTACGTATAGATAGATAGATAGATATAGATAGATAGATAGATAGATAGATAGATAGATAGATAGATAGAGAGATAGAGATAGATAGGTGAGTCGTTGCAGCCGCGGTAAGTCCGGCACGTAGGTCCATTGCGATTTTCTTGGGCCGGCACCAGCCGAGCGCCGTGGCCGAAAATCGAACCAAGGGGCCGGCCATGCATTGTTCGAAACACCGCTATGTATCTCTATGGGAAGTGAGGCGCTATTCTCATTGGTCGCTGTGTGCTGGCGGCGACCAATGAGAATAGCGCCTCACTTTGAGCGATAAATTTGAAACTCAAAGTCGTCCATTATATCTCTATGGGAAGTGAGGCGCTATTCTGATTGGTCGCTGTGTGCTGCCGGCGACCAATCAGAATAGCGCCTCACTTCCCATAGAGATATAATGGACGACTTTGAGTTTCAAATTTACCGCTGAAAGTGAGGCGCTATTGTGATTGGTCGCCGGCAGCACACAGCGACCAATGAGAATAGCGCCTCACTTCCCATAGAGATATAATGGACGACTTTGAGTTTCAAATTTACCGCTGAAAGTGAGGCGCTATTCTGATTGGTCGCCGGCAGCACACAGCGATCAATGAGAATAGCGCCTCACTTCCCATAGAGGTATAATGGAGGACTTTGAGTTTCAAATTTCCCGCTTAAGTGAGGCGCTATGCTGATTGGTCGCTGTGTGCTGCGCCGACCAATCAGCATAGCGCCTCACTTCCCATAGAGATACATAGCAGTGTTTCGAACGAAGTATAGCCGGGCCCTTGGTTCTATTTTCGGCCACAGGTCTCGGCTCTTGTCGGTCGTCGCCGGGGCGGCCATTGCTTTCGCCCTTGCAATGGCTCGCAATGGCCGTGAAGCGGCCATTGCGAGTGAGTCGCGTGCCGCGAACAAAGCCACGAACAAAGCCACGGAAGTACCGCCGTGTGCGACGGAAGTCGCTACGGCAATTATATAATAGATACGGTGTGCCCAAATAGTCCAATCAAGTATTGGAATTTTTTCTGGAGCACCCGAAAAAGTGACAGTGAGCCTGTCTCTACTCTTTAGGCGTAGCTGTTGAGACCTGGGTTCTGACTCAGGCCGGTTTTTCACCGGACGTCATCAGGACTATGATTACAACCCAAAAACTGGCCTCTGCACGTATCTACCATTGTACGTGGAAGACATTCTTGTCCTGGTGCAAGGACCGTGGACACCCCCCTCTTACTTTGTCTTTTCTGGTAGTCCTGAGTTTCCACCAGTCGGGACTAGATTCAGCTTAGGCCCTAAGCTCCCTGAAAGGCCAGATCTCGGCTCTTTCGGTCCTTTATCAACGCAGACTTGCGATACATCCTCAGGTTAGGACCTTCATGCAAGAAGTGTCTCTGTTGGTTCCCCCTTACCAAAGACCATTAGAAACATGGGATCTTAACTTGGTCCAGGACGTACTTCAGAGGCTGCCTTTTGAGCCTCTGAAAGAAGTCTCTCTCACCTTTCCTGGAAAGTGAGTTTCCTTGTGTCGATCACGTCCATCCAACGTGTTTTGGAATTGGCTGCACTCTTGCCGAGAGCCCTTTCCTTTCTTTTCACCCGGATAAAGTGGTGCTGCACCAGCTCCATCATTCCTTCCAAAAGTGGTTTCCTCATTCCACCTCAACGAAGATATCATCCTTCCATCTTTCTGTAAGTCTCCGGTGCACCGTGTGGAGATGGCCTTTGTTCGTTCTTCCGGAAGGTCACAGACAGGGCATGGCAGAGTCTAAGGCCACTCTGGCTAGGTGGATACGTTCTACCATCCAAAAAGCGTATCGACTGAGGAATGTGCCCATTCCTGGCAGATTACGAACACACTCCAATCGTGCGGTGGGAGCATCCTGGGCTATTCAGCACCAGGCATCTGCGGAACAAGTATGTAAGGTAGCAACCTGGTCCAGCCTGCATACCTTTGCTAAGCACTATAATGTCCATACCCAGGCCTCTGTGGCCTCGGTAGATGTGTCCTGCAGGCGGCGGTGGCGCACCTTTCCACGTAGGTGACTCTAGATGTACAGCATTGTCTCATCCCTCGGGTTGCGTGCTTTTCTTGCCCACCCAGGGTCTGCTTTGGGATGTCCCATGGTCCTGTGTCCCCCAATGAGGCGATGAAGAAAAGGAGATTTTTGTGTGTACTCACCGTAAAATCCTTTTCTCTTAGCCATCATTGGGGGACACAGCACCCACCCTGTTGCTCGGTTCGGGCATTGTTCTGGTTTTTGAGTTTGCATATTAACTTTTGGTTGAACTCCATTGTTTGCTCTCCTACTGCTTGGTCACTAAACTGGTTGGGGCCTTTCTCAGCCAGGGGGTGTATAGTGCACGGGAGGAGCTTATCTGTTTTGTAATCACTTACAGTCAGCCTTCTAGAGATAGCACCATAACCCATGGTCCTGTGTCTCCCAATTATGGCTCAGAAAAAAGGATTTTATGGTGAGTATATGTCGCACCCAGGGCCAGGTACTCTGGTTTCAGGCACGAGGTCCGGGGGATCACTGTTGGCGATGCCTGAGCCCATGATCCTGGGGGGGGACAACTAATGGGGGGTAAATTGAAGATGTTGAGGTAAAAGTTATTTTGTGACGCCACCTGTAGTACCTGGTGAGGGGTTACCAGCGCCGCCACAGTCCTCCAGAGGGCGTTGGTATTGCGGCTAGGTGGTATAGCTTTCTACAGGTGCAACTTTCCTGTTCTGTCCTCCTGACTCTCCTCCCTGCCCCCGGGTGACCTTACCCCGGATTGAGTGTGGGAGTGCTGGAATTGGGTCCCTCCCACCTGCCTCTGCATCCACCCACAGTTGGGGAAAATTACACTGCTTTTATAGGTGTAATACCCCGTTGTGACGCCTGACCATCTGGGGCACCACATACCCCTGTGATAAAACATACTCGTCCGTGAGTATAGGCACCTAAAAACCGGGGAAAAAAAAGTTTATTTTTCTTTCATCATCAACAACGGGTAAACTATATACAATCAAGCATATTTAGTTTTTCTTCCTGCTACCAGGAGGCACATTATCTTTAAACGTTACTAACACACAGCAGTTATTATGTTAGACCCCACAGCCCTCGGGTCACCCATTGGTCAAGATCTTACTCTCTGGTTAACATTCTGCTTATATTCAACTTTAGAGTCCACATCGGCCCAACGGGGACTGGTACCAACTGTCCGGTTCTGGTGGTAACATTGTCCAGCACAGTCCACTGTGAGTTATCACCGCCCTATAGAATCCCGGGTGGACCGCTCCGTAACGGCAGGGTGCTGTGGCCAGTAAAGAAACCGCAGCAGCTGGTTGACGACTTTAGAGCTGGACTCTGGCCGTTTCCTCGGATCCGGCTTTCCGTGGTGGACTGGGGAAGCTCCCCGGAGTATTGTCGCTCCGCACTGGGGTTCCCCCTTTCTCTCTTAGGCCAAGACTCACACATCAGGCACCCTCTCTCAATGTCCCCTCAGGACCCCCTTTCATCTTCCCTCAGGTGCAGTCTGCAACTTTCCTGTTCTGTCCTCCTGACTCTCCTCCCTCCCCCCGGGTGACCTTACTCCGGATTGAGAGTGGGAGTGCTGGAATTGGGTTCCTCCCACCTGCCTCTGCATCCACCTACAGTTGGGGAAAATTACACCGCTTTTATGGGTGTAATACCCCAGTGTGACGCCTGACCATCTGGGGCGCCACATATACACAAAAATCTCCTTTTTTAGAACTGCTTCACATCTACGTTGCATAGAATCAATCAACTTCTGGCATCTGTCAACTGCTATTCCAGTCCAGGATGTTTTGACTACATCCCACAATTTATTTGCATTTGTTGTCTTTGCTTCAGAAATGGCATTTTTTATGTCACCCCACAAGTGTTCTATTGGATTAAGGTCCGATGACAGCCTCGCCACTCCATAACCTCAATTTTGTTGAACTGGAACCAAGATTTTGCTCATTTACTGGTGTGTTTAGTTTTGTTGTCTTGTTAAAACATCAATTTCAAGGGCAGTTCCTCTTCAGCATAAGACAACATAACCTCTTCAAGTATTTTGATACATGCAAACTGGTCCATGATCTCTGGTATGCGGTAAATAGGCCATAGTAAGAGAAACATGCCCATATCATGATGCTTGCACCACCATGTTTTACTGTCTTCAGTGTGTACTGTGGCTTGAACCAAAGCTCACCCAGTTTGGTGAGTTTTTCACATTCCACTGTGCATTATACCTCTTGGTCTAAAGACTTTATCAGTGACTTTTTTCATATGATGTATTCATATATGACATTGGTACTGGCTTTATTTAAAAATATTTACTGCTATTTATTACTACATGCACTTCAGCATTTACTTTATATAACAATTTTTGGATTGATTATTTTTTGTATTGATCTTTTATTGTGTTATTTTTCACATGAAGTTTTCAATGTATGCCTCAGAAACAAAAACCCACACTGGTCACAGAAATAACTTGAATCTGACAAAAGTAATAATAAATGAAAAATCTATGAAACCTATGAAAATGAACAAATGAAAGTCAGACATTGCTTTTTCAACCTTGCTTCCACAGAATTAAAAATAAATAAATAAACTCACGAAATAGAATAGGCCTGGATAGAAATGATGGTACCCCTGAAAATAATGTGACAAAAGGCGCATGTTAAATCAAGGTGTGTCCACTAATTAGCATCACAAGTGTCTACAATCTTGTAATCAGTCATTGGGCCTGTATATAGGGCTGCAGATACTCACTGTGCTGTTTGGTGACTTGGTGTGTACCACACTCAAAATGGTCCAGAGGAAGCAAAGAAAAGAGTTGTCTCAGGAGATTAGAAAGAAAATTATAGACAAGCATGTTAAAGGTAAAGGTTATAAGACCATCTCCAAGCAGCTTGATGGTCCTGTGACTACAGTTGCACGTATCATTCAGAAATTTAAGATCCATGGGACTGTAGCCAACCTTCCTGGACGTGGCCGCAGGTGGAAAATTGATGAGAAATCAAAGAGACAGATAATATGAATGGTAACAAGAGCCCAAGAAAACTTCTAAAGAGATTAAAGATGAACATCAAGCTCAAGGAAAATCAGTGTCAGATCACACCATCCGTTGTTGCTTAAGCCAAAGTGGACTTCATTGGGAGACCACCAAGGAGGACAATAACGTTAAAAAAAAAAAATTAAAAAGCCAGGCTGGAATTTGCCAAACTACATGTCGACAAGCCACAAAGCTTCTGGGAGAATGTCCTATGGACAGAGGAGACAAAAAATTGAACTTTTTGGCAAGGCACATCAGCTCAAGTTCATAGATAGAAAAAACGAGGCATAACAAGAAAAGAACACTGTCCCTACTGTGAACCATGGAGGAGGCTCTGTTATGTTCTGGGGTTGCTTTGCTGCATCTGGTATGGGGCGTCTTGAATCTGTGCAGGGTATAAAGAAATCTCAAGACTATCAAGGTATATTAGAGAGAAATGTGGTTTCAGTTGCAGGTCATGTGTCTTGCAACAGGATAATGACCCAAAACACACAGCTAAAAACACCCAATAATGGCTAAGAGGAAAACATTGCACTATTCTGAAGTGTCCTTCTATGAACCCTGACCTAAATCCTTTTGAGCATCTTTGGAAAGAGCTGAAACATGTCGTCTGGAAAAGGCAAACTTCAAACATGAGACAACTGGAGCAGTTTGATCTTGAGGAGAGGGCCAAAATACATGTGGTGAGGTGCAGAAGTCTCATTGACAGATACAGGAATCATTTGATTGCAGTGATTGCCTCAAAAGGTTGTGCAACAAAATATTAAGTTAAGGGACCATCATTTCTGTCCAAGTCAATTTCATGAGTTTATTTTTTATTTTTAATTCTGTGGAAGCAGGGTTGAGAAGCAATGTCTGACTTTTATTTGTTCATTTTCATGTATTTTTTATTTATTATTACTGTTGTCAGATTCAAGTTATTTCTGTGACCATTTTGGGTTTTTCTTTCATTAAATGAGGGATACCAACAATTTTGACCATTTGTGTATCTGGTAATTTTGGATAAGACCCTATTGTGCTTTTGATCCACAGATTTTCTCCTTACTGTTAATATTGAGCAAACTTAAATTCAGTCTACGTTCAGCCCTCCATACCAGTCTCTCATGTGGGACGCTCAAGAAAATTAATTGCCCATCCCTACTTTAAATGCATGTGTTAGGTGTTAATATTCTGTCTAGACCCTAGAAATAAGAGTGTTAACATATCCAGCCAGAGTTTATTGTTAAATAAAACAAAAAAAATGACGTTATACTGAAACTTTTATTTCCTGCTTGTTATTTTGTAATCCATACACATTATGTGATGAACACAACATAAAAAAGAATTATTCGGGAGCATTCAAAGTTCTTTATTTCCTTATCTGGGTAATAGATGTATGCCTAAGCCAAAGGTCACAGGTTTTATGTCAAGAAAAAAAAAACAAATTTTCATCTATATGCCATCATTGTGTCCATTTTTCATCCATCCAGCCTTGACATCCATTTTTTACATGAGCAATTTCAAAAATAATAAAGGCCAAATACAGTTTCCTATCTTAATTGTAGTGGATCTGTGAAAAAGGCATGACACATGGATGGTAACACGTATGTGATCTGTTATTTAACCCCTTCACCCCCGGGCCTATTTTGACCCTAATGACCAGGCCATTTTTGTCAATTCTGACCAGTGTCCCTTTATGAGGTAATATCTCTGGAACGCTTCGTTGGATCCGAGCGATTCTGAGATTGTTTTTTCGTGACATATTGGGCTTCATGTTAGTATTAAATTAAGGTCGATATTTTGCAATTTTCAAATTATGAATTTTTATTCTGCTAAACCAGAGAGGTATGTGACACAAAATAGTTAATAAATAACATTTCCCACATGTCTACTTTACATCAGCACAATTTTGGAAAAAAAAAATTTTGGGGGTCGGAAGTTATAAGGGTTAAAAGTTCATCAGCAATTTTTCATTTTTCCAGCAAAATTTACAAAGCCATTTTTTTTAGTGACCACATCACATTTGAAGTCTTTTTGAGGGGTTTATATGACAGAAAATACCCAAAAGTGACACCATTCCAAAAACTGCACCCCTCAAGCTACTCAAAACTACCTTCAAGAAGATTATTAACCCTTCAGGTGCTTCACGGGAACTAAAGCAAAGTGGAAGGAAAAAATGGTCATTTTAATTTTTCCAACAAAAATGTTCTTTTAGCCTCAATTCTTTCATTTTCACATGGGCAACAGGATAAAATGGATCCTAAAAATTGTTGGGCAATTTCTCCTGAGTACAACGATATCTCATATGTGGTCATAAACCACTGTTTGGGCGCACGGCAGGGCTCAGAAGGGAAGGAGCGCAAGTTGACTTTTGGAGCTAATTTTAAATTCAAAAAGTCAAATGGCGCTCCTTCACTTCTGAGCCCTGCTGTGTGCCCAAACAGTGGTTTATGACCACATATGAGGTATCAGTGTACTCAGGAGAAATTGGCCAACAATTTTTAGGATCCATTTTATCCTGTTCCCCATGTGAAAATGAAAAAACTTAGGCTAAAAGAAATTTTTTGTGGAAAAAAAAGTACTTTTTCATTTTTACGAATGAATTTGTGAAGCACCTGGGGGTTCAAAATGCTCACCATCCATCTAGATAAGTTCCCTGGGGGCTCTAGTTTCCAAAACGGAGTCACTTGTGAGGGAGCTCCAATGTTTAGGCACACAGGGGCTCTCCAAAAGGTGGCATGGTGTCCGCTAACAATTTGAAAAATTAGCTCCAATTGTTAGCGGACACCATGTCACGTTTGGAGAGCCCCTGTGTACCTAAACATTGGAGCTCCACCACAAGTGAGCCAATTTTGGAAACTAGACCCCCCCAGGGAACTTATCTAGATGGGTGGTGAGCATTTTGAATGCCCCAGTGCTTCACAAATTAATCTGTAAAAATTAAAAAAGAAAATTTTTATGAAAAAAAAAGTACTTTTTCATTTTTACAGATGAATTTGTGAAGCACCTGGGAGTTCAAAATGCTAACAACCCATCTAGATAAGTTCCCTGGGAGGTCTAGTTTCCAAAATGGGGTCACTTGTGGGGGAGCTCCAATGTTTAGGCACACAGGGGCTCTCCATACGCAACATGGTGTCTGCTAACTATTGGAATTGTTAGCGGACACCATGTTGCATATGGAGAGCCCATGTGTGCCTAAACATTGGAGTTCCCCCACAAGTGACCTAATTTTGGAAACTAGACCCCCCAAGGAATGCATCTCGATGCATAGTGAGCGCTTTGAACCCCCAGGTGCTTCACAAATTGATCCGTAAGAAGGAAAAAGTACTTTTTGTTCACACAAATGTTCTTTTTTCATTTTTACGGATCAATTTGTGAAGCACCTGAGGGTTCAAAGTGCTCACTATGCATCTATACATGTTCCTTGGGGGCTCTAGTTTCCAAAACGGGGTCACTTGTGTGGGAGCTCCAATGTTTAGGCACACAGGGGCTCTCCATATGCGACATGGTGTCCGCTAACTATTGGAATTGTTAGCGGACACCATGTCGCGTATGGAGAGCCCATGTGTGCCTAAACATTGGAGCTCCCCACAAGTGACCTCATTTAGGAAACTAGACCCCTAAGGAATGTATCTAGATGCATAGTGAGCACTTTGAACCCCCATGTGCTTCACAAATTGATCCGTAAAAATGAAAAAAGATTTGTGTGAAAAAAAGTACTTTTTCCTTCTTACGGATCAATTTGTGAAACACCTGGGGGTTCAAAGTGCTCACTATGCATCTAGATGCATTCCTTGGGGGGTCTAGTTTCCAAAATGGGGTCACTTGTGGGGGAGCTCCAATGTTTAGGCACACAGGGGCTCTCCATACGCGACATGGTGTCCGCTAACTATTGGAATTGTTAGCGGACACCATGTCGCGTATGGAGAGCCCATGTGTGCCAAAACATAAGAGCTCCCCCACAAGTGACCTCATTTTGGAAACTAGACCCCCCAAGGAATGCATCTAGATGCATAGTGAGCACTTTGAACCCCCATGTGCTTCACAAATTGATCCGTAATAAGGAAAAAGTACTTTTTTTTTTCACACAAATTTTCTTTTTTCATTTTTACGGATCAATTTGTGAAGCACCTGGGGGTTCAAAGTGTTCACTATGCATCTAAATACAGCAAAGCCCTTTTTTATTTTTTTTCCAGGACTAATTCTAGAAAAAAAATGGCGTGGGGCTCCGCCATATTTTGGTCCAGCCAGGTACAACTTGGCAGCTATGGACTGCCAGCAACCCCCAGCTGCCTCATTGTACCTGGCTGGCAACCAAAAATACAGCAAAGCCCTTTTTTTTCTTCTAGAACTAATTCTAGAAAAAAAATGGCGTGGGGCTCCGCCATATTTTTGGTCCAGCCAGGTACAACTAGGCAGCTGGGGGCTGGAATCCACAGCATGGAGAGGCCCAAGCATTCTGGGCTCCCCATGCTGCGAATTGCAGCCCGCAGCCGCCCCAGAATATGGCGCATTCATTGAAGCGCCATTTTCTGGCGCTGTACCCAGACTCTTCCAGTTGCCCTGGTGCCGGTGGCAAACTAGGTAATAAAGGGGTTAATGCCAGCTTTTTATTGGCAGCTGGCACTAAGCCCGAGATTCATAATATATGGCCAGTGTTAGACCCGCCATTAGGAATCTCTGGTAAATAGTCAGAAAATACACACAGAGAAAAATCTTTTTATTTGAAAAAAAAAAACACAAACAAAATTCGGACTCCATCTTTATTATAAAGATCCGACGTAGTCCACAACGAAGGTCCCACAACGCTCGATCGCCTCCGACGTAGTCCACAACGAAGGTCCCACAACGCTCGATCGCCTCTGCTCAATCCAGAGACTGCAGCAAGGGATCAAGTATCCTCTTCCAACAGCCTCTGGGGTCAGAGTTATGGTGCACTGTATGACAATGATCTGTCATACAGTGCACCATGACTATGATCCCAGAGACTACAACAAGAGGACACTTGATCCCTTGTTGCACCCATCCACCTATGCACCCATCATCCACGCACGCACACAACCACGCACGCACATCCACGCACGCACATCCACGCACACACACATCCACGCACGCACGCTGACATCCACGCACGCACATCCACGCACGCACATCCACTCACGCTGACATTCACACACGCTGACATCCACGCATGCACACATCCACGCACGCAAGCTGACATCCACGCACACATCCATGCACGCTGACATCCACGCATGCACGCTGACATCCACGCACACACGCTGAACATCCACGCACGCTGACATCCACGCACGCACACATCCACGCACGCACATCCACACACACACATCCACGCATGCTGACATCCACGCATGCTGACATCCACACACGCTGACATCCACGCACACATACATCCACGCATGCTGACATTCACGCACGCTGACATCCACGTACGCACACATGCACGCTGACATTCTCGCACGCTGACATCCACGCACGCACATATCCACGCACGCTGACATCCACGCACATCCACACATGCTGACATCCACGCACGCTGACATCCATGCACGCACGCTGACATTCACGCACGCTGACATCCATGCATGCTGACATCCACGCACATCCACACATGCTGACATCCACACATGCTGACATCCACGCAGGCATGCACCCTGACATCCATGCACGCACGCTGACATCCACGCACGCTGACATCCACGCACGCTGACATCCACTCATGCACACATCCACGCACGCACACTGACATTCACGCACGCTGACATCCACGCACGCACGCTGACATCCACACACGCACATATCCACGCACGCTGACATCCACGCACATCCACACATGCTGACATCCACACATGCTGACATCCACGCACGCTGACATCCATGCACGCACGCTGACATCCACACAGGCACGCTGACATCCACGCATGCACACATCCACACACGCTGACATTCATGCACGCTGACATCCACGTACGCACGCTGATATCCACGCACGCTGACATCCATGCATGCACACATCCACACACATACGCACATCCACACATGCACGCACGCACATCCACACACACGTCCACAAACACATCCATCTATGCACACATCCACGCAGGCACACGTCTATGCACACACGTCTATGCACGCACACGTCCACGCACGCACACGTCTACACTCACTCACCTCCACGCACACTCATGTACGCTCATGTCCACGCACACGTCCACGCATGCACCCCCCATCCATCTATCCATCACCCATCCATCCATCAATCCATCCAGCAATTCATTCATTCATTCATTCATACATACATACTTACATACATACTTATCCTCTGGATCCACCGATGAGCAGGAGGCTGGAAGAGGAGGCAGGGAGAGGAGGCGGGGCCACCGACCGGCCGGCAGAGGAGCCGCACAGCCGGAGGCAGCGCGGCTGCAACGGCGGGTGCACCGAGGTGTGCAGCCCTCTGCAAGAGGTGAGGGGGGGCCAGGCACAGAGCCCGGAGGTGGGGGCAGCCTGGGTGAGGGGGATACTGGAGCGAGGGCCAGGCGCTGTGACCGGCCGGCATTTACATAATTATAGAGGAGGGCGGGCGGTTTGAGGGGACGGGGGGGCCCCCCTGTGAGTCATGGAGCGGGAGGGGGGTGAGGAGGGGTGGACACATGCCGATCCGCCCCTCCAGATCTGATTGGAGAGCTCCAATCAGATCTGGAGGGGTGAATCTCTATGATTCCCTCCGATCGGCAGTTTCACTTTTAAACTGCCGATCGGAGGGGTCCTGGGCATGGGGGGGTTAATCCACCCCCTGTGGGGTCATCTACAGGTTGTCACAGAGCAGCAGCATCTGTGACACCTGAGTGACCCCACTCACAGGAGCTGCAGCAGCTCAAATCTGCCAGGACGTTGTACAACGTCCTGTGTCGGTAACAGGCAGAAACACAGGACGTTGTACAACGTCCTATGTCGGGAAGGGGTTAAAGTGTAAATGATGTCATTTCACTGGAGAAAAAAAACAAAAACAATAGTGCACTTGTTGTTAATGATGGGTCACATAGAAGCTAAGACAAAGCTTTTTTTGTGCCATATATCTTATTTTCTCAATTTTTTTGTGATATTTAAAAAACAGCACTTTTGGGCTGTGTGGGAGTGGCCAGTGTCTCAGCACTGTGTGTGGGTGTGGCTAGTGTGTCTCAGCAGTGTATGTGGGTGTGGCCAGTGTGTTTCAGCAGTGTGTGTCGGTGTGGCTAGTGTGTCTCAGCAGTGTATGTGGGTGTGGCCAGTGTGTCTCAGCAGTGTGTGGTCAGTGTGTCTCAGCACTGTGTGTGGGTGTGGCCGGTGTGTCTCAGCAGTGTATGTGGGTGTGGCTAGTGTGTCTCAGCGGTGTGTGTGGGTGTGGCCAGCATTTTCTAGCTATGTGTATAATTTCCACCAGCGCTGTTATCATTATGTTTGTGTTCGGGCATTTGTCTGCATCTCAGACACAAGCGGCCTGAACACTAATGTGAAACTGGCCTAACACACTGATAAAACTGTCTCTCTATGTATATAAACTATGGGGCTCATCACAGTGGATGGCAGAGTATCCAGGCTGCAGCTTTGTGTATATGGGGGCTGTAATCTGAGCTTTTACCACAGTGTGTTACATGTAGCCTGTGCAGAGCATTCAGTCTATGGAAGTTAATTTGTTCATCAGCACTGGATTAGATGAGTATTACCAAAAATCTTACTGACACTTTATTGATATGCGTGATGCGATTTGTGCAGTAGTAATAGTACAGTTTGTGCTGTGAGTATCCTGTAATTACATCCACTGTACTTGTTTCATGTGTCTGACGTCTGTGCTCTCTTGACTTGTGTGACCTGTGTGATGTATGACTTCCGTGTGATGTATGACCTGTGTGTGATGTATGACCAGTGTGTGATGTATGATCTGTGTGTGATGCATGACCTGTATGACCTGTGTGTGATGTATGACCTGTGTGTAATGTATGACATGTGTGTGATTTATGACCTGTGTGTGATGTATGATCTGTGTGTGATGCATGACCTGTATGACATGTGTGTGATGTATGACCTGTGTGTAATGTATGAGCTGTGGGTATTGTATGACCTGTGTGTGATGTATGACCGGTGTGTGATGCATGACCTGTGTGTGATGTATGACCTGTGTGACCTGTGTGTGATGTATGACCTGTGTGTGATGTATGACCTGTGTGTGATGCATGACCTGTGTGTGATGCATGACCTGTCTGATGTATAACCTGTGTGTGATATATGACCTGTGTTGCCTGTGTGTGATGTATGGCCTGTGTGTGATATATGACCAGTGTGTGATGCATGACCTGTTTGTGATGGCATGACCTGTCTGTGATGTATGACCTGTGTGTGATATATGACCAGTGTTGCCTGTGTGTGATGTATGACCTGTGTGTGATGTATGACCTGTGTGGCCTGTGTGTGATGTATGAAAAAATTATCCACTGCACACTAAACATAATACATGACATAATGGCTAAAGGAATGTTTGACTGACATATAAGGAACTAATGCAAATTTTGAGGAGGAAAATTGACATTGCAGAATCTGCTTCAGGAAACATGAAAAATGAGAATCTTAGTTCATGCATTGGCCAATGCATGTTAAGCCCGATAACCTACGTCAAGGTGTTCTCATTTATATTGGGTCCCTGTCTGCCTTACCTTATGCCTCTGTCTGTGGCGCAAATGCTTATGAGGGTAAAAGCCTCTGAATGCAATTAAAACCTACGTGTCCGGGTGTTGTAGGAAACTTGACTACAGCAAGATGGTGAAAAAACATGGCTACTCTGGACTAGGCTATTGGGGGAAGGGTGCTCAGTCAAAAAATGTAATATAATATTTTCAAGATGATGGCACACCTACACGTTCAGGTGCTAGCTGTGTGATGTATGGCATGTGTGTGATGTATGACCTGTGTGATGTATGACCTGTGTGTGATATATGACCTGTGTTGCCTGTGTGTGATGTATGACCTGTGTGCTATGTGATGTGACCTGTGTTATGTATGACGTATGTGCGATGTATGACGTATGTGCGATGTATGACATGTGTGTGATGTATGACCAGTGTGGGCTGTGTGTGATGTAACGCCTGTGTGTGATGTATGACCTGTGTGTGGTGTATGACCTGTGTATGATGTATGGCCTGTGTGTGTTGTATGACCTGTGTGTGATGTATCAGAGAGCATATAGTATAGCTCGACCACCGTTTAGGTGCACAAGGGTAAAATAGGCCACAAAGTCTTTAAATATATCCCCGGCACACAATAAAAGAAGAGAGATGATTATCCTTTTTGTGTTTTTTATTTTTGAAGGTGAAAAACAGGTTGTATCACACAACGTTTCGGCTCCAGTTGAGCCTTTCTCAAGTGAGTCTTCTGTATATATAGAAAGGGGGTTTGTGGTTCAGTTCCCACATGAGCAACTGCTCAGGCCAGTACCTGCCTGTTTGAGGTACTCAGCATATGACTCCGTCCTTTGTGTCAGTGCAGCAGCATGGTGGCTGGTCTGGGTGGATGGACAGGAGCCAAAAAATAATCATCTCTCTTCTTTTATTGTGTGCCGGGTATATATTTAAAGACTGTGTGTGATGTATGACCTATGTGACCTGTGTGTGATGTATGACCTGTGTGACCTGTGTGTGGTGTATGACCTGTGTATGATGTATGACCTGTGTGTGATGTATGACCTGTGTGGCCTGGGTGTGATGAAAGACCTGTGTGTCATGTATGACCTGTGTTGCTTATGTGTGATGTATGACCTGTGTGATGTGTGCCATGTGTGTGATGTGTGCCATGTGTGTGATGTGTGACCTGTGTGATGTACGTGTGATGGATAGATAGATATAGATGTATCAGATGTTAGATACAAATAGATATAGATGGATAGATATAGATGATAGACAGATGATAGGGTAGATAATACATTTATAAATACATATGATAGATGACTATATACATATCTATCTTAATCATATCTATCTCTAATGTTAGCAGAGTGTGGACTGTTGAACAGAGTTACTGTGTAGCAGGTGCATTGCTAGGGTCAGAAAAGATTCGGGGCCCAAGCCCTGAGGCATATATTTTGCTGCCATCCACCCCCCCAAACAAAAAATTTAACACCACAACATAACTCTCTGACTACAGATAATGTAGTACTTGCAGTCCTATGCAACACAACAAATAACACAGTGATATCTCTGAGTACAGATAACGTAGAAGATGTCACCTATAGTCCTATGAAACAGCACAGATAACACAGTGATATCTCTGAGTACAGATAATCGAGTAGATCTCACCTGTAGCCCTATGAAACACCACAAATGACATAACTCTGACTACAGATACGTATAGGAAACTTGCAGTCCTATGTAACAACACAGTGATTACACACGCCAACAGATCCAAACCATATATATATAGATATGTCCTCATCTTGGTACCCATATAGGTACCCATCCTTGTATATATGCCCTCATCCTGGTATATAGATCCCCATATATGATCCCCGTATTGGTATATACTGTATTTTTCGCTTTATAAGACGCACCTGATTATAAGACACACCCCCGAATTTGGTGAAGGAAAAGAGAAAAAAAATGTTCTAATGTTAAATGAGGTCTGTCTTATAATGCCAGTGTCCGTCTAACAAATCATATAGGGTACATGTCTCTCATAGCCACCCATCCTAAAATTAGCCACCTTAATCTGGATATGGCCCCCTTATATTGGATATAGCCCCCTTGTGCTGGCACACGTCCCTCAGTGATGTCACATGTTCCCCAGTGATGACACACATCCCCCATTGATGGCACACATCTCCTATTGATGGCACACGTCTCCTATTGATGGCACACGTCCCCTACAGCTGGCACACGTCCCCTACAGCTGGCACACGTCCACTACAGCTAGCACATGTCCCCTACAGCTGGCACACATCTCCTACAGCTGACAAAGGTTTCCTCTGGATGGCACACATCTCCTACAGCTGGCACAGGTCTCCTATGGATGGACTAAAAGAGTCCAGCACCTGAGCACATCTCCAATGTCTTGGAATGTATTTATTTGTGCATCAAAGTATAAAACAAATTACATGGGACGACAGTCCTACCGAACCACCGGTGTGGTGGGACTGCCGTCCCATGTAATTTGTTTTATACTTTGATGCACAAATAAATACATTCCCAGACATTGGAGGCGTGGTCAGGTCCTACATTCTTGTACTTCATTATCGTGGATTGCATTGGGAATCCATCCGTGCACCAGCGGCTGTGGTTATTCCGGTGAAGCATTTTCCCTTCCCTTCCCCTCCCTGAGGAGATATCTGCTACAGCTGGCACAGGTCTCCTATGGATGGCACACGGTACCCCTGTCCTGGCTATGGCCCCCTATGAATGGCACATGTCCTCCTGTTCTAGCTATGGCCCCCTATGGATGGCACATGTCCCCCTGTGCTGGCTATGGCCCCCTATGGATGGCACATGGTCCCCCTATGCTGGCTATGGCCCCCTATGGATGGCACATGGTCCCCCTGTCCTGGCTATGGACCCCATGCTGCTGCCCTCCCTGTCCTGGCTATGGCCCCCATGCTGCTGCCCATAGTAAAATAAAAAACTCTTTACTTACTTCCTTCAGCGCTGTTCTTTCGGTGCCTCTCTCCGTGCCGCTGCGCTCCACCACTTCCTGCTTCTCGGTGCCGGTCATGTGATCGGCACAGCAGAATGACATCATCTCTGCGTGCCTGATCACAGCGGGAAGCAGGGAGACTGGGCAGACACTGTGAGATCAGAGCTGGAGGAGGTAAAGCTTTTTTTATTTTACTATGGGCAGCAGCATGGGGCCATTTTGAACACAGGGGGGAACATGTGCCATAACTGAGTTGGGTGCAGGTACATAAGCTCATCACCACGGTGTGGTTTCAGCACCACGGTAATGAAGAGTGGCATGCATATTATATGAGCGGGAGCAGGAGACCTCACGCTGGCTCAGCAGCCCGCAGCCAGCCCGCCCCAGCCCCCAGCACCACTCCAGAGCTGCCCCCACCTTCCCGGGCCCTGCAATATATAATCCGTATATTCGGATTATAAGACGCACCCCCCACTTTCCCCCAAAATTTGGGGAAACGTAAGTGCATCTTATTCTAATGCGAAAAATACGGCATGTTCCTCTACCTGGTATATACAGTCTCCATCCTAGTATATATACTCCCCCATCCTGGTAGATATGTCCCCATCCTGGTATATTGTACATGGCCCCCATTCTTCTGGTATATATGAGGGCATCCTGGTATATAGATTCCCCATGCTGGTATATATGGGAACACACCAGGCAGGTCCGAGTTACTATTGTGGCAAAGTTTAAAGCTGGTTTTGGATACAAAAAGATTTCCCAAGTTTTAAATATCTCAAGGAGCACTGTGCAAGCGATCATATTGAAATGGAAGGAGTATCAGACCAGTGCAAATCTACCAAGACCCGGCCATCCCTCTAAACTTTCATCTCGAACAAGGAGAAGACTGATCTGAGTTGCAGCCAAAAGGCTCATGATTACTCTGCAGAGATCTACAGCTAAGGTGGGAGAGTCTGTCCATAGGACAACAAACAGAAGTACACTGCACAAATCTGGCCTTTATGGAAGAGTGGCAAGAAGAAAGCCTTTTCTCAAAGATATCCATAAAAAGTCTCATTTGAAGTTTTCTACAAGCCACCTGGGAGACACACCAAACATGTGGAATAAGGTGTTCAGGTCAGATGAAACCAAAATCGAACTTTTTGGCCACAATGCAAAACGATGTTTGGCGTAAAAGCAACACAGCTCATCACCCTCAAAACACCATCCCCACTGCCAAACATGGTGGTGGCAGCATCATGGTTTGAGCCTGCTTTTCTTCAGCAGGGACAGGGAAGATGGTTAAAATTGATGTGAAGATGGATGGAGCCAAATACAGGACCATTGTGGAAGAAAACCTGTAGGAGTCTGCAAAAGACCTGAGACTGGGACGGAGATTTATTTTCCAACAAGACAATGATCCCAATCATAAAACAAAATCTACAATGGAATTGTTCAAAAATAAATGTATCCATGTGTTAGAATGGCCAAGTCAAAGTCCAGACCTGAATCCAATCGAGAATCTGTGGAAAGAGCTGTAAACTGCTGTTCACAAACGCTCTCCATCCAACTTCACTGACCTCCAGCTGTTTTGCAAGGAAGAATGGGCAAGAATTTCAGTCACTCGATGTGCAAAACTAATAGAGACATACCCCAAGCGACTTGCAGCTGTATTCACAGCAAAAGGTGGCGCTACAAAGTATTAACTCAAGGGGGCCGAATAATATTGCACGCCCCACTTTTCAGTTTTTTATTTGTTAAAAAAAGTATCAAATATCCAATAAATTTCGTTCCACTTCACGATTGTGTCCCACATGATTCTTCACAAAAAAATTAGAATTTTATATCTTTATGTTTGAAGCCTGAAATGTGGCAAAAGGTTGAAAAGTTCAAGGAGTCCAAATACTTTAACAAGGCACTGTATATGTTCCCCATCTTGGTATACATGGCCCCCATCCAGGTATATATGTTCCCCATCCTGGTATACACGGTCCCCATCATGGTATATATGTCCTCATTCTGGTATACATATGTCCCCCACCTTGATATATATGAACCCCTTTTTAGGTTATATGGTCCTAATCCTGGTATATATTATCCCCTTAATGGTATATATGTCCCCATATTGGTTTACATGGTCCCCCTTCTAGTATGTGTGTCCCAGTTCTGTCCCTAACACCTAATTAAAAACAAAAATATTCTACTCCCCTTACCTCTGCTCCCACGTTGCCCGGTGTCCTCTGTAGCCAGCTCACAGTGGCCGGCAAGGCAGCTGGCATCAGAGGGTGTCACTGTCATGTGCTGTCCCCCTGTCGCGGCACCTCTGACGTCAGCTCCAAGCTGCCTGGCAACATGTACCTGATGGGCCTCTGCACCGCGGTGCATTTCAGCTGGATTTGCATCCTCAGCAAGGATGCAAACCCAGCTGAAGCAGGCATTGGGTTTGCAGGCCCCTGTACCCCTGGCCCAGTCGCAGCAACAGCCGTGATTGTTCTGCTCCTGGTCCAGTGTAAAATGACAAACCCCCAGTCACTCCATGTGGCTGCAGATTTATGAATCCACACATCACACACTGTATGTTGTAAGGAACCTCTGGTGTGAGAGCCAGGAACGGCAGTCACAAGTGTGTAATACGCAAACTCCTGGCCAGAGCACACACATCCATACGTACCATCATATAATACATGACACACAAACGTAAGCGTACCCTCATTCGTACATCACATACACACGTGCACCATCATACATACATTACATACACACCCAGGAGCACCATCATACATACACACTCAGGTGCACCATCATATGTACATAACACACATACATCCAGGCATACCCTCATACGTACATTACACATACACCCAAGAGCACCATCATACATACATCACAGACCAAGTGTACCATCATACATGCATGACATACACACTCAGGTGCACCATCTTACATAAATGACACAAACACAGGAGCACGATCTTATAAACAGGACACTTACACCAAGAAGCACCATTTTACATACAGGACACATACACCCAGGAGCACCATCTTACATACAGGACACATACACCCAGGACCACCATCTTACATACATGACACATACACCCAGGAGCATTATCATACATACAGGACACATGCACCCAAGAGCACTATCAAACATACATGACACAGACATGCAAGAGCATTATCATACATACATGACCCATATACCCAGGAGCACTATCAAACATACATGACACATACACCCAGGAGCATTATCATACATACATGACCCATACACCCAGGAGCATTATCATACATACAGGACACAAAAACCCAGGAGCACTATCAAAAATATATGACACATACACTCAGGAGCATTATTATAGATACATGACCCATATACCCAGGAGCATTATCATACATACAGGACACATACACCCAGGAGCACTATCAAACATACATGACACATACACACAGGACCTTTATGATACATACATGAGCCATATACCCAGGAGCATCATCATACATTCAAGACACACCCAGGAGCACTATCAAACATACATGACACATACACACCCAGGAGCATTATCATACATACATGACCCATATACCCAGGAGCATTATCATACATACATGACACATACACCCAGGAAAATTGTCATACATACAGGACATATACACCCAGGAGCACTATCAAACAGCATTATCATACATACGTGACACACTGTAGCTCTTGTCCCACACAGTCTTGGCCCCGCACACCTGCTGTCTTTGTTCCAAGCCCTTCACCTCCTCCACATTGATGCTGTGCAGTCCTGCTGTACAAGTATGGATGATTCCTTGGCCATAGCTGAAGAGAGGAGAGGTGAGGAGCAGCTGCCGAGGTGATCACAGCACCGTGCAGAGCAGTCAGGCAAACACTGCCTGTGTGCAGACCAGTTTACACTGTAGCTGACGGAGCTCAGGCCTGTGCTGTTGCCTGAGGTGACCTGAGACCCTTCATCTCATGAGCTTCAGCCAGGAGCTCGCCCTCAGTAGGCCACTCCCCTTCCCTTCTGAAGCGTATTCAGTGTGTAGACGGAAAAAGAGTTTTACACACAGTGCAGTTGGGGCACTTTGGAGAAGCTTAAAGAATGTTCTTTGTGGGGTTTAAAATGAAGTTTATTGTGGCGATGATTGATGATTTGTACTGTACAGTTGTTTTGGTCAATAAAAACATATCTGATCAAAAAAAAAAAAAAGAATGATTTGCAACCAGAATTTTCTAATGAAGTATATTACAAAGTTTATTAAAATCACTTGCTCTACATTATTATGAAATAAAAATTTAAACGGCGGTTACACTTTAAGCATTTCTTTTTATAATGGGCTAGTTGGTTTCGGAATACTAATCAAAGTAGTGTCTGCTACATTCTCTTTATATTTATACTGTCGGTCCATGTGTAGAAATGTTCATGTAAACTCTCACATTGACTTGCTTTGTTTTTGTGTTGTCCATAGGCTACTTATTTTGCACACGAAAAGCACACAGATGTTTTTATACATTCATCTGGATGAGCCCTAATTTAGGTAATGTAGTCTCTTCCTCAGAGGCTCTAGTGAATACCCGGTAGTCACTTAGTCACGCCCCTCAAGGGTAAGCTCGGGCCGTGGCACAGTGGGTCCACACTCAACAGCGTTAGACAGATGTCGATCAAAAATAGATGAAAAACTCATGATTACTGTAGCTAATATATAGATCTATAAAACAACACTTAACGTGGAAATATAATAATGGATATTAAATTGCTCTAATAAAAATCAGTTAATATTAATCAAGATAAAAAAAAACAAATATCCAAGATATGCAGTATAAAGGTACTCTCAATTTACAAATATGTTGCAAATAAAAAGTAATACCATTAAAACATGCACTCCATCTTACCGGTGTTGTACACTACTTGGACAACCCCTTCTCATTTCTATGTTTGCTCTCATTAAAATGAAAAAGCTTATACTCACTTCCCGTGCTGGCAACATTCCAGTGGTCTCAGCACTCACTATCCTGGAGCTCACTTAAGGTTATGTCATGTGAGCCCTGTGCCCAATCAGAGCTGGATGCCCTCTACCTATATCAAACGTTATAAGAAGTGAGGGAGCAGCCGCAGCTGTGACAACTTCCTTCTAATATTCAATTCTTCCAAAGGTGGGGATAGGGAAGCTGGCGATGATTAAGTACAGGACTCGTGACACATAACCTCAAGTGAGTCCAAAAAGAACAAGTACCAATGCTGCTGGAATGGTGTTGCAACTAAGGGGATGAATGTGGGGTGTGGGGGGAAAATAAGCTTTTTAATTTAACAGGGGCAAACATGGGGAATAAGAAGTTGTTGTCCAAGTAGTGTTCAACCCCTTCAATGAATGGATATAAAGGTAGCAATTGACTGCTTAAATTAATTATGTACAGGATGACACTGGAGCTGGCCGTAAAGGTATTGACGGACACAAAGTAGTGTGCTCATACACCACTGAGTGTCCGTGTTCTGCTAGGAAACCCCTGAGGACCTCCGTGTAGGAATACCTCTATGGCTGAGACACTCGCCCTAATACGTAAAATAAATAGAATTTTGGGGTTCAGCGCACTGAATATAAAAACCGCGTGTAAAAATGAATCTATATTCATTAAAAATTAAAACAATATTTTATTGATTTCTCGTGCTACCATGTACTATATAAAAACATATATCAAACATTAAAAGCGATAAATATGTATCAAAGAGGGTCCATTCAGGGAATATGTCCCATCAGAATTTTCTGTAGGTCTTTTTCTATAGTCCTGGCATATGTGCTATGGATTACTTCGTTTGTTTTCTTTTATTATTCTTTATGGAGTTGATAATCCTATAGGAAATGAAATTTAGGGTGTAAGAATGGCTAAATGAGACCTGCATAAAGAAGATGTCTTTTGAGAAGGTGAGCACGATGGTCGCCTACCTTTCTGATGGATAGGGGTTACTTGTCAGCTGTCGCATTGCTTTTACGGTTCTCCCAGTATGCGATAGGTTTATACTTATAATCTGAAACACGAGTGAAATTATAATTTACTAGCTGTGAGCCCGATGCAAATGCATCGGGATTCTAGAACGTGCATACATTTGCTTATAATAGTTATAGCTGGTCTGAGTACTTTTTTGGGGGGGTCCAATACTTTTTGGGGGGGGGGGGGGGGGGCCAATACTTTTTTTGGGGGGTCCAATACTTTTTTGGGGGGGTCCAATACTTTTTGGGGGGTCCAATACTTTTTAGGGTGGGTCCAATACTTTTTTGGGGGGGGTCCAATACTTTTTTGGGGGGGTCCAATACTTTTTTTGGGGGGTCCAATACTTTTGGGGGGGGTTCCAATACTTTTTTTGGGGTTCCAATACTTTTTTGGGGGGGTCCAATACTTTTTTTGGGGGGTCCAATACTTTTGGGGGGGGTTCCAATACTTTATTTGGGGGGTCCAATACTTTTTTGGGGGGGTCCAATACTTTTGGGGGGTCCAATACTTTTTTTGGGGGTCCAATACTTTTTTTGGGGGGTCCAATACTTTTGGGGGGGTCCAATACTTTTTTTTGGGGGTTCCAATACTTTTTTTGGGGGGTCAAATACTTTTTTTAGGGGGGGGGTCCAATACTTTTTTTGGGGGGGTCCAATACTTTTTTTGGGGGGTCCAATACTTTTGGGGGGGGGGTCCAATACTTTTTTTGGGGGTCCAATACTTTTTTTGGGGGGTCCAATACTTTTTTTGGGGGTCCAATACTTTTGGGGGGGGTTTCCAATACTTTTTTTGGGGGGTCCAATACTTTTTTTGGGGGGTCCAATACTTTTGGGGGGGGGTCCAATACTTTTTTTGGGGGGTCCAATACTTTTTTGGGGGGGTCCAATACTTTTGGGGGGGGTCCAATACTTTTTTTGGTGGGTCCAATACTTTTTTTGGGTGGTCCAATACTTTTTAGGGGGGTCCAATACTTTTTTGGGGGGGTCCAATACTTTTGGGGGGGGTCAATACTTTTGGGGGGGTCCAATACTTTTTTGGGGGGGTCCAATACTTTTTTGGGGGGGTCCAATACTTTTTTTGGGGGGTCCAATACTTTTTGGGGGGTCCAATACTTTTTTTGGGGGGTCCAATACTTTTTTAGGGGGGTCCAATACTTTTGGGGGGGGTCCAATACTTTTTGGGGGGGTCCAATACTTTTTGGGGGGTTCCAATACTTTTTGGGGGGGTCCAATACTTTTTTGGGGGTCCAATACTTTCATTTTTTGGGGGGTCCAATACTTTTTTGTTATTTTGGGGGGTCCAATACTTTTGGGGGGTCATACTTTGGGGGTCCAATACTTTTTTGGGGGGGTCCAATACTTTTTTGGGGGGTCCAATACTTTTTTGGGGTATTTGGGGGGTCCAATACTTTTTTAGGGGGGTCCAATACTTTTTTTGGGGGGTCCAATACTTTTTTGGGGGGGTCCAATACTTTTTTGGGGGGGTCCAATACTTTTTGGGGGGTCCAATACTTTTTTTGGGGGGTCCAATACTTTTTTAGGGGGGGTCCAATACTTTTGGGGGGGGTCCAATACTTTTTTGGGGGGTCCAATACTTTTTGGGGGGGTCCAATACTTTTTTGGGGGCGTCCAATACTTTTTTTTGGGGGGTCCAATACTTTTTTTAGGGGGGTCCAATACTTTTTTTGGGGGGTCCAATACTTTTTTAGGGGGGTCCAATACTTTTTTTTGGGGGGTCCAATACTTTTTTTTTGGGGGGTCCAATACTTTTTGGGGGGGGTCCCAATACTTTTTTTGGGGGTCCAATACTTTTTTGGTCTTTTTTTTGGGGGGTCCAATACTTTTGGGGGGGGGTCCAATACTTTTTTTGGGGGGTCCAATACTTTTTTTGGGGGGTCCAATACTTTTGGGGGGTCCAATACTTTTTTGGGGGGTCCAATACTTTTTGGGGGGGGTCCAATACTTTTTTTTTGGGGGGGGGGGGGTCCAATACTTTTTTTGGGGGGTCCAAATTACTTTTTGGGGGGTCCAATACTTTTTTTGGGGGGTCCAATACTTTTGGGGGGGGGGTCCAATACTTTTTTGGGGGGGTCCAATAATTTTGGGGGGGGGGTCCAATACTTTGGGGGGGTCCAATACTTTTTGGGGGGGTCCAATACTTTTTTTGGGGGGTCCAATACTTTTTTTGGGGGGTCCAATATTTTAATATATATTTTTTTTTTTTTTTGTTATTATTATTTTTTATTTTATTATTTATTTTTATTTTTTTTTTACTTTTTTTATTATTATTAAATGTATTTATTTTATTTGTTATTTTAATTGAATTTATTTGTATAAAAAATTTTTTATTTTATTAAAAAAACGCATCTGCGGCGCGGTTGCGGTAATCCCCATACAAAGTATAGGGGACTTGCGGCAGGTGTGGCAAAACCGCACTTGCCGCACCTGCCGCAAGTCCCCCTATACTTTCTATGGGGATTACCGCAACCGCGCCGCAACTTGCACTTGCGGCGCGGTTGCGGTAATCCTTATGGGGATTACCGCAACCGCGCTGCAAGTGCTCGCACTCAGCCAGCGACTCGCAATGCGGCGCGGTTGCGGTAATCCTTATGGGGATTACCGCAACCGCGCCGCAAGTGCTCGCGCGGGTTGCGGTATGGTATGGAGGAGGAGGTGTGCGGGCATATGGAGGAGGGGTGTGCGGGCATGGAGAGGGGTGTGGGCATATGGAGAGGAGGTGTGCGGGCATATGGAGGAGGAGGTGTGCGGGCATATGGAGGAGGGGGTGTGGGGACATATGGAGGAGGGGGTGTGCGGGCATATGGAGGAGGAGGGTGGCGGGCATATGGAGGAGGGGTGTGCGGGCATATGGAGGAGGGGTGTGCGGGCATATAGAGGAGGGGGTGTGCGGGCATATAGAGGAGGGGGGTGTGCGGGCATAATGGAGGAGGGGGTGTGCGGGCATATGGAGGAGGAGGTGTGCGGGCATATGGAGGAGAAGGTGTGGGGCATATGGAGGAGGGGGTGTGCGGACATATGGAGGAGGGGGTGTGCGGGCATATGGAGGAGGGAGGTGTGCGGGCATATGGAGGAGGGGGTGTGCGGGCATATGGAGGAGGAGGTGTGCGGGCATATGGAGGAGGGAGGGGTGTGCGGGCATATGGAGGAGGGGATGTGCGGGCATATGGAGGAGGAGGTGTGCGGGCATATAGAGGAGGGGTGTGCGGGCATATAGAGGAGGGGGTGTGCGGGCATATGGAGGAGGGGGTGTGCGGGCATATGGAGGAGGAGGTGTGCGGGCATAGGGAGGAGGGGGTGTGCGGGCATATGAGGAGGGGGTGTGCGGACATATGGAGGAGGAGGTGTGCGGGCATATGGAGGAGGGGATGTGCGGGCATATGGAGGAGGGGTGTGCGGGCATATGGAGAGAGGAGGTGTGCGGGCATATAGAGGAGGGGGTGTGCGGGCATATAGAGGAGGGGGTGTGCGGGATATGGAGGAGGGGGTGTGCGGGCATATAGAGGAGGGGGTGTGCGGGCATATAGAGGAGGGGGTGTGCGGGCATATGGAGGAGGGGGTGTGCGGGCATATGGAGGAGGGGGTGTGCGGGCATATGGAGGAGGGGGTGTGCGGGCATATAGAGGAGGGGGTGTGCGGGCATATGGAGGAGGGGGTGTGCGGGCATATGGAGGAGGGGGTGTGCGGGCATATGGAGGAGGGGGTGTGCGGGCATATGGAGGAGGGGGTGTGCGGGCATATGGAGGAGGTGGGGGCATATGGATGGAGGGGTGTGCGGATATGGAGGAGGGGGTGTGCGGGCATATGGAGGAGGGGGTGTGCGGGCATATGGAGGAGGGGGTGTGCGGGCATATGGAGGAGGGGGTGTGCGGGCATATGGAGGAGGGGGTGTGCGGGCATATGGAGGAGGGGTGTGCGGCATATGAGGAGGGGGTGTGCGGGCATATGGAGGAGGGGGTGTGCGGGCATATGGAGGAGGGGGTGTGCGGGCATATGGAGGAGGGGGTGTGCGGGACATATGGAGGAGGGGTGTGCGGGCATATGGAGGAGGGGTGTGCGGATTGAGAGGAGGTGTGGGGCATATGGAGGAGGGGGTGTGCGGGCATATGGAGGAGGGGGTGTGCGGGCATATGGAGGAGGGGTGTGGCGGAATATGGAGAGGGGGTGTGCGGGCATATGGAGGAGGAGGTGTGCGGGCATATGGAGGAGGGGGTGTGCGGGCATATGGAGGAGGTGTGCGGGCATATGAAGGAGGGGGTGTGCGGGCATATGGAGGAGGGGGTGTGGGGGCATATGGAGGAGGGGGTGTGCGGGCATATGGAGGAGGGGGTGTGCGGGCATATGGAGGAGGAGGCACAGAGGCAGAGGGGCACAGAGGCACTGGGGCACTTGGGCACAGAGGCGGAGCGGGATCACAGGGGCACAGGCTCCGGAGCACTGTGTCAGCATGTGCTGACAGCAGCTGCTTCGGAGCGGGAGGCACAGGGGCACTGAGGCACAGGGGCACAGGGGATGGCACAGGGACACAGGGGATGACAGCGGCGAGGGGTCGCGAAGCGGCCAATGCTTCGCCGTGATGACGTCACAGAGTGTGACATATCCACGGCACGTTTTCGGGGTCCGACATGAAAATGCCTACGGCAATTATAGAGTAGATAAGGTCTTTGGGAGTAGTTTTACACCCTAAATGGTGCAGACATTGCTAGAAAATGATGTTTAAAAAAAATATATATATGGCGTTAATACCTGTATACAAAGGGATGTAACCTTCTAATATTCTCCTAGGATCGAGGATGCAGTTCTTAATTCTGAAGATACAGATATCAAACACTATAAGCCACTTGCTGTATAATCTAATATAACATGTAGATTAAATAAGCTGTTTTTTACCAGGGGGATCTTTATTAGAAGATCTTTAGTGAAGTGATCCTCCCATGTGTATAGTTCTGTGGAAAGAGTATCAGGATTAATTGTGTGCTTTTTAATTCCTGTAATTCTTCAACATAATAGCCTACAGGAGATTGTTGATTAATCTTATGTGGTCTAACCTTTAGAAGGATGCCATATTCATAGTAAAAGCAAAAGGTTGAAAGATTGTTCAAACGTCCTGTGTGGTGCTTCACCTGAAACTGAAAAAAAGGGGGCTTGCTCAGGTTGATTCTATGTATTGTTATGTATCTGACCGTTCCCATTATAATTAGGTGTATCCATATAAAAGGCCCACCCTGTAGATATCACCTATAAGTATATTATACAACAAAAAATACAGAAACAGCAATAATATATTATATCATAGCACAAAGTCATGAATATAGACACAGAAATAGTTTATCAAAATGGTATAATAAGGGCACCTTAACTGTGTACTTTGCGCATCAATATTATGATATACTCACAGTATATACGGATGAAACCAGAAATTTACATACACTATATAAAAAGACACATATGCATGTTTTTATCACTATCTGACATGAAATCAGAATAAACCTTTTCCATTTTAGGTAAATTAGGATTGCCATAATTATTAATATTTGCAAAATGCCAGAATAACAAAAGTGTTTTAAGGCATTTTTTATTACTTTCTGCAAAGTCACAAGTTCACATTCACTAAGATTACTAAACATTTGAACAATTTGGGACAGCACATATAATGATGTCATGTGAATAGAATCTTCTGATAGGTTTATTGGCAACATTTGAGTTAATTAGAGACACATCTGTGTATGTATTTTAGTGCACACATGAAACACATTGCTTCTTTGAGTAGCATCATGGGAAACTCTAAATAAATCAGCCGAGATATCAGGAAGAGAATTGTGGACTTGCATCCTTGGGTGCAATTTTAGATACCTGAAGGTGCCTCGTTCATCTGTACAATTATACGCAAGTACAAACAAAATGGGAATGTCCAGCCATCATACCGTCAGGAAGGAGATGGGTTCTGTATCCCAGAAATTAATGTGCTTTGGTCCGACATGTGCATATCAACCCAAGAACAAAAGCAAAAGACCTTGTGAAGATGATGGCGGGAGCTGGTAAGATTGTGTCATTATCCACAGTGAAACGAGTACTGTATCAACTTGGGCTGAAAGGCAACTCTGCCAAGAAGAAGCCATTACTCCAAAAGATACCTAAAAAAGGCAATTATTTTTTATAATTCCACACAGGAACAAAGAAATACATTTTTGGAGACATGTCCTGTGGTCTGACGAAACTAAAATTGAACTGTTTGGCCATAATGACCAGCTTGGGCATTAATGGGTCTTCCAACTGGACAATGACCTGAAGCATACTGCCATGCTTGTTTACAAAGTGGCTTAATTATAACAAAGTCAATGTTTTGGAGTGGCCATTACAAATCTTGATCTCAATCCTATTGGAAATGTATGGGCAAAGCTGAAAAGGCAGGTGCGAGCAAAGCGACCTACAAACATGGCTCAGTTACACCAGTTCTGTGTAAGGCGGTGATGTCACGGCAGGAGGCCGGCCACCTTGCCTCCTACTGTGACATCACTGCTTATACACGCCCTGCTCCATGTTAACCATGGAGCAGGGTGGGTATAAGCGGTGACGTCACCGCAGAAGGCCGGGCAATGCGGCCAGCACCGCATCCCTTGCTTTGTGTTATGCAGCAGGCGAGGGAGAGAATGATTGGCATGAGGGAGGTGGCAGTGGGCAGATTAAACATCCGGGGGGGGGTGAAACTGCCCTTTGAGAGAAGTGGTTCCAGCCACTAGCCACCTTCTATTTGGCTCCAGTATGTACTGTAAGTTTTCAAAGTCTATTATCTTGGGGTACAGGGGGGTCAAGGGATGGGGGACCCCTTGCCTGAATGCAGCAGACACGTTGCATTCAGTGCTGTAATTAGATCATCATGTATGGTTGGTGACAGGCCCTCTTTAAGAGGAGACTTTGTGCAGCAGGCCTTCATGGAAAAATAGCTGCTAGGAAACCACTGCTAAGGACAGGTATAAAGCAGAAGAGACTTGTTTGCACTAAAGAACACGAGGCATGAACATTAGACCAGTGGAAATCTGTGTTTTGATCTGACGAGTCAAAATTTGAGATCTTTGGTTCCAACCACTGTGTCTTTGTGCGACACAGAAAAGGTGAACGGATGGACTCTACATGCCTGGTTCCCACA
Source organism: Allobates femoralis (assembly GCA_033576535.1). Taxonomy (NCBI): domain Eukaryota; kingdom Metazoa; phylum Chordata; class Amphibia; order Anura; family Aromobatidae; genus Allobates; species Allobates femoralis. Next base: position 259,873,061 of record JARQOC010000006.1, read on the forward strand.
GTGAAGCATTGAGGAGGAGGTGTGATGGTGATGGGGTGCTACGCCAGATGACCTGGCCTCCACAGTCACCAGACCTGAACCCAATCGAGATGGTTGGGAGTGAGCTGGACCGCAGAGTGAAGGCAAAAAAGTTAACAAGTGCTAAGCATCTCTGGGAACTCCTTCAAGACTGTAGGAAGAACATTTCCGGTGACTACCTCTTGAAGCTCATCAAGAGAATGCCAAGAGTGTGCAAAGCAGTAATCAAAGCAAAAGGTGGCTACTTTGAAGAAACCTAGAATATAAGATATATTTTCAGTTGTTTAATACTTTTTTTGTTAAGTATATAATTCCACAAGTGTTAATTCATAGTTTTGATGCCTTCAGTGTGAATCTACAATTTTCATAGTCATGAAAATACAGAAAACTCTTTGAATGAGAAGGTGTGTCCAAACTTTTGGTCTGTACTGTGTGTATACATATATCTAATATATAAAGCTGAATGTGTGTATGTGTGTGTGTGTATGTCCGGGATTGGCATCTACACCGTCGCAACTACAGCCACAAAATTTTGCACAGTCACACGTCTGGATCTCGAGAGCATCATAGGCTATGTTGTGAGGTGAAATTTCAACCCCGCGCATTCCAATTCACCAAACAATTTTGGCCCTATCTACATAATAGAGAGAAAGTGACAGTTACCAGTTGACAGTCGTGAATGAGAGGGGCTTAATGAAAGCACCAAAGGCTAACAGCATATACCAGCATATAGTCACTAAGGTGGGGCCCTTACATTGAATATTCACCACACATGGGGACATGTATACACACCACATGCTCACAAAGAGTAACAGCTAAGGTGGAGCCCCAACATTGGATACTCACCATGCACCACTGAACACAAACACACACCACAAAGAGACGCACACAACACAGAGACACATACCACAGACACCCCCCCCACAGGAACACACAGACATACACACCCTATAGGGACACATGCACTCACCCTACAGGGACACACACACCACAGGGACATACACACATACACACCACACAGGGACACCCCCCCCCCCCACAGGAACACAAAGACCCCATAGGGATGGACACACACCACAGAGACATCCCTCCCCCAAGGACACACACCACAGGGACACTCCTCCCCCCCCAAAAGGACACACACCACAGGGACCCCTCCACAGGGACACACGCACACCACTGGGACACACAAACCCCAGGGACACACACACCACACAGACACAGATGTGCACAAATCACCTCACACACACTCGCCTCATACGTCTGATATGTTTAATTTCCAAAAATAAACATCTGATTAAAAACAACAATGTGCAACACATGTGCCATATAGGGAATTAAGGCAGATGTCAGTCACATGAGCTGTCTTTTATGTGTATGTGTGAGGTAATATATACTGCCTGGCCAGGGGGTGGGTTTACTGTTGGCTGGAGATTTATTAGGCTGACTATAGCCGATCACAGCTCAGCTTCTATTTTCCTACAGGTCATTAATATGACATATTCAAATTCTATTTTGTTACAGCTAACAGCAGTTATTTAGTAACCCGGGCGTAGCCGGGTAGTACAGCTAGTATGTATAAACTCTGCAATATAAACTCAGAAATATGTATGCTGGGACTTGTAGTTCAGCGGGTTTAAGTAATGCATTATGCCAAGACTTGTGGTTCCATAGGTGGGGTAATGCATTCAAGTACTGGGCTGCAGGTGAGCCAAAAAACAGGGACGTGTCTAGCTAACCTGATGCCTCCCACACCTAGGTGTCTCAGGGGATATAATCTGAGTGTTAATGTGATCATATATCTCTGTGCCTTTAGGTAAACAGGAGCTAAAGGCCCAGTTACACACACAGATAATTGTGCAGAAATTGTTTGCAGTGAAATCATGGACACATTGTTCCATTTGTACACGGCCACAAAATGGAACAATGTGTCCATGATTTCACTGCAACCAGAGATCTGCAAACAATCTCTGCACAATTATCTGTGTAACTGGGCCTTTAGACATATGGCCAATAGGCCAGATCTCATGCTTTGAACGTGTCCTTGGAAGGCATGGGGTTCAGGCATCATGGGACCTCTCTTACTTGGGATCAGCTGGTGCCCTGGAAGGCATGAAGTATGGAGGTCATGTGGAGAGCCTGGATGGCTCTGGAAAGTACCTGTGAAGGCTATCTCTGGCTGTGCTAGGACAAGGTCCTGGAAGGCACAGTCCAAGTCTCACTCTCAGTGCTTGGGCGGCCATTGTCCTGGAATGCACCAGGGATTGTATGTGTGGAAGTGACCGATGTCCTGGAGGGCACACGGTGAGACCATAGGAGCTGGAAAGTAACCCATGGCAAATGACCATGTAAATAACGTCAGGCAGGCATATTCGCCATTGGGATAGACTGTATGCGACTAATGTTACGTTGATTATAACTTTTTGTTTTGTGGTTTATGGTGAAATAATCCGGATGGGCTTTGTTTACTGAAAAACGTGCCCATCTGCCTCAATCCTGCTACTCTTTGAGTATCCCCCAACACGCTCAGTGAACAAAGCACTACATATAATATATTGTTGGTGTTTCTGTATATGCTTGTCTATAATATACTTATGGCTGATATGTATATACTTTTTAGTCAGTAATCAATGTCAGATAGACCGAAACGTTGGCCATATATGCACAACTGTGAGATGGATTAGCAACAAATTACTTTCTTTTTAATTGAAGAGCCATTTACTTCAAACCGCTCAGCATTAGACCCGGCTGTTAGGCAGTGCAGGGGAAGGAGGGAGCGCGGATACAGCCGCTTCCAGCAAAGCCTCCTCATTTCATTAGCTCAAAAGTAATTAAACAGCTTTACCATAAATAAAATGTTAAATTATAATACTTTGGGATTCTTTCCCAGGTCTCTACAGCAAGCTGATGTCAGTTGTTGCTTGTTTATGGGTCTTTCTGCCTCAAGTTTTGTGTTAAGCTTGTTAAATACATATTAGATAGGGTTGAGATGTGGTGTTTGACTTTCTTTTTTTCAGCCTAATGATGATCTTTCTCTTCCATTGAGAGCTCCTCTGACCACATGTTGTGGGTTCACAGGATAAGCTTTGAAATGCAAATGCCACACCTGGAATCAGCTTCAGACTTTTTACCTGATTGATTATGGATTAACAAGGGAATAGCCCATGCAGTCCATTAAAGACTGTCTGACCACAACCTACTTACTTACTCTTACCACTTCTCTCCTTGCATGCAACAGCCTCTCCACAAACTCAATCATCCTTGCAGAAATCTCAAACATTTTCATTTACTCTCATTCTCTGAGTCCCTTCTCCCTCTTAGGGTACCTTTACACGCCGCAATCTCGGCTGGGAATCGTACAGGCGATATGTCGCCCCGAAACAATCGCGGTGAAATTGCCTCACAGTTGCGGTGTGTGATTGGGGAATTTTGCGGCGATAAATCGCCTCTCGCCTGATTCCTGAGCACTGCTCTAAAATCAGCCGCAATCATGAAGGCGAGATTTCCGGGTTTTGGCGTGTGATAGGGCGATAGTGATGGAATCTAGGTCGCCTATGATTTCCCGTAGGCGTGCCACAGCGTGCTGGAGTTCGTGCCCCTGTCTGCGATGATTGGTGGTGGCTACTGTGTTCCCATTGGCTGTCAGTTCACAGGGCGCCATATTTGAAGAGCTGTCCGTTCAGCACCACACACATCTTCAATTGCATCATGTATTAGCCAGCCTTCCAGAGCAGGCTGGCCAATTGGTACACTGTTTCGTTGTCCAATGAGCGTGTGTGGGGTGCAGTGTAAAATACTGTGGCACGCCTATGTGATTGCGGCGTGTGAAGAGGTGAGGGAATTCGACCAGATTGGTTTCGCTGTGGAAAAGGCGATTTCCGGGGCGACACGTCGCCTTTATTTCAGGGCAAGATTGCGGCGTGTAATTCTGCTATCAGCGATCTGAGACGACCATGAAAAACATACATGTGCACGTTGGATCGCCTCATATCGCCAGCCGAGATTGCGGCGTGTAAAGGTACCCTTACAGACATAGCTTCCTTACACAGATGCTGCTGCCACTTTATATAACACGACAAAAACAGCGCTCGATTCGGCAGCCCCCTTCATGCACAGCAAAACTCCTACAAATCAACAGGCAACCCTGGCAGACTAGCCTGAAGAGAGAACTGAAACGAACTTCCAGGTCAGCTGAGTGTAGATGGAAGAGATTCTGCTCTACCGAGCACTTTGTCGCATACAAGCAGTACCTCGCCAACTTCAAATCCACACTCGCTGCCACAAAACAAACTTACTTCTCATGTCTCATAATCTCCCTGTCTCACAATCCTAAACAGCTATTCAAAACTTTTAATTCTCTACTCTGTCCCCTGCACCTCCTCCCGCTCTTCTAATTTCTGCTGAAAACTTTGCCTCTCTTTCTTGAAGCAGAAGATTGATAACATCAGAGAAAGCTTTGGCCCGCAGCCCCCTGTGCCCCTCTTCATAACTGCTTGACCCGCTCCTGTCCCACCTCGTGCCCAACTTTGCCAGTCTTCATCCCAAACCTATTATTTATACAAAAATGCTGGCTCACCCTTACTGGTTGGTGGGTGCCCAGAGGAAATAATTATTAGATAAATAAGAGTAACTCCGGCACACCAAAAAAAAGGACTTTACAAGGATAATTAGCTAATAAAGGGACATATTTAAGTAGAGTAGGTTTTAGTCAGTTACCCCAAGGGGTACAGGAATACAGCAGTATACGACCCATAATGGTGAAAAGCACTAGGGTACAAGGTGATACACATGAAACAAATAATAAACAAATTGCCTTAGTGTTATATCTTTAGATGAACTTATAAGTATATATCCAGGTAAGACAGACCTCATGACCTGAAAGGATAAGAAATGATTAGGAAACACATATGTCTTTAATACTTAGGGTCATATTCCCTATTCAGACCATATGGGGATACGTTTGCAAGGTATGTATCCAGTAAAGTTCTCGTTCTTTAAGTCTGGCAATACGATCACCTCCTCCGGCGGCTGATAGGGACGTGTTCAATCGCTTCAAACTTTAAGTGTGAACATTATGGTTGTGGGTGGTAAAATGATGTGGTAAGGTAAAAGGTTTTGGCCACATCTTATGGTGGATTTGTGTTTGCTTATCCTGTTTCAGATATGTTGAATAGTTTCTCCAACATATCCGAGACCACAGGGGCATTTGATAAGATAAACCACATAGCTGGAATTACAGGTAAAAAAATTCTTAATAGGGTATCTTTTTCCGTTCTGGGGTGTGTGAAAGTATCGCCCTTGGTCAAGTGTGAACACTGTAGGCAACTTAAGCATGGATAGTTGCCCGTCTTGGTGTGGCCAAAAAAGTCTGCCTGGGAATTTTTTTCGATGAGCCTATATCGGCCCTTACCAATTTATTTAGATTTTGAGATCTTTTGTAGCAGAAAAGAGGAGGACTGCTAAATTCTGGGATGGTGGGATAGGCCAAACCCAGGAGAGGCCAGTGCTTATTGATTATAGTTTTGAAACATCTTGAAAAGGAATGAGAGGTATTGACACAAGCTATGTAAGGGCCAGTGCGTTTAGTGTTCGGGATGTTGTCTGCTCGGGCAGTTGAAATGGATTTGGGATACCCCCTTGCTCTGAACCTCTTCTCCATCTCATCATCCCTTTGAGTTCGCTTAATGCGGTTTGAAACTATTCTGGATAACCTAATTTGTTGTGAATGCGGGAGGGCCTCTTTTAAATGTCGGGATGACAGCTGTCAAAACTGAGCAGACTATTCTTGTCCGTTGGCTTGATATACAGGTCTGTTTCAAAATTGCCCGCTGCGTCTACACAGACAAGTGTATCCAAGAAATGTATTTCCTGTGATCCTACATGCTTGGTAAAGGTCAACCCGGGCGTTCTAGAGTTTATATATTCAAAGAATAAGTCAAAGTCATCAAGGGAACCCGTCCATATCAAGAAAAAATCGTCAATGTACCTCCTCCAGAGCTTGATGTGTGTCTTTGTCAGAGTATGTGAGTACACGTACATATGCTCGAAAGTGCTGCATAAAAATATTTGCTTAAGGGGGCGCCACGTTCGAGCCCATGGTGGTCCCCCTCCGCTGGATATAGAATTGATCTTGAAACAGAAAATAGTTATGTTCAAGAATCAATTCTAAGGACTCCAAACAGAATTTTTTACCAGAAGGTGTCAGGTCACTCTATTCATCCAAAAACCAACTGACTGCTTCCAGACCTAGTTGGTGGTTGATACTGGTATATAGACTGTTAACATCTGGACTCACTAGAGTACAGTCTGATGTCAATGTAGCCCAGTTTTGTAGACAACCCAGGAAATTAGATGTGTCCTAAAGGAAGGCTGGAATGTTCTGAACCATAGGGGAATGTATTTTTTCTAAAGTAATCGAGATCGGAGAAAGTAATGAGTTCGTGGATACGATTATGGGCCTGCCAGGTGGATTCCTGAGATCTTTATGGATCTTGGGAAGTATATAAATAACAGGGATGATTGGGTGGGAGTTCTTTAGGTAACAGGCCAATTTGTCATCAATTGTACCTGCTTGGAGATGTCTCTGTATGTGGGAGTCCATCATCTTAGAGATCCTGTGTGTTGGATCTTGTGATACTGCAGTGTAAGTGTCAGTATCCGCAAGTTGTCTTCCAACTTTCCAAAGCATTCCAAAGACCGGAAGCAGGAAGCTGCCGCTACACCACCCCTCACCCATATAAACACATGGCAGTGGCTTCTCCGCCACCAGCACTCCCCTGACCGGACAGCAGGCACCAGTACACAGAGGCACAACAAGTTGATTTGGTGAGATCGCTCTAATTTACCTCCTTTCTCTTTTCCTTCCCCTTTTCTCTGCCTGCTGCAGACTGGAACCTTTTCCATAAGGTAATATTGCATGGTTAATCCAGAGCACTACTAGACATACATGGGGCTACATTTTAACCTTCAACTTCATTGTGTTGAAGTGTTCCCGAATAGGAAGTATCTAGTGGAATGTTACCGGTTGAGGCTGTTGTTGTTAGTTGTTGCACACATTGAGGTGTATCTCAAATCTGACATGATGGCGAACTCACTGAGTGCCATCAGTGCAGGTTTCAGGATTCTAGATTGCACAGGTTGGAATCCACCAGTCAGGTGATTATATTACACCGGCAATAGAGGAATCTGAACTGCATGATGGTGGCACTCGAGGCCTGGAGTTCGCCATCATGGTCTAGACAATGTTTCTCCCACCTGGTTTACATGTGTACTTCTCCCTATTATAAAATATAAGGGAGGGACAAGAGCGCATATGCCTACTGTGACAGTATGTAAAGTGGTGTTGTGCGCTCACTGTCCATTGGGTCCCCAAATGTTGACTGCGTTTAGGATCATGTTCCAAGCTGCTGGATCCACCTACCACTGATGTGATGTTCCAAGGAAAGATGGAGTGATGGTGTGTCAGGTCGGCTGCTTTGATTAAAAACTCACAAGAGCCCAGCAACTTTCATCCTCTTTATTACTTATTCCAAGCGTTTCAACGCCACACGCTCCTCAGGATATCAATATCCTGAGAAGACGCCGGGTTGTGGCGTTGAAACGCTTGGAATAGGAATAAAGAGGATGAAAGTTGCTGGGCTCTTGTGATTTTAATCCAGAAGCAGCGCGGACCGTGAACACATACTCCCATATTCTCTCCTATTGACTTGACCTCGACAGATCTACTGACTTTTATTTGACCAGTGGATTGGTCCTCAGTTTTCTTTGTAGAAGGTAATCATAATCACATGATTAGAACATAGGGTTCATACTCTTTTGAACAAACTATCTTGATACTTTCCTCATTTCATTTTGTCATATTCTAAGATAAGTCATTGCGACTTATCATCCTATTATCCAAATCACGAGGCTGTCTTCACATGCACCTATGCCACTTCACCCCTAGGAATACCTATTCCACAGGTATGCATCTTTTCCTAATTCTTTTCACCGGTTATCACCAGCAAAATTCTAAATTGCATTATCATTGTTTCATAGATGGGATTTTTCATCCCTTGCAGCATTAACCCGTGACACATGAGTTCCTCTGCTGATTATCCTTAGGTAAATATTATCCTGAAGCTTCACCTTGTGAATTTTCTCTCATGCTGCCGATGATTTTCCTGCATATTTATGATTTTCTTTGTCTTTTGATGAAATGATTGTGTAATTTTGTCATCTGTACACCTGTTTGATACTTACATTCTTGTGCATCTTTTTGTTTGAATTGCATAGTGTCAGTTGGCTAATGAAGGTTATATTAACCGAAACGTTCCTTTTTACTGACAAGAAAATAAAATTCCAAGAACTGCTGCAAAATTATCTCTTCCTTCATATATCTGTGACATGGTCTCCCAGTACTTACCTACACGCATCCTCCGATCCGCTCAAGATATCCTTCTCTACTCTCCTCTTACCTCTTCTTCCCACAACTGCATACAAGATTTCTCCTGTGTTTCCCCCATACTCTAGAACTCTCTGCCCCAACAACAGACAGGAGCCTGAAGACTCACCTCTTCCGACAAACCTACAACCTGCAATGATCTTCAGTCTACTGAACCGCTGCACGACCAGCTCTACCCTCTCCTAGTGTATCCTCACCTGCCCCTGGTAGACTGTGAGGGTCCCCCTCTTTCTGTACTTGTGTCTGCCTTGTATTGTTCATGTTTACTGTACTTTTCTATGTATGTGTCACGGTGTAGTGAGAATGCTGATGAGGGAATGGCAGATATGGGCAGGGTGATCAGGGAAGACTAGTATGACCCTAGTCTAGGAACCCTGAATGGCCCTGATCATGAAGGTATCTCTGAAGGTGAGAAGATTTGGGCCTCCAGCCTCTCCATAAAACTCCTCCACCAGCCCTGCGATATTCACCCCTCACCTCCCTCCACAGAACTGGGATACAGCAACTACAAAGAAAAGGACTTCAGCAACAAACACACGGGTCAGCACAGCACGGCTTCCAGGCATAGAGTGAAACTCTATCAGCAGCACCACCTGGTGGAAGAAGAGGATACTTAAAGGCCAGGGGGAGTGGAGCCCAGATAGGTCACACAATAACCCCTCAACCAGCAGCCGAACCTCATAGTGAATGCAGTTCTGGAGCACAACACAGGAGGCCCAGGACCTTCACAACTATCAACCATGCAGCTCTTAAAGACAAACACATATACAGCAGCATCCAGCAAGGTCAGCGCCAACTAAGCACGTGACAGTATGCCCCTTTTAACATGTAAAGCGCCCTGGAATAAATGGCGCTATAATAATGAATAATGTTCTGCCATTTATGTGCAGCAAAGAGGGTATTCATAGTGTTATACCAGTTATGACCCATAGAGGTCATTAGATACCTATTTATCCAGTTTCCCCATACATGGGAGAATGTCTCCTTTAAGAGAATGAGCCATATAGAAGGGTCCTCCCCCTGCTTCTGTGGATGAAGGAGACGGCATACATGTTCCTGAGAAGACATGTTCCTTCTTTCTACAGTCTCTTTCTCTCCTGTTAGATGATCCCGGTAAGAGCAATACAGTTACATGTATTTTGTGTAGAATCTATGTGTGTCGCTGATCAAGAGGGAACCGACTAGCCAGTCCAGTAAAAACGGACTTTGGCAGCAGACTGTACGGGACCGCTAATGCCCATGCTGCACCGCACACGGGTATCGCACTAGCTGTCATACAGTCACAAGTAGCAGGAGTGCATCCCTAGTAAAAACAGGCTCTGGCCGCAGGAGGCGGTTGATCAGACTGTACGGGACAACTACCACCCATACTGCATCGCATACGGGTATTACAGCAGCCGCTATACAGCCACAGTAATGAGAGTGCAACTCGTCAGAAAGCACATCATTCCTGCTATGTGGAAGCTTGCTGACGCATAGACTCAGTTTCCTGCCTAAAATACTCAGCAGTCCGCAGCTAAGCACAATGTCTCGAAGCGACACATCCTTACTCAAAACGAGGTCAAGAGCAGGCTCTAGCAAGTTGTCAATAGCAGAGCTTGCTGCTGTTTCTCAAGGCCGAAGCCGAGGCAGCCAAAGTGAGGTCCTCCTTCGCCACACAAGAGATGCAACTAAAGCAGAGACAAGCAGAGCATGAAGCAGCAAAGGTTTGCCTACATGCAGAGCAAGAGGCAGAGAGTGCGTGTCTGCGAGCGTCTCTAGAAAAACTCGCCACAAAAGAGACAGCAGCTGCAATAGTTAAAGCAGAGTACCTTGAAGCTACGGAGGACCCCGGTCATGAGAGTTGCAGCGACGTTCTCGGATCAGACCTAGACCAACAGGATCCAGCGCGGCGCATCGAAGAGTACGTCCATCAGCATTCCAAAATAGATGACAGCCCTGACGCACTACTTTGACCAGCCTACGCCAATTACCAACGATCCAAACCTAAACTTCGCTACTACAAATGAGAAGGCGTCCAACATGGAGATGTTGACCACAGTTACTGCCCCACCGGGGCAGAAGGTACAGCTCCCATCCTGCCTTAAAAAGAGACACCTTCTTCTCCAAGGAGGTACTATACAGACTATCCGAAGTCAGGAGTGTCCAACAGGTATGGTGATGCACCACACACTAGACATGACTATAAGACACCAGCTCGTACCAGCACCGAACAAGCCACAACGGACTTTGCAAAGTTCTTTGCTTGCCAAGAACTGGTTACAAAAGGACTTGTAAAGTTCACTGACAAAGCCGAGAACCATAGGTCATGGCGAGCATTGAGAGAACTAAGTGCCAGGTCCGAGTCTAGGCCAGTTTGAAGGAAGTCCAAGATGTTTGGGATGCAACATAGGACAGGAGAGCGTCCATGATCCCTGCACCAAGCACAGAAAGTTTTCCATGTACGGTGGTAGTTGCGTGCTGATGCGGGCTTCTGAGCACTGGAAACCACCTCCGGGGAAAGACCAGCCTGGGTCAGTACTCAGGATTCAACAGCCAGACCGTTAAAGACAGGGCCCGAGTTCTGGTGGTAAATTGGGCCCTGGGAGAGTATATCTGGTCGATTTGGTAGCCGCCTAGGAACATCGACAAGCTGTACCAGCTCCGCACACCACACCCACCGATATGTGGCGATCATTATTACTGGAACTCCTCCTGCCTTGATCTTCCCGATTACCCTCGATATCAACAGGTGTTGGGGAAACCATACGCAAGTTGAAATTGACACCATGGGGAGAACAATGCGTCCGCCCTGATGGCCACTGGGTCTCGGGACCGGGCTATGAAGGCGGGGAAGTTTGCTTTTAGTCTTGATGCCATTAGATCCATGTCCGGAGTCCCCCAGCGATGACAAATCTGCTGGAAGAATTCCGGATGGAGAGATCACTCCCCAAACGTCAGACTCTGACAGCTCAGGAAGTCTGCCGCCCATTTCTCCACACCCGGGATGTGGACTGCTGATATAATTAAATGCGATGTCTCAGCCCAGTGGAGGATGTGTTCCACTTCGTGCATTGCTGCTCTGCTGTGAGTGCCCCCTGATGATTGATGTACGCCACCACTGTCTGACTGTATGCGAACAGGGCGATCCGCTAGGAGATGGTGAAAAAGTTGCAGAGCTAGACGAATCACCTGTATATCCAGAATGTTGATCGAGAGAAGTGACTCCTGAGGTGATCAGCGTCCCTGGGCCGCGTGATGATGTAAGACAGCCCCCCAGCAGAGAAGACTGGCATTGGTGATAACCACTAACCATTGAACCAGAAGGAATGATTTATCCTGAGTGAAAGAGAATCATAGCGTTCGCCACTTGAGTGCCTTCTTGGCCTGCGGAGACAGGCGGCACAATTGGTCAAGGGAGAAAGGGATTCTGTCCAAGGCAGTGAGGAGAGCGATATGCAGGGGATGGAGGTGTAGCTTTGCAAAGTGAACAGTTTCCATCGCCGCTACCATCCTGCCCAGGATCCTCATGCCGAATCGGATGGAGTGAGGAGATGGGCAGCAAAGTGCAGGGAGGAATATCTGCTGTTGGAGTGAGGAGATGGGCAGCAAAGTGCATGGAGGAATATTATTTTATTATTATTATTATTTATTTATATAGCGCCATTAGGTTCCATGGCGCTTTACATGAGGATGAGGGAGACAAGAACAAGTACACTAAATCTAGGCGATCAGGACGTACAGGTACAGAAGGGGCAGGGACCCTGTCCACGAGGGAATATCTGCTTACCCAGGTCCTATGCCCCTTCCAAGATCTGCTGTGCCCACTCTGCAGCTGCAGGACGATTGCCCCCACGCAGTCTGTTTTTTTTAGGATGCCGGCTAGCTGATTAAAGATGTGTCCCCACGTGGGTAGGGAGCAAGATCTATTTAAAAAGTGCACTTTCTGATCTCACCGGTTGCGAGAAGCTCCAGAGCAGGGGGCGTGGCTTGGCCCTGCGTCAAGTGGGGGCATTACAGGGGGCGCAGTCGAGGGCACGTAATCAAACAGGGGCGGATATATGCCCACGACATCACCCAGGGAGGGTGGGGTGAGCAAAGCTGTGGCCATGACTACCTGGATTGCAGCAGGAGAAGGCCCAGATCAGGGGCTAAAGTAGTGGGGGCATTGGGGGCCAATCGGGACCACAATCCCTACGAGATTCCTGTAGGATCCTAGGGCATTTGTCCCCGCATTTTTGGAGCCCTCCACCATGACTGGGGTGCACAGCCCGTCCTTACCGGTGAAGTACGTCCTGGCATAGAGCCGTCGCAGCTGCAGCAGGCACAGGACTCAGGGTGATGCTGTCCCTAGAAGGCTGTGTAGTAGTGGATGGTGCAGGGACCCTCCAGCCGTCCCTTCTGTGAACGGAGAGGGGGTAAGGGACCGTCCAACTCCTTCCATTGTTACTGTTCAGCAGGGGCAATGAAGTGGGGGCTGCGCAGACGCTATAAGCTCCACTGGGCATCCAAGGGGTAGAGGTGATTGATATCAGCCTGCACCTGGTGCTTGATTCACATAGTGGGGTCTGACTGCATCCTGCAAGTGCAGTGTTGGTTTTTGGATGTGGCATGGATGGAAAGTTTTTCTGATGCTGCCATTTTGAGTAGTTTTTGTATATATTTTTGTTAGGACTCATGAGCATGAGGATCCGTGACGTGGATCATGAGCTTAAGTGTCTTGGCCAATGCATGAACCAATACCTCATCTATAAGGTTTTTTGTTTATCATATAAAAAACTTTTTTGCACTTTTTTATCATTTTCGGGGTGCAGCTGGGCCCCATGGGGCGCCGTTCATCTAGTGGTGCAGAAGCATCGTACTGGGCGGCCCATTGGTCAGGTGGCAGAGCCAGTGGGTAGCTTTCAGACACTCAGGCCCATTGTGTGCATGGCAGGTCCCTTCCCACACTCTGTTGTATCAAATAGACAAGAGGTGGGGGAACAAGAGGCGCAATAGTGCCTTATCACTAAAGACACTCAAAATGTGGGTGGTAAAACAAAGTTCACTCACCTAGCCCAGTTGTGTGACCCACAACTGGTTTGAAGGCAAAGGATTATATTTGGCTGCTGCAGGACCTCCACCAACCACTCACATGTGGAACAACCATCAAAGGATTGGGAAAGGAATATCCCTTAGGAAGGTGCCAGGAGGGGCACCGAAAAGTGTAGGAAAGCAAATGAAGATCTTTTACTATCCAAATTGGATTCCTGGTAATTTGTGGAGACTTGGCAGCGCGGACTGTGACACACCTTGCTTTCACACTCTGTTGTAGGTAGAGGTGATTTTTATCAGCCTGCACCTGGTGCTTGCTTCACATAGTGGGGTCTGACTGCATCCTGCAAGTGCAGTGCTGGTTTTTGGATGTGGCATGGATGGTAAGTTTTTCTGATGCTGCCATTTTGAGTAGTTTTTGTATACATCCAAGGGGTCAACCCTCCAAGTATGTGACAGGGCTGTGGTCCAGCTAACAAAGACAAAATCAGCCCGGATGCAGAGGGGAGGTGGGGCGGTGGGTGGTGATTTACGTGAAGGCTACACTCCGCGTTCCCATCTGTTGAAGGTATGGGGAAGTTGGTGCCCTTAAGGGACCCGTTGCACCTAAATTGGACCTTAGGCATGCAAAGAAAGGTGCAGGTGGGGGTATGTGGAGGCGACACTTCACATTTCCATCTATTGTAGATTTGGGGAGAGCAGCAACCTTAAGGGAGCAGTCACCCCTGTAATCTGTGGAAAGTAGTGAAAAAATAGAAACAAAAAGATTGGGAGTAAAAATTAAAATAAAAAATTATTAAATTGTTATAGCTATGGATGTGGTCTTAAAGTCAGCACATGTGCCTCCTTGTGACACTAAGCTTGAACTGGTTTGCCTAATGCCAGCATGTGGGTGTATACTGCGGAGGAGGATCTAATCTTTTTTTTATGTTTTCTTATAGTCAGCCTCCTAGCGGCAGAAAAGCATAGACCCATGGTCCTGTGTCCCCCCATGAGGTGAAGTAGAAAGATAGTAAACACTTAGATATAAGAAGATATGAATCTTCTATTTTGCTGAACCCATAAAGCCTTTGGTCATTTTTAATAGAGAACTCATAGTTCTATAAGAAAACAATAAATATTGATATAGGCATTTCAAGTTGGGATACAGCTTACCCTGATATAATTTTGGAAGATGGGTCCATCTTCCAAAATTATCTGTATTGGGGTAAGCTTTATTTTCATCAAAATTCCTTGATAGAGTTGTTACTTGCAGCAGCTTTCACTCCTCTTCCCCTTCACATCCTTATGCCCAATACAGACAAACCCCATTAGAAAGCGTTTGGTAAATAAAATGTGGAATTAGAACTATGAAACCAAATTCAGAAGAAATATATTTACATATTTATTTTGTTTAAAAAAATCAGTTAGTGAATTACACAAAGTTACAATTATCAGGTTTTCACATTCATGCTTTGAACAAACGTTCAAACTTTATTTCACTTATTTATGTACATTAGAATCCCTCTTAATAATCACACACAGAAAATAGCATTAGTTTTTGACATAGATAAATTTATATTTCAAATACATAGAATACCAATGTAAAAAGGATATTTCTCTCATGTTCATCATTTGCTGTAGACTTTAAAAAGCTCTTTGTGTTGTATATGTCCTAAACTGCTGGTTTAAGTATGAAATTAAATAAAAGAATTTAATCACAGTATATAAAAATAATTAAGAGGGTTGCTGTCTTGAATTTAGCACCATGTATATAAATATATATATAGAGAGAGGTGTTTATGTATATAGGAAATAGTTTTTTTATTTTACAAATAATAAAAGGCAAAACAGGAATTGAAATAGGTAAAACATGTACAGTTTATATATAGAATTCTTTCATTTATATTATGCCCTGTCTGATTATGTTCCACACCAGAACTGGATAGTTGGATCTGTAACAATGGCATTGCAACCACAACAGACAAAAAACAAAAGTTTAACATCACATTTGCTAAAAGCAAGAGGTGTAAACGGCAAACATGAAGCAATCAACATCCCATAGGTACCTGAAATGGTGTTACAGATGGGATAACAGTTATCGCATCTTTTCTTATAAAGGTTATCGATTAAACTAAATGTAATGATAACAGCTCGTAACTAGTGATGAGTTAGCACTACCATGCTTGGGTGCTCGGTACTCATAATGATCAGTTGGATGTTCGTATAGACGCAACACAAGTACTTGAGTATAACAGAAGTGTTCTAGAAAATGCTCGAGTTCCCCTTTGACTTCCATTATACTCAGTACTTGAGTCGCGCCCATCTAAGCATCTAACTGCTCTTTACGAGTACCATGCATCGTCAAACTCGCTCATAACTACTTATAATGGGTTTTACTGCATTTCAATCTGCACATATATACACATCTAAAGTGGGCTATATATCCCTACTGGCTAACAAGTTGTTATACATTTTATTTTTCATAAACCGATGCTGTTCTGTATGAGAGGAACAGTAAATGCAATCAGTTCGTAAAGTAGACTGTAAGCTATGGCTCATTGGAGAATGATGCCTGAGGCAAAATTTGTAAACAAAATAAATGCACAGAAAATCCCATTTGCATATATCACAAGTGTATTTTTTAAGCAGCCGCTGAAAGGAATCTATACCATAACACACAGAGATACCCACAATCTGTCCTGGAAAGCGCTTCCAACTGTATCCTATACATAAAGTTAGGGTCTTTTCACATCAGCGTTTTTAGCGCAATGCGGCAGATATGGCAGATTTACCGCATCTGCCGCCTAACAGCCGACTTGCGCTACATCTGTTGCAACCCCCTATTCATTCTCTATGGGGCTTGCGGCAAGTGAGGTTTAGCCACGATCCGGAAAATCTGGCAGTTACAGCTGCATTTTTTTTGCGTGGATGCGCAGCAAAACGGCACTTGCTGCAAGCCCCATAGAGAACGCATGGGACTTTCCACAAGCGTGCTGCAAGTGCGACCGTTACACAGCAGATGCAGTAAATTTGCCGGATCTGCCACAGTTCAGCGAAAACGCTGATGTGAAAGGGGCCTTAACCTTCCTAGCGTTATTCCCGAGCCTGACTCGGGGTTAACATTCACTACCAGAAGCGTTAACCCCGAGTCAGGCTCGGGCTTACCCGCGTTCGCGGCAGATGCGGTTAGAAAACCACATCTGCCGCATCTACCGCATCTGCCGCACTTGTGCCGCACTTGTGCCGCACTAGCGGCGCGGTTGCGGCGCGGTTGCGGTAATCTGCATAGGAACCAACCACCTCTGATGCCCCTCATACATTGTTAATATGTGCCCCTGCAGCCTAGTAAACCATTAGCAGCCCTGTTGTTGTGGGCAAAGTGGCTGCAGTAGAAGTGCGATAATGATGGTATATACTTACATGCCTGCGTTCTTGAGGGCGTCTCCCTGTGTGTGCTGGGACTTGTTGTGCTGTGGTCATCATGTCTGCTCGCCCCCTCCCTTATGCACGCCCCCTCTCAGCCTGCTATAGTGATGTGAGGCTGATTGCGTCATAAAGGGGCGGGGCTACCGTGATGCCGCGATTTAGCCCCGCCCCTTTATGACGCAATCAGCCTCACATCACTATAGCAGGCTGAGAGGGGCGTGCATAAGGGAGGGGGCGAGCAGACATGATGACCACAGCACAACAAGTCCCAGCACACACAGGGAGACGCCCTCAAGAACGCAGGCATGTAAGTATATACCATCATTATCGCACTTCTACTGCAGCCACTTTGCCCACAACAACAGGGCTGCTAATGGTTTACTAGGCTGCAGGGGCACATATTAACAATGTATGAGGGGCATCAGAGGTGGTTGGTTCCTATGCAGATCGCCGCAACCGCGCAGCTAGTGCGGCACAAGTGCGGCAGATGCAGTAGATGCGGTTTTTTAACCGCATCTACCGCGAACGCGGGTAGCCCGCTTTTAGCAACAAATTCCAGAAATAAACAGACCGCCAGGGAGGCTACGTAGGTAATAACCCAAGCTAATGCATAAATGGAACAGTCAGTGTGGCCTGGGAGTAAAAAAGAAAATACAAGAAAAAAAAACGAGAAAACTACAGTGCACAACAAAACAATAGGCACACACAGGAAAACCGAGAACAGACAATCAATCCCATCATACTACGGAGACGTGACTGCTGATGCCAGAGTCTATTGTTAATGCTCCATCAAGAATTCATCAGTTGTACACCTGAACTCATTACAGCAAACACAGACATCCTTTATGGAGGACCTGTAATATCATCTGACACTTTAGCTTGAGTAAAAATACTGTAAAATGACACATTGAGTTATCTTTTCGTAAAACCATCCATTATGCTAGTCCTCTCTTATGCCTCTGGAAATGTATAAATAAAGACTATTTTAAAAGATTATTTTAATGTCCCCATTCATCAGAAGCAGGGCTGTGGAGTCTGAGTCTATGTCCATTTTGGTGGAGTCGGAGTCTACATAAAGGTACTGTTACACGGCACGACATCGTGCACAACATCGCTCAACAGTGACATGTTCAACGATGTTGAAACGACATCGTTAGTGCGTCGTTGCGTGTAACCGAACAATTCAACTACGATAATTAGTCAAGTTGGAGTTGACAGGTTTATGAACATGTTCAAAAACCTGAAGATGTCGTTCAACCGATCTGCTAGCATTGTTCTGTGTGACACCGCGATAACGATGTCGTTTACGACTTCGCCCATTCACAGCAATGAGAAGGGATCGTTCGCGGGGTTGGCGAACGATACCTGCTCACAACATCGTTGGTGAGTTGTGCACGATATCGAGACGTGTGACATCTCACCAGCGATGTTGAAATGATGTAAAAAACGACCGCACGCTCACGAGGTCGTTGCGGACATCATTTCGACGTTGTGCCGTGTAACGGTACCTTAAGATGGACACGGACTCAGACTCCTTAAATATATAATAAACTGGCTACAGTAGTTCAATACAATGTACTGAATATTATTATTAATTATTATTATGTTCTATCTGAATATCTTAGAATAAATTGATAACTGGGTGTTACCCTTCCTTTTGTGAATGGGTGACTGTAGAAAAATTAAGAATATTTCCAGTAGGAATGACGGAGGAAGGAAAAACCACAGAGATTCTATGTAGATATGCTTAAAAACTGGTATTTTATGAGGAAAGCTTTAATACAAACATTATTTTTGGAATATGGATTGTAGAAGTGTGAACAAGGGTAACTTTCCTAAATTGAGCAATTATTTCCTTGGCACAAAAAAAAATAAAGAAAAAATATTGCTTAATTTTATATAAACGGTCATAAAATAAAGAACATCAAAATATCAAAGTGAGAGAATATATGAAATGATTTGCTGCCTTCATCTTAAAGTTTCATCTTCGAGTTGCATACTTGAGTTTGTCTTGTGCAGAGCTATCATTTAATATTACATACATTGTTATTTAGCCTTTAAAGCAAATCTGTCACCAGATTTTACAATATACACTGTATACAATATTAAACAGATCTTAGACCTGATGATGGTATGATTTACTTTGAAAAGCCTTGTCAGAATTGTATAATTGTGATGTTATTATTTTTTTTTTCTTTGAGTCAAAGTATAGAATGAAATAGCTCATGAGCCAAATTAGATTCAATATCCATCCTGATATCTGCACCACTAAGCAGTGTGAGCTGAGGGGGAGGAGGGTCATTGAGAAGATGTTAATCAGGTTTAGTGGGGAGAGATTAAGTTAAGCCCCAGTCACACATAGCGAGTTCGCTGTTGCGTCACAAGTTTTGTGACACAACAGTGATCTTGCTATGTTTGACACGTAGCAGCAACCAGGCCCCTGCTGTGACATCGCCGATCATGTCGGAATGGCCTGGACCATTGTTTGATCGTCGCTGGGCAGCATGCATCGGTGTGTTTGAGCCTTAACAACAACTTTGTTGGCGACTCAGAACTCAGCCATGTAGGTCTGAGTCGTCAGACTAGCTGCTGTGTGACAGGGTCCCAACGACCGCTGAGGTCGTTATACGGGTCGCAGTATCGTTGCTGCATCATTGAGTAGATCTGACTTTTTGAATCTCCCCAGCAACCACGTAGTGACGTTCCAGTGATCCTTACTAGGTCTTATCGTTTTAGGGATCACTGGAACGTCGCCAAGTGTGATGGGATCCTTAAACATTCACAAACGACTATACAGCCTTTCTGTCATATATTGTCAAAGTAAATACAGCATCCTCCTCACATGTACATATAAACGATATCACACTCCTTATTACAATGTAAATTACCTGCATTACTATGTTTCCCATAAAATAAGACGGGGGTGGGGGAGGAATATTGCATGGGAATATTGGGGCTGCAGGGGGATGATGGGATATTGGGGGCTACATGGGTATATTGGGGCTTGCAAGGAGATGATGGAAAAATAAGACATCCCCTGAATATAAGACATAGCAATTTTTTGGAGCAAAAAGTAATATAACAGAGTGTCTTATTTTCTGGGAAACAGGGTAGTAACATAAATGTGGAGTGATCTCCTAATGTTACATAGGGTTTACCTTAAAAGGGTTGTCCACAACTTGGACAACCCCTTCTCATTGCCCATGTACGCCTTCATAAAAAAATAAAAATGCTTACACTCCCATCCAGTGCCAGTGCGGATCAAGCATTGTCAGAACTCATGGCTTGTATATCTTGACAATGTCATGTGGGCCCCAGTAACACAAAATTCTGACACCACTGGAATCAAGCCAGCACCGGAGGGGATTGCAGGCTTTTTTTTTTATTTTTATGGCGGCGTATGTGGGCAATGAGAAGGGGTTGCCCAAGTAACGGACAACCCCTTTAAATCAGAGGTTACAGATGCTACAATCAAGTCACGTTATTTCCCTATTATACAAGATTTTTTTGCATGCACCAACATACCCCTATCACTTCTCTTCTTACCAGTTCCTTAGCTTAAACATTTAGGCCAAATGCTATATATTACATTTTTATGAAATAGTCATGGAAAGCATTGTGAACCTTTGTATTGTCCTGCAGGGGAGACAGCAATCCACATACACAGGTATATGGGAAATATATATGGATCCAATACGAGCATTTGGAAAGTTTTTTTATTGATCAGATCCCACAACTACAACAGGCCTATAAGATTAGTTTTTTTTCTTAAGAAATGATTGAAGGTTGTAGGATTTCTGAATTCTAGGGCCCTGTTAACATATGTAGTTGTCAATCAGTTTGTAAAAAATCCATAAATTTACTAAACAACAACACATTTTTGACACATTTTTTTTTTTTATTTTAAAGGAACTATTTTTACTAAAGGTAACTGAAGACCTCGAGGAGTGCTTGGAGCGTGCCAGTCTAAAAGACAGGTCTGTCAACAGGTGCAATAATGGATAAACATTTGTAGATCGCTTTATCATAGGCTTCAATGTTAAAAGAAACAGATTTAGTGGCAGGACAAAAAACGTGTACTGTTTTTTGATCCAGCTAAAAAAAACAGATACCAACTGTAAAGGTGATAAACGAAAAACATTTTAAGAAACTTTTAATCGAATGGGTCCTGTACTAGAATATTGTATCTCTGATTTTTTGCTCCAAAACTGGAAATAACCACTGGACATGTGAACAAAGCCTAAAGGGAAAAATAAAACGTAACTAATTAAAGCATGTGTCTAGTTTTGAGCACTAGAGTAAAAGTACATATAGACATATTCCACAATAAAGCTGAGTGACTTGGCATTGTATTACTTTTCTTGTACTGATCTGGCTTTTTTTTAATTATACTAGTTCGTCCCAAAACTGTTTAGCTAGATAGGAAAATGTAACGCAGAATGAATTGGAATGATGGAACAGAAAATGATAGGAATAGTTTACACATTAGTCTCCCTGTGGCCTTCGTATAAAACACTGGATTAGAAAAAAGCTGGATAAATAGCAATGGAGGCCAAATGGCAATTATTCCCCCAACTGTTAATGGAAATGGTTAAAGCTTGTAATCCAAGATATCTATAAAAAGACTGAATTTCTGTAATGGAGTAGGAAACTTAATTTTTTGTTCCACAATAGAATATAATATCTGGTCTAAAGACTATTTTCAAGGCTTCAAATTACTCTGGCAAGCTCAATACTAAGGCTGGGGTCAGTCTAGCGTTTGGCATGTGATTTGAGATCATCAAATGCAATATACTAATAACTCTCAGCTCAAACTTTGCTCCGAGCAAGACTTTGCTCTAAGAGTGACTGCGATCGGATCACAGTTGCGAGGAGATAGAGATTAATCTCTCTATTTTCTGCATTGCCAGCTTTGGTGTATATTGCACTGCACTCATATGTGTGCAGACTGCAGTCTTTCACTTGCACCCATGGACTTGTATGGGTGCAAGTGAGCGGAGACTCACAGATAATCAACCATGCCCATTTAGGTCTGAGGAAAAACTTGCAGATCTGAACTGCCTGATTACTATGGTCATAGTCTTATGTCAGTGTGACTCCGACCTTATATTGAGACTTCAGCTCTGATAAGCCTGCAATTTGTGACTGCAACTCTGAGCCAAAATACAGCCTGTAAGGGTGCATTCATACACTGCGTATTTGCTATGTATTTTTACGCCAGTGCTGTTGCAGTTTTAGTAGCCAAAATCAGGAGGAGTGGAACAATCAGAGGAAAAGTCTGATGTCCACTTTACACGTCCCAATGTCGGTCCGATATTGGATCCAACGCCGCGGGAGCGCGCTTTTTCTGGGCAGAATTCCGAGATCGCATAGGAGATGTTACACAGCGCGATATCGGCAGGCAACGCCACTACGATGTGTACGCCCCCTTGTACGGCCGACCCAATAACGACCATTTAACATGGGACAGGATAGGGGAAGTTGTACTCCACATCGTAGTTGGCCTTTTACACAGCACGATCCGGCCACAACACCCATCCAATATCGGGCTGTTGGAGAGCAGGCTCATTTGATGGCCGATATCGTTTTGGCATCGTTCGTGCATCGTATTGGACATTTATACCATACAACGCACGAACGATATCGGGGCCAACACACGAACCACGTGACTTTTGGTCGGAGTTGGACGCCAATATCGAGACGTGTAAAGTGGCCATAACAGAAACAAGTGCTCCACTTCTGTATTTAATCACCCACTGCTGGTTTTAATCATGCACTCCTGGTTTTTGCTACAACAACTGCAACAGCACTCAAGTAAAAATAAGCAGCAAATACACACCCTAAAGGTGCATTTACACCTGCCGATTACCAGCCTGTTTAAACAGCGAATCATCCATCAAACATAAAAAATGTTTGTTAGGCTACCTTCACATCAGCGTTTCTCGGCATTTGCGGAAGATCAGGAAATTTTGCCGCATCTGCTGGATGCCAGAACACTTGCGGCAAGAGTGAGTTTAACCTAATGCATTCCCTATGAGACTTGCATACATGTGCGGCACTTGCAGTTTTGCTGTGATCGGGCCAATCCGATACTTGCGGTAACAGAACAAAAATGCTTCTAGCAACGTTTTTTTGATGCAAGTCCAAACCTGCAAGTGCTGCATATGTCTGCAAGTCTCATAGGAAATGAATTAGGCCGAACACAGTCTTGCTGCAAGTGTTCCGCTAGGCGGCAGATGCTGCAAAATGCCAATCTGCCATGAATCTCAAGAAATGCTGATGTAGCCTTAGTTGGTTGAAATCATTTTTAAGCTTGCTTAGAAAATAATAATTTTCATCACCATATCGTTCTGCTGAGAACAATGGCAGTCTTACTGCACAGAATGGTCTATTACTGATCATTCTGTGTGTAGCAGAAGTGTGGTCGGCCTGTCTAACAGACGATTAAATGACCGCTCCTTGGCTTCTATGTGGCAAATCAGGCTTCACTTAATGGCCACTATCGGCCAGTGTAAACAAGCCCATGATATAAGTAATGCAATGGATTTACAATTTCTTATGTAGATTCTTTCTTCATGTAAACTTGAGTGTCCAAAGTTTATTGAAAAAAGAAACTATTCATGGAAGGCAGGAATGACAATGTTTCGGTTTTATTTTTCTAAACGTGAAATATATATTCTGTTAGACACACAGGAATAGTAGGAAAATTATTACACATTTTACATAAAAATACAAAACTGAAGAATTACAATGTTGTGCTCAAAGCTCACTTCTCCCAGTGTTCGTGCAGATTATTGCTACAAGTTTATGAATACAACATCAAAAGCTATGCTATGCCATTCCTGAGTATAAATTACTTCATTAATTAGGCTGTGGGGGATACTTATTATAAAGTTTGGTAAATTGATATGCTTGTCCACTACTGGAAATCCCCTTATGAATCGCCAAATTGTGCTATCTAAAATAAAAAAACAAAAAAAAAAGCAAACAAAAAAGAAACACTTTACACTTAACTTTCAGATGTGTGATGTTACTTTGATATTGGTGTCTCCACTGGAAGGATGTATTTTTTTTAATTTCCTTAGGCTTCACAGTTGAATGTAAGGGGTATTTTTTCAGGAAATTATTTTTAGGCAAATATTAGCAATATTTACAATAATGATCTTCAACTCAAACTAAAAATTAGAGAGTTGAATAAGAAAGGTTCATAGATCACAGAAAGTATACCATTCAAAATAATTTATGCTGTCCAACTGTACTAAATTTATAGGGGTATTCCATGGCTTTTGAGAAGTCTACAGGTACATCTTTATAAAAGAAGTGTTAGTTACCAATGGAATCAGACCATACCACAGTGCTGCCACTAGTCTTCCCTGGTACTGGAATTATGATGCTCTGACTACCAGTCAACTGGCTATTGAGGCTTCTCATTGCCTGTAGGGTCAGGTGAGCAGTAATCAGGACTTCATCACTTCCTGTCCTACCAGAGGTGCTCGAACATTAATGTATTTCAGTGGTAAATATTGTTTCTTTTTCCTTTTATAAAAATGTCTTCTTATGTAAACTAAGATCCTTAATATTAAATAGGATGACAGCATTTTTTCTGACCTGATCCAAAAACCATAAGGAAAAAATGGAACTTAACGTCCACTTTTTTTCTGGAACCAATCACTGATAATAGATCATTTGAAGAAAGGATACTTAATACACAAGATGGCTGAGACGCGTAGCTTGTGCATAGATTGCTGCCAGTAGAGAAAATTACAACTGTTTCTGGGAAAAAAGCAGACCCCCAATTTTATAAACCAAAGATGCCCATCAGCATCAGAAAGCTGTCAGCAACATCCTCAATATTATAGGCTACATATCTTCAGGGGAAACGTCCCCCAACATCATCTATTGAAGATTTTGAAGTTTCCCATAGCAATTAGCCAGTCCTGCTGAAATCAGTGAATTCGGACCACTTTAATTTAATGTGTTTGGGGGCATTTAGACAACTTTATGACCTGTTTTTGATCTACTAATATACATGAGACAGCCTCTAGACATGTCGGATTGTATTTTATTTTTCTTATTGAGAGAAAGCATCAAGTATATCAAACTTAATACTCAAGATCAATATATTGCCCAACATCTACAGGATACGCCTCATAACTGTAGATTTTAGCAGATTCAGGTAAACTCAGCAGATTTAGATAAATAGTATCCCATGTATTTGGCCACGTGTACTTTTCTAGACATGAAAGCGAAAAGGCTCTCAGCATGGAGAGGGTAAAGGAAAAGGTTTTCTCATCCTGTTGGAATTAACCTTAGATTTTGGTAGCCAAAAACAACACAGGAAAGGAGTAATATTGTCTCCTAATAGAGGGTTCGACATAAGAACTGAAAAGCTGCATCTTGCTCAATATCTACTGTAACCCTAAGTAAATATAAATTGATATTTTGAATATTTACACAAATCATTAAAAAAGAATTTTAAAGGTCATCTTTGCCATATTAACCAGACTTACATCTTTATTATTTATTATTAGTATATATTTAAATTGCATTAGGGTAACAGCATCCAGATAATCTCTTTTCCCAAAATGTGTTTATGTTGTTGTTTTTTTTTTTTTAATAGAAAAATAGAAACTGGTTCCTATATTTAATATTCTTCTAGTATATATTTTCACAATATCAGCAATATTCTAATACATACATTTATACAGGTGAAACAGTGGATTGTCTCAGCTTTGTTTAATAAAAAAAATAATTAATTTACTGCTTAACATATGCCTGACAAAAGAAAGATAAGACTGTGGCAGAACATCTACTCATTCGAAAACCGACATCAAAATCTGTTCTTAAGATGTTGATGTGAGTTTCAGAGTTTTATATCAAATGTAAAAATACTTATGAAAATTAAATTTCCTAGTACTTGTATGTTAGATTTCAAAAATAGTGCTTCTCAATGAATTAGAATATCATCAGAAAGTTAATTTATTTCAGTAATTCAATATATAAAGTAACACTCATTTATTATATACAGTCATTACAAACAGAGTGATCTGTTTCAAGTGTTTATTTCTGTAAATGTTGATGATTATGGCTTACAGCCAATGAGAACCCAAAATTCATTATCTCAGAAAATTAAAGTAGGGAGGAGGAATAGTTAAAAACAGCACTGCCATATTCCATAAGACATCAAAGGGTAAATATAATAATGATTAATTAGTCAACGTGTTTCAGGGCTCCCAGAAATGCCCTGAAACATGGCAATATGACATTGATTTTTGACGATATTCTAACTCCTTGAGATGAACTAGTATATCGCTACTAAAATTTGGACAAAAAACGATATTTGTACACCCTTCTAACCCAAGCTTTTATAATTGCAAAAATACAAATAGTACAAAGGTATAAACCTGTAATTGATGAATTTCACAGTAAAAACAAACAAAAAAAAAGTTCTTGAAAATTTGCTTTTACCAGGAAATTTAGCCCCATACCTTTCTTAGTTTTATTCAAGTAAAAAATGTAGATTAATGACCCTTACTCAAGCCACCTCATGGCAGAGATAACTGTGTGGTCAGAGCCTTAAGGCCGCTTTACACACACAAATATCTGTGTCCAACTTCTGAACAGATCTCTGGTTGCAGTGAAATCATAGACACATTATTCCATTTGTACACAGCCACAAAATGGAGCAATGTGTCCATGATTTCACTGCAACCAGAGATCTGCGAACAATCTCTGCACAATTATCTGTGTGTGTAAAGTGGCCTTTACACCCACTAGGATTTTTGCCTACAAGTACATGTATTCAATGCCTACAAGTAGTCTTCAACCCCCTGCAGATTTAGCTGGTTGACACATGCCAGCCTTTTCTGACTATTTAAGACCCTCCCCAAACTTGTGAACTGCACTCATACATGGTCAACATGGGAAAGACAAAGGAGCATTCCAAGGCCATCAGAGACAAGATCGTGGAGGGTCACAAGGCTGGCAAGGGGTACAAAACCCTTTCCAAGGAGTTGGGCCTACCTGTCTCCACTGTTGGGAGCATCATCCGGAAGTGGAAGGCTTATGGAACTACTGTTAGCCTTCCACGGCCTGGACAGCCTTTGAAAGTTTCCTCCCGTGCCGAGGCCAGGCTTGTCCGAAGAGTCAAGGCTAACCCAAGGACAACAAGGAAGGAGCTCCGGGAAGATCTCATGGCAGTGGGGACATTGGTTTCAGTCAATACCATAAGTAACGTACTCCACCGCAATGGTCTCCGTTCCAGACGAGCCCGTAAGGTACCTTTACTTTCAAAGCGTCATGTCAAGGCTCGTCTACAGTTTGCTCATGATCACTTGGAAGACTCTGAGACAGACTGGTTCAAGGTTCTATGGTCTGATGAGACCAAGATCGAGATCTTTGGTGCCAACCACACACGTGATGTTTGGAGACTGAATGGCACTGCATACGACCCCAAGAATACCATCCCTACAGTCAAGCATGGTGGTGGCAGCATCATGCTGTGGGGATGTTTCTCAGCCAAGGGGCCTGGCCATCTGGTCCGCATCCATGGGAAGATGGATAGCACGGCCTACCTGGAGATTTTGGCCAAGAACCTCCGCTCCTCCATCAAGGATCTTAAGATGGGTCGTAATTTCATCTTCCAACAAGACAACGACCCAAAGCACACAGCCAAGAAAACCAAGGCCTGGTTCAAGAGGGAAAAAATCAAGGTGTTGGAGTGGCCTAGTCAGTCTCCTGACCTTAACCCAATTGAAAACTTGTGGAAGGAGCTCAAGATTAAAGTCCACATGAGACACCCAAAGAACCTAGATAACTTGGAGAAGATCTGCATAGAGGAGTGGGCCAAGATAACTCCAGAGACCTGTGCCGGCCTGATCAGGTCTTATAAAAGACGATTATTAGCTGTAATTGCAAACAAGGGTTATTCCACAAAATATTAAACCTAGGGGTTGAATAATAATTGACCCACACTTTTATGTTTAAAATTTATTAAAATTCAACTGAGCAACATAACTTTTTGGTTTGTAAGATTTATGCTTCTGTTAATAAATCCTACTCTCGTTTGCAGTTGGAAGGCTTTAACTTATTTGCATCTTATCAAACCACCTAAATCAGCAGGGGGTTGAAGACTACTTGTAGGCACTGTATGTGTTTCATATTCAGAGAAGGATATCAAGAGCGACCTGTAAGTGCATCCTTTAATCATTTATATACAAGAAATTATGTTAAACATATTCTGAGAAAACTGGAACTAAAATAAGCACTAAGTGGTTGAAAAACAGAAGTTATTTAAATGGAAGCGATCATCATAAAATGACCCTATGGCTATGTGAATACAGAGGTTTTTGCTGACTTTTTGAGCGGAAATTGAGAAGAAACTGAGTTCTTGAGGAGTTTTGTATTTTTAAGGAGGATTTGGTGAGTTTCTACTCCTAAACCTCATAAAACCTGAATGCACATAACCATTGTTTAATCATTTTTTCACATGTATTTAGAAAAAAAACACTTTTTTTTCATTCTATGGTCATTACTAAAAACTAAAATTAGACAAAGATATCTTGCAATTTTTCATACAGAAAGAGGTGCCTGGGCACTGAAGTAACAAACTCTCCACACCAGTGAAAACATAACCCTTTATTCCACACTACACATTACAGGGATGAGTTAAGAGTTCTCTTTTTCACCGGTGTGAGTTGCTAATTTCCTCAATGTCCAGGCACCGCATTCTTTTTCTTCTTTCCTCCAAATTTCTATTCTCCCATTTGGGAGCAGGCGGCTGGGGCTAACACTCTTCCACAGGTGGTTGTGGATTGCTGACACCCAGGAGGCAGCTCCAGACGACTCGCTGTGTTGAGGTCGTCAGAGGATCTTGTGAACTCTCCTTAAGGCTGGAAGCACACTGTCCGGAGTGACATGCGAGTTACTTGCACGAGACTTGGATCATTCACCCGGCACGACCCCTGCCTCTTTGTTTTTCTATGTATCTCCACTGCTACCATCAAGAGAGGGGGAGGCCATCTGGGTAAATGATCCGAGACTCGTGCGAGTAACTCGCATGTCACTCGGACGGTGTGTTTCCAGGCTAAGATGGTTTCTCAGCATTGTGCCTGGCTAGCACAACCAATGTAAGGGAGTACCACTCACCTTCTTATTGTTTTTATTATTTGAAGGGTACACACAGGAGTGCTCCTTGCTTATTTTTGTTTTCGCAATTTTCAAACTGCCCACTTGGGCTTTTTTGACTCATAATTCTTCTCTTTTCAGAAAGAATTTACAGCAAACTCCTCATAAACAAATGCAGCATTATATTGATAGGTAACACATCCATATACAGCTGATACTAATGAATCCACCAATCACAATAGGCAATGTCATACACGACCCTGCTCCCCCTCCCTTCACAATTATTATTGTACACTCTCATTACAAAAGATGGAGTTAGAGTCTATTCACTGCTGCTACTGAAACAACATGAAGCAGGAGTCTAGAATAATAACCCCAGTTTCTGTTAGAAACATAGTAATATTTTTTTACATTTTTTATTTTTAATACAGATTTAGATTAGGGAAAAAAATGATATAATTTAAGGATATCTGTATATGTATATATTATATAACCAATTTTATTGATAGCTGATGATAGCTTCCTTTAAAGGGCCCTGCAGATGTATTCTCTTGGAAAAAGCTTTCTGAATGGATTTCTTTACTTTTTTAAGGGACATTTTGCAGTGTACACAATGAAAAAGATAATATGTCAAGAAACCAACAGACAGATACAATTTCAAATCTATATTTTAGCTGCCATATATCGTAGTGCAAAAAGAACTGTGAGAAGAAATCACATTTCTGAAAAAAACACAAGAATGCCATCTCAATATTTATGCATTTCTTTAAGTGTTCATGCTTCTTCTGTATATATTATTGCTCATTTTATCCGATCACAAAATTAAGATGTAAAGGGGATCCTCCAGTAGTGTAAAACTGAATATTAACTGTAAGTGAAAATAAAATAAGCAATATTTAGAGGCATGACTACTTGAAAGATATTTCATGGAAATACCAGTTCTCAAAAAGTTTATAATGTACTAATTATTAGTTTATCTTCATGTATCTATAAACTTGGGAAACCTTAAACGGTATCTTACTTTTATGACGATATCTGCAAGTGATGTCCGATATGTCATCATTGAGGGACCAAGTTTAGAAAGTGTGCGCGCTAAGGAGTAAACTCTGGACTTTTCTGGTGGATTTAATATGAAAGACCATAAAAATTTCTTAGAGGTTACATTTACTAAATAAAAAAATATAAAGTCTATGGGTGAAAACCAGGCTGTTATGCAGTTTCTGAGCTCACATACAGCTGGAGAACTAAAGATACATATTCACATGCTTCTCCAGTCCTAATTCCAGAGGCTAGGCCATTGAGTTTAGTGGTCCAGATATGGGAAAATTTATAAAATGTTTTTTTTTTTGTTTGTTTGTTTTAAACTTATTTAAGGCTTTCTTATGAGAAATAGCAGTAAGTAAGTGGGTACTAGGAAGGGGTTTAAAGGGATTGTCCACATATCGGACAATCCTTTTTAATCAATCCATTTTTCACATGTAATATAGTGACACATCACCTGGCTCTCCCGGGGTTAGCATAACATTGTTATATCAACATTGTTATATTATGCGATCACTGCAGCCAATCATCAGTTGCATTTCTGTACCCTCCTGTGGACAATTCAGACATGAAAAAGAAAATGAGAGAGCAGCCGCAGCTCTCATTTCCTCCAGATGTCAATCAAATACAAGGAGAGAACAATGAAGCGGCCCCTAATTGGCCATAGGAATTGCACAATATAACAATATCATGCTAGTCCCCGGATCGCTAATGCTGACACCGCTTGAATAGCGCCATCACCTGAGGTGTTAATATTTTACAAGCGGGAAACATACGGTTATTTCAGTAGTTGACAACTTTAACTTTAATCAGTAGGAAATCATCTCTAAATAATAAAAAACATAATATACTGCCTATTTAAAAATATAATAATAGTAATTAATAATGATAGTTAATGATAGAGTACTTTATTATGTTAAAGCAATGGTCTTGGTTTAAAGGAAATATGCCAACAAAAAATAAAGTGTGCTGTATCTGCATAGTGGTAAACTACACTGATTTTAACATGTTAAGCATTGTAACTGGAAGAGCAGCTACAAGAAGAAAATGAAGTTATATTCTCTCTGTAGCCTCTCTCTTCCAGTCATAGGGGTGGTATAAAGGGCTGCAACCATCAGTGCCTACTACATAGACATGACAATCACTACACCTGTCCCTTATCTGGCTCTGCAAACATGCGATATAGTGAGTAGTGACTTTAGCTGCTCTCTAACTGCCTTAGGGTGCAGTTACAGCGATGTTCCAGCGATCCTGACAACGACCAGGATCGCTGAAACATTGCTGTGTGGTTGCTGGGGAGCTGTCAAACAGGTAGATCTCCTCAGCGATAGGGAGCCAACCTCCACATCGCTGGGTAAGTGGAAGGATACTGGTAACCATGATAAACAGCGGGTATCTAGGCACCGCGTGCTGCCTATATGCCCGCTGATTATTATGGTTACCAGCGTCCTCCCGCTTAGCGCTGGTAACCATGATAAATACCGGGTATCTAGGCAGCGCGTGCTGCTTAGTTACCCGGTGTTTATCATGATTACCAGCCTGTGAGGTCGATGATCGCAGGTCTCTCGCTGTCACACGCAGCGATGCGTGCTGACCATCTGGAGACCAAGGACCAAAAAATGGTCCTGAAGGATGTGCAGTGATCAGCGACCTCACAGCATGTCACACACAGCGATATCGCTAGCGATATTGCTGTGTGTGACGTAGCCCTTAGTGATTGGAAGCGAGAGGCTGTCTATGAAAGTGGTCTAACTGACAGAGCACATGTGCCTCCTTGTTACACTAAGCTAAAACTGAAACTGAATATCCTACTTCCTGCAAGTGGGTGTATACTGCGGAGGAGGACTTAAATTCTTTATGTTTACTTATGTCCTCCTAGTGGCAGGAAAGCATACACCCATGGTCCTGTGTCCCCCCCCCCAATGATACGAAGGAGAAATATAACTTTATTTTCTGGGTTAAAGAGATGTCCATTCTTACCACTGATAGAAAACTGCGGCATAGTACATCAATTAGACCAACAAAAAAATGACAGCGTAAAACTAATGGAAGTGTGAATAAAGCCTATCATGAGTGTTTATGTTCGGAAGATTGATCTTAATACTTATGCGCAGAAAATGACAAAAGTATTCTAGGAGTGATACCCCCCAGAAAAATTATATTTGCAAGCATTCAAAACTCAAATGAACATGCTTTGTGTGCCATTTATTCACACTGAACTAGATGTATGAAGGAAGCTTGTACTGTATTCCCATGTATAACTGTTAGATGCTC
Source organism: Allobates femoralis (assembly GCA_033576535.1). Taxonomy (NCBI): domain Eukaryota; kingdom Metazoa; phylum Chordata; class Amphibia; order Anura; family Aromobatidae; genus Allobates; species Allobates femoralis. Next base: position 259,905,384 of record JARQOC010000006.1, read on the forward strand.
AATCAAAGGATTGAGTGATATTTAAGAGAAAGTCAGACATGACACCATTAGGCCAGATTCACAAAAAAAAATTTGTAGGGTCTGTAGCCGAACCACAATGTCCTGTTTCACTGCAGATCTCTTGCCCCTTACTTTTACAGCCTCACAAGTGACACTGAGTTCAGGTCTGGAGACTTGCTGTCAGACCGACATTGCGGGCCATATATAGACTGATATATGCTTAGGCAAGCCCAGCCTTAGCCAGAGCAGAGACCTCCAGTGTACATTACTGCACATCTATTTCAGGCAGCAGATATAAAGAGACTAGAGCTGGGGCTAAAGGATTGTTTAATATTAGACAACCCATTATTAATGGCTTATAGTGCTGCATAAATTAAAAAAAAAAAAAATCTATACTTACCTTCTTGACTGTTGAAGCTTTTGTGCTCTCAACCCTCTGTACTCGGTCAGTAACCTCACATACACAATGTTATGTGATCACTGCAGCCTTCACAATTCTGTCTCCATGGAAGAACAGTGTTTTTTCTATTTGGATGCAAAAATAAAGGCTGCAGCCACAACATTTGCATCAGCATTTGCTGATTTTCCACATGCCATAGGAGACCTGTGGGAAATGCAGGGATGAGAATGGAGGAGTGGTGACAGTCCAAAAAGTTACTAAACTTTTTTTTTTCAATTTATGCAGCACCCTGTGTCTATCAATAAGTGTCCAGTGCTAACAGATTACATCTCACTGTGGAGCTCTAGTGTTCTACAGGATTGATGCTACAGCTGACACTCTGATCTAGAGCAGGGTTAGGCTGGGGAACATTCAGTGTAGGGAGCACATGAAGGAGACACCCTCGAAGGCCTGTGCAGCGTTGGTTTTCTCAGTTATTGAAGGACTATGACCTATGTTGGTTTGAATTGCCTTATAAATCTTAATTTTGAAGGTGTCAAAACTAGAGATGCGAACCTTTTGAAGTAAGGGATCGGGCGGTGCAGCCAATAAACTGTGCTTTTGAGCCCAGTGCGAGCCAAACAAACACTGCCAACGGCTTTTTATACAAACAGAAACAGAGTTTTTGCTATGCTCAACAAATGTGATTGACAGTTTATTTACAAAAATGCACTCATTTTTTAAAATGCAAGTTTGGCTGTAGATACAGGTAGTGCGGTTTACACAGCATGATATTACAGATTACAATTCAAGTATTGCACTCAGCAAAATTGCACATTTCCACAGTAATATATTGCACTTATCCCAAAAAGAGTCTGACATGGTATATACAAATGGTTATCATAATCAGGCCCAATCAGCCCCACATCAGTTGATCTGAGAGCAGTGCTCAATTTACTAATGCTGCTGCATCTGGGCATACCAGTAGTAACTGCTCGCTGTGTTGGAAAGACCCCCACCTAGACCTCCATCTCCTACGCCGTTTCGCTGCAGGGTCTTTCCAACACAGCGTGCAGTTACTACTGGTATGCCCAGATGCAGCAGCATTAGTAAATTGAGCACTGCTCTCAGAGCAACTGATGTGGGGCTGATTGGGCCTGATTATGATAACCATTTGTATATACCATGTCAGACTCTTTTTGGGATAAGTGCAATATATGACTGTGGAAATGTGCAATTTTGCTGAGTGCAATACTTGAATTGTAATCTGCAATATCATGCTGTGTAAACCGCACTACCTGTATCTACAGCCAAACTTGCATTTTAAAAAATGAGTGCATTTTTGTAAATAAACTGTCAATCACATTTGTTGAGCATAGTAAAGACTCTGTTTCTGTTTGTATAAAATGCTATATTGAGTCTGCCATAGGGGTGGATAGAAGGGCTGCATTGTCACCCTGAGCCCCTTTCTGTAAAATGTATATTTATCAATGTGAACTATTGTGTATTCATACTGCCAACGGCTTGTGTGGGGCCGAGAACCAAACATACCTGAGCACAGCATAGTTTGCTCCAGTGCTTTGCAAATGTAAAGCACCTGAACTCCAAACCCAAACAAGTTTGCTCAACACCGGGAAGTTCAGCGATCTGAACTGAACCTTGAAAGGTTCACTCATCACTAGTAAAAACTGCCGACACCACCTTCAGTAATAGTATTTTAGACTATCTTTCAGAAGTTGGAAACTTTTAGTATGTTTTAAAAATATCGAATTCACGGTATTGTGACTATAAAAGTGTTACTCAGTTACTACAAGAGGCCACATTGTCAGGTCACCATGATGACAAAACTAAAGAGGACGATGTAGCAGAAGGGTACTAAATCTATGGATAAAAGTTTGTCAATCACGGAAAATGGGGTTCATGTAAGTATTACTTGTAATTCAGTAACAAAAGCTCCTAACTCTTCATTATTTCAGTCTTACAGATCTAAGCTTGTAAATCTTCTGGGTGGCTCATCTTTTTAATGGTCCTTTTTTGAAAATTAAAATGCCCTTTTTAAGAAAAATTAAAGGCTTTTTTTTTTTAAAAAAGGTTTCCCCGGGTGATAAAACCCATTGCATGATTTGTAAAAAAGGGGAACTTTAATTAAAAACTTTTAAAGGAAAAGGGGCGTTCCCCAAACATTAATGGACTTTTTTGCCCCAGTTTTGGAAAAATGAAAACCGTAACCCCAAAAAATCAATTTTGCCTGGGAAAATTGGAAAACCAACCTTGGGTTAAAATTCCCCTGAAAAAAACCCAAATTGGGTAATTTAGTTTTTAGACTTTTTTAATTGGAAAAAAACAAAAATTTTTGGTTTGGCATGGTTTATTTAAAAAGGGGGCCACAATTGCAAAAATATAAAACAAAAGGGGTTGTCGGGGGTCTAAATCTGGAAAAATTTTGCTTGGGGGGTTCTTAAAAATTTTTGGTTTTATAAAAATAGCTTTTTTTTTTTTTAAAAGGGAAAATTTTGAAATTTTTGGGGGGCTCAAAAGGGCCCCAAGGGGGTTTTTAAACCCTTTTATTGTTTGATAAAATAAATTTTAAGGGCCCCAAAGGCCCGTGCAACATTAAATTATAAAAGGGTTTTTTTGGTTTTATTTTAAGGAAAAATTTTAAAGCAGAATATTTAATAAATGTAAGGGAAAAAGTTAAAACAAATGTTTTAAATTTTTTTATATTTTTTTAAAAGCCCCAAAGAAAAACCCCAATGGTTGACAATAAAGACCCTTGAATTTTTTCCTTAAAACCCATTTTTTTTAATTTGGGGTTTCTAAAAATTGGGGGTTAAAAATGAAACCAATAAAATTTTAAAAAATAAAAAAATTTTAAAAATATGGGCAGAAAAAAGAAAACCCCCCATTTTCAAAAATTACCTAAAAAAAAAATTAATTAAACACTTAAATTTCCCCCCAAATTAAAAAGGAACTTGTGGGCCAAAATTTTTAAAAAGGGAATTTTAAAAATAAAATTTAAAATTTGAAATTTTAAAAAACACACAAATAAAAAAAAAATTTTGTTTTGGGTCACTTGGGAAAAAAAAAATCCTATTTTTCCATTTTTGGAACCCCCAAATTGTAAAAAATTTTTATGTTTTTTTTTTTTTTTGTCAAAAAATTCCCCTTTTCCTCAAAAAAATTCTCCCGGCTAATGTCAAAAATTTTAAAGGAAATTTTCCGGTTTATGAAAAAACAAACCCAAATTTTGTCCAAATAATTTTGGAAAATTTTTTTTATTAAAAAATTTTTATCAAAAAATTATATCCCAACCCCCCCTTTTAAAAATTTTGGTTAATTTTTAAAAATTTAAAAAATTGTAAAATAAATTTTTTTTTTTTTTTTTTTTCTTAAAAAGAATTTCTTTGTAAAACCTTTTCCAGATGTCCCGGGGCCAACAAAAGGTCCAATTTTGTTTTTTAAAAATTTTTCCCCAAAACTTTTTTTTTGTTTCTTTATTATGAAAAATTTTAAAATTTTTTTGGGTTTTAATTCCCCCTCTAATTTGTGCCAATTCCCAGTTTGTGGTAAAAGGCTCCCGGGGGTTCCATTTTTTTTTCCTTGAAAAACCCCAAAAGCTTCCCCTTTAAGGGGGAAATGAATGTCTTTTTTTGAAAATTTCCCCCTTTTAAGCTGCAGGCCCTTAAAAACCTGAAAAAATTTGCAAAAAAAAAAGTTCCCAAAAACTTTTCTCTTTTTTCTGTAAAAACCCCTTCATTTTTTAAATTGTAAAAAAACCATCTTTGTTTTTTACAAAAAAACTATTAAAAGCCTTTGGGAACAAATGAAAATGCCCCTTGGTTTTTCCCCTTTCCCGGAAGGTCTCACTCATGGGCCCCAACCATTGATTTTACTTTTTGGGGGAAAAAACCCCCTGAGGGGGCATTTTTTTTTTTAAAGGACTACATTAAAAAAACGTTAGGTTTTAAACCACCCTTAAGGAAAAACCGGGTTTTTTTTGGGAAGGTACTTTAAGCAAAAAGCAAGGAAAAATCATTTTTTTTTAAAAAGGTTTAGTTATGTTTAGGCAGGGTAAAAAACGGGGGGGCCCTTTAAAACCAAAAAAAAGGGGGGGGGTTTCCCTTTAAGGTGTTTGTGTAATTGGGGGTCACTTAGAAAAAAGGCCATTCCTTTAAAAAGGGGAAAAAAAAGAGGAAAGTTTTCCCTCTTGGCAAAAAAAAGGTACTTTTGGGTATTTTACTTTTTTAAGGGGGGGCCCAAATACAGTTAGGTTAAACGGGTTAGGCGGGGACCAAAGGTGTTTCTGTCAAATTTTTTTTCCAAGGGGTTCCTAGAAAGTAACCTTTTTTTTTTAAAAAAAGGTTTAAGGGTAACACTTAAAATTATAAAATTTTGGGATTTTTTTAAAAAAATTTCCTCAAAAAAATAAACAAATTCTTTTTAAAAAAAAAACAAAAAAATTTTTTTGATTTTAACCATTTTATTTAAAATAGTTTTTACGGGGAAAAACCCCAAGAAAAAAATTTTTAAAAAATTTTGGGAAAAAACAATTGTTTTCAAAAAAAAATTTATTAAAAAGTGATTTTTTAAAAAAATTTTTAATTTATTTGAAAAACTTTTAAAACCCTTTTTAGAATTAATTAAAAAAAAACAAAGCCTACCTTAATTTGGGAAGAAAAAAAAAATCCCCAGTGTTAAACCCTTTAATTTTTTTTTGGTTTTTTTTTTGGGAAAAATTCCCTTTTTCCAAAAACCTTTCCTGGCCCTAACAAATGCCCAAAAAAAAGGGGGTTTTTTGCCTCCCCTCCCAAATGTACAAAAAAAAATTTAAAAATTAAAAAATTTTTTAAAAATTTAAAAAAACAAAAAAGCACTTTTGATTTAAATAAACCTAAAAGCCAAAATATTTTTTTTGACATTCCACAAGTTTTGGGGCCATTTTTTTTTCAATTTTTGAATAGGGAAAAAAAAATTAACCAAAATTTTTTGCCCAAGGAAATTTTTAATTTAAAAGGGGGTTTCCATTTTTTAAACAAAATTTGGAAAAAAAATTTTAATAGTTTATCCTTTAAGAAATCTCCTTTTTAATCACCTTTATTGAAAAATGAAAAAAAAAAGATTTTCCTTATTTTCCCCCTTAAAATTAAAATGGGTTGTTAGTTTTTACTTTAAAAAAAAATTTTCGCCATTGAACCCCTGCCTATTATAAAATTTTAATCGGAAATTAAAAAAAACCTTTTTGGTTTAAATAAGGTGAATTTTTTAACAATGAAAAATTTCATTGGATTTAAAATGTTCCATTTAAAAAGGGGGGAAATAAAATTTTTGGGTTTAAAAGGGGTTGATTTAAATCATGATTTAAACCCGGGCTAAATTTAAATTTCTTCATGTGTACACTACAGGCGGGTTACTGCTTAGGGGGTACACTAGGGGGTACCCTTTACTTCTTAGGAAAGGGCGCACTAAAGGTAGCTTACTGTTAGGAAAGGTTTTTTGGGAACTTTTTTGATTTTTTGAGCAGTAAAATTCTACAGGTCCCGGGGAGGAGTAGAAACCCTGGGCACCAACGGGGTTTAATGTGATGGCGGGCGTAGTGCACCTTATACCCCCCCTTCAGCAGGTATTGCTGCTTAAATTTGCAATCATTAAAATCCAATGTAGATAAAAAAGGGGAAGCGGCACCCCCCTTTTGCTGGTAATGTCCTTTATTTCTTCTTAGAGGGGTTCTGCAGACCCTCACTCCCTCTCCCCCGCTGTTTTAAAATTTCTGCAGACGCCCCTAAGATTAAAAAAGGACATTACCAGCTAATGGGGGAGTGCCGTTTTCTCTTTCTATTAAATGGGGAAAATCTATAGGTCCCGTTACACGCTTCAAAATGCCCTTTAAGAGGGTTAAACGATTCTGGGCGCGTGGTCGTTAGGGCATCTTTTTTAAAACCGTGGTGAGATGCCAACGCCCTAGTTTATCGGGGGGCCCAAAAGGGGAACCAAGGATTTTAGCGAGCAGTATCGTTCGCAAAACCCCAGCAAAAGTTTCTTGTTCACTGTTGTAAATTTTGGCAAAGTCGGTTTAAAAAAACCCCATTGTTACGTGGTTTGTCACAACAACGTTTTCCCCAGAGGTTGGCTGAACGGGGGAGTTTGGGTTGAAAATGTTCTAAACTGTGATCAAACGATCAAACAATTTAATCAGCGTATTTTTGGCAAACACGAAAACGTCGCGTCCTAACAGAATGTTCGTTTGAAGGGACCCCAAAAAACCCTTGTGACCGTTGAGCGATTTTGTTCTTTGATTTTATTACCGTGTAATGGGGCCTTTAATTGGAAAAAATAAATTTGGAAATTCATCAGCACACAGTTTTGGACCCTTTTCCCCAAATTTAAGAAAAAATGGGGTTTATAATTTAAAAACATTCATTTTTAGCATTTAAAAAGGCAGCTTTTTAAAAACTAGACAACTGATTTAAGGGAGTTGTTGGGAAGGTTTATGCAAAGTCATCTGAAAAAACAGCTTTTTTGAAAGGCCAAAGGGGGATTCGAAAAAAAACAAATTTAAAGGGAAAACCCTGACCTCAAAAAAACGGGCCCCCCCCGTTCTTTTAACCGTCCCCTGCCCCCCCCTTTCTTATTTTTTTTGCCTTTCCCTTTTGCAAAAAAAAAAACCGATTTTGTAAAGAAAAATTTTTTATTTCACCTTCCTTGGGGTTCTCTGTTTTAAATTTTAAGTTCAAAAGGGGGTTGCCCGTCTCCCGCTCCTTTGTAATTTTTGAAACGCCCCTTCACCCTTGCTCCCTTGCTAAAAACCCCTGGCGGGTTTAATTAAAAGGGGTTTGGTGGCCAAAAAATAGCATCATACCGGTAGCCCCGCCCTCTTTCATGAACCAAGGCCGGGCTCTATCCCAAGGCAGAAAGTGGAGGGGGGGCGTGCAAAATTTTAAAGGGAGCAGCAGACAGGCACTCCTTTGAGACAAAATTCCCAAAAACAAAGAACTCACACGGGAAATTGGGTTTGAATTAAAACTTTACAAAATCGTTTTTTTTTCTGCAAAAAGGGGATGGCTAGAAATGATAGGGGGGGTTTGCAGGGGAAAGGAAATTTAAAGAGGGCCGGGGGGGGGGGGGGGTTTTGTGGGGGTCGGTTTCCCCTTTAAAATTTAATTTAAATCCTTTTCCCCTTTTAACTCATTTCTTTTTTAATTTCAATTGTGGTATTTTGTGAAATTTAAGGGTTTTTATTATAAGAGTATGGATGCTTATCATGGATGGTTTTCCTTGGTTTGTCTCCCAGCTGCACCCACCTTGATGATCCATCACTTCCTCTTCTAAGGTTCCCTGTTTTTCTGTTAAAAAGGGTCCCATCATGAAATTGGGCAGTAGCCTATTTAGCCATGCACTTGGAAAGGACCCTCCATACCCCACAAACTCCCCCTTCCTCCTTTTTTTCACCCCAACCCAGCTTCTTTATTCCCAAAAAAAATTTGTTCTTGACAATTTAGGTGCGGGGGGAGTGAAGATTATATAAAGTGCGAAAAGGTTTCCGACGAAATCAACCAAGCACGGGCCCCAAACCTTGGCAATAAAACTTTTCCCATCCCAACATATTTGAGCCCAGGGTGTTTAAACACAAAGGGGCTTCTCACAAATTATTGGCACCCCTTAATTTTTTCCCATGTTGTCCCGTATCTTCAGAAACTTCAGGAATTAAAGGAAATTCACTGAGGTTTTTATCCCCCAAAAATTTTTTTTTAGGGCCCAAAAAGAAATTCCCCAAAAAAACATTGTCAGCTTACATTTTGAAATTTCAAAGAAGAATCGGGAATTCACTGTGAAGAAAAATAACGGCCCTTTAAATTTAAAATCCTTTGGTTTGGGCAAAACCCTTTTTGACTTTTGATGACAGCCTAAAAAGTTTCTTGTGCCTGTATAAGCTTCTTGCACTTCACAGCTGTTTTTTTTTTTCCCCACTCTTCAAATGAATTTTGGTTCAAGCTCTTTAAGTTTGCAATTTTTTTTTCCCCAAATGGCAGTTTTTCCAGCTCCCCCCCAAAGTTTTTCCCAGGGGGTTGAGGCCCGGACTTTTTTGGAAATTTTAAAAACAGCCCAAATTTTTTTCTTTTTTTCAAAAAATTTCTGTGTTTTTTTGGGTTTGGTGTGTTTTGGGAGTCACTGTTTTGCGGGAAAAGCCCCTGTCTTGACTCCAAGAAATCTTAACGGGGTTTAGGAAAATTTGCTCTAAAATCTTTTTATAATTTTTCGTTTTCATGACCCCTGGATACGGTAAAGGGCCCTCCAGTAACGAAAAACCCCCCAACAGATTAGGGTTTCCCTCCACTATCCCTTGACTGTTGTAGGGTGTTCTTTCCTTTTTATTTTTCACTGCGCCATCTGAAAAAAAAAAACTGTTTTTTTGGCATTGCCAAAAAGATCTATTTTTTTTCTTCGTCCACGAAATTTTTCCGGGAAGTATTTTTGGTTTGTCAAGGCACTCTTTGTCAAAAAAGAGTCATTCCTTTCTATGACTTATTTTCCCAGCAATGATTTCTTTTTTGGGGTTTTTTTTTTTCCCCACCAAAAAGCTCTGTTTGGGTTTAGTGTGCGTGTTTTGGTACTTGTTAAAAACCATGACTGCCCCTTTCAGATTTTTTAATGTTTGAATTTGGTGTTTTTTTTCCACCATTCCACCCAAAATTTCAAAAGGATATGCCCTTGTCAATTTTTTTTTTTTTCCCCCCCCATGACCAGGGACAATCATAAACGTTCCAGTTTGGGCAAACTTTTTTTAATAACACTATGCACTTTTTAAAAATGGGAAAACCGGGGTTTTTGGAAAGAATGGCCTTTTAACCCTTTAAAAAGTTTGTGCTTGCAAAAAATAGTAGTTTTTGATATTCGGCGCTCCTTTGTCTTAACCTTTGGTGATTTTAAAAAACTACAGGGCCTAACATGTGGTTTTTTAAAAACCACTGACCCTCATTTCATTAGATAAGTCTGTTACATGGGCCCCCAAATTTTTTTAAATCACAGGTTTTTCCCCTTTTGTTTTTTTAGGGATTTTAAAAAATGTGTTTCCTTTACTAATTTAATGAAAAGGGGGTGCCCTTTACCCAGTGTCACAGGAAGTTTTGAGGTTTTTCAAATTTTTTCCTCCTTTTTTTTTGCTTTAAATTGTTTTTTCTTTTGCTCTTTGTTTTAATAAAAAAAGCTCTATACAAAAACAGTTTTTTCATTCGTTTCTTTTTTTTTTTCCCCGGAAAAATAGTTCACATTATGATTTAAAATTTGCTTGGCTACCCAATAACGATGAGCAGGTAAAGTTTTATAAAAGAGTGACAAATTAGTGTATTTTTATTTAAAGTGTAATATGTTTTAAAATTGGGAGTATATCCACCCGCCTTGGGATTTGGGATCATATCGTAGTGCAGAGAATGATTTGTGCCCTCAGGTTTGGAAGTGACTTGGCAGGTTTTGATACCCCCTGAACTTGTTCAAAATTTGAAAACGGGGGGGGGTTTTTCCCCTTTAAAGCAGCCCCCCTGCATAACAGGAACCAAAGGGGTAAAACATTTAACCTTTTTCACCCCCATAGAAAACACACTGTGGTCAGTTGCGGGGAGGTTTTTGACAGATTTTCCCCCCACTCTTTTGTTCAAACACTTTTTTTACCCCCGGAAGGGTGAAAAGTTTTTTTGTAGTGAGATGGGGGAAGCACCCAAATTTTTTAGGAGGAGCTGCGGGAAGGGGGGGTAAAGCTCAATACACTGGGCAAAAACCCCTTCTCACCACCCAGACTTGAGGAGGGCCCCTCCCAGTTAAGGCAGGAGAGTTGATGCTGTTCGATGTAGGGACCTCCCGTGCTCAGTGACCCCTCCCTCCTGCTGGGGGGGGCCCTGTATGCAGATAAAAATAGGCTGGCTGGCAAACTGCTTTACTGCCTAACGTAATGGAAAAAAAAAGGGGGAGACCGGCATGCGGAAAAAGGTTAGTGGGAGATACCAAGTATAAGAGTACCCCCAGGTTAGGTCCCACCCCTTTCTGGAAATTTTCCCTAGTTTCCCCAGTCCTTTTTTGCCCCCAAATTTATTTAAAAAAAATTTTTGGGTTAAACAGAAACCATATACCAGTGAATGGTAGGGTGTGATTTTTTTTCCCCCATGAAACCCCCAATTTTTTTCCCGTTTCCTTATTATTAATGTAAACTGTCCTTTCCCAACTGCCCTCCCACACACCCTGTTTATGCCCCTTTGTTTAATCTACCTTTGGGGAACCACCATTTGGCAAAAACCCTTAAATTGTTAATGGGCAAAGGGAAAGGGCCAAGTCCCCCCCCTTGTTCTACCCCTTTGATTCCCTTTTTTGAGTTATTTTTGAAAGGGCTACAAGTTGCTTCAAAAGTGTTGCTTTGTGCCTAAATTTTAAAGTGTTCAAAAGTTTCAAAAAAGAAATAAAACCAAAAATTTTGACCGGAATTGGGGTGGATGGTTATGGGAAAAAACCAATGAAAAAGTTTTAAATTTTTTTTTTTTTTTTTTTTAAAAATTTTTTTCCCTTTTTTTTCCGGGGGTTTTTTCCCCCCTTTTTTTTTTAAAAAAAATTTTCCCCAAAAATTTTTTCCCCCCGGGCCCCCACCCTTTTTTTTTTTTTTTTTTTTTTCCCCAAAATTTTTCCCCCAAAAAAAAAAAAACCCCCCAAAAAGGGGGGGCCCCGGGGGAAAAAAGGGGGGGTTTTTTTTAAAAACCCTTAAAAAATTAAAAAAGGGGGGGGGGTGGGGAAAAGGGGAAAAAAAGGGGGGGGGGAAAAAAAAATTTTTTAAAAAAAGGGGGGGTTTTTTTTGGGGGGGGGGGCCCGGGGGGGTTTTGGGGGGGGGGGGTTAAAAGGGGGAAAAAGGGGGGGGAAAAAACCCCATTTGTTAAAAAACCCCCAAAAAAAAGGGGGGGAAAAAAAAAAAAAAAGGGGGGGGGGGGGGGGGCCCCCCCAAAAAAATTTTTCCCCAAAAAAAAGGGGGGGGGGCCAAAAGGGGGAAAACCCCCCCTCCCTTTTTTGGGGGGAAAAAAAAAAAAAAATTTTTTTTTTTAAAAAATTTTGGGGGAAAACCTTTCCCCCCTTTTCCCCGGGGGGGGGCCCCCAAAAAAGGGGGGCCCTTTTTGGGGGGGGGGGGGAAAGGGGGGGGGCCCCCCACCCAAACCCCGGGGGGGCCCCCCCCCCCGGGGGGGCCCCCCCAAAGGGGTTCCCTTTTGGGGGGCCCCCCCCTTTTGGGGGGCCCCCCCCCTTTTTTTAAAAATTTTTCCCCCCGGGGGGGAAAAAGGGGGGAAAAAATTTAGGGTTAAAATTTTTTTAAATTTAACCCCCCCCGGGGACCCAAAAGGGGGGGAAAAAAAGGGGAAAAAACCCCCCCCCTTTTTAAAAAAGGGGTTAAAAAAATTAAGGGTTTTTCCCCCCAAAAGGGGGGGAAAAAAAAAAAGGGGGAAAAAAGGGGAAAATTTTTCCCCCAAAAAAAGGGGGGGCCCCCCCCCCCTTTTTAAAAAAAAAGGGGGGGGGAAAAAACCCAAAGGAGGCCCCCCCAAAAAATTTCCCCCCAAGGGGGGGGGTTTTTTTCCCCCCCTTTTTTTTCGGAAAAAAAAGGGGGGTTCCCGGGGGGGGTTTTCCCCCCGGGGGAAAACCCCCCCAAACCCAAAATTTTTTTTAAACCAAAAAAACCCCCGGGCCCGGGGGGCCCGGGATAAAAAAGGGGGGGGGGTTTTTTCCAAGGAAAACCCCCTTTTCGGGGCCCCCCCCCCCCCCTTCTGGGTTTTTTTGGGCCCTTTTGGAAAAAAACCCCCCCGGGGGGGAAAAAACCTTTTTTCCCCGGGCCCCCCCCAAAAAAAAATCCCCCTTTTTTTTAAAAAATTTTGGGGGGGGGGAAAGGTTTCCTTTGGGTTTTTCCCCCGGGGGAAAAAAAAAGGCCCCAAAAAAAAGGGGGGGGTTTTTTAAAAGGTTTTTTCCCCAAAAACCCCACCAACCCCGGGGAAAACCTTTTGGGGGAACCCCCGGAAAAAACCCCCCCCCGGGGGGGGAAAAACCCCCCCTTTGGGGCCCCGGGGGGCCCGGGGGGAAAAAAATTTTTTTTAAAAACCCCCCAAAGGGGAGAGCCAAAACCCGGGGGTTTTTTGGGGAAAGGGGGTTTCGGCCCCGGGAAAAAGGGGGGAAAGGGGTTTCCCCCAAAACCCCAAACGGTTTTTTGGGGGGGGGGGGTTTTTTTTGGGGGGGCCCCCCCCCCCCGGGGGGGGGGGGGCCGGCCCCGGGGGGAAACCCGAGGGGAAAGGGGGCCCCCCCCCCGGGGGCCCCCAAATCCCCCCCTTTTTTGGGGGGGGAAAAAAACCCCCCCCCCCTTTTTCCCCCCCCCCCCTTTAAAACCCCCCCCCGGGGGGGGCCCCCCCCCCCGGGGGGTTTTTAAAACCCCCCCCAAACCCCCCAAAAAACCCCCCCCCGGGGAAAACCAACCCGGGGGGAAAAAAAGGGGGGGGGGCCCCCCAAAAAAGGGGTTTTTCCCCCGGGGGGGGGGGAAAAAAAACCCCGGGGTTTTTCCCTTTTTTTTGGGGGAACCCCCCGGGGGGGGGGGGGTTTTTTCCCAATTTTTAATTTCGGGGGAACCCGGGGGGGGGTTTTTTTAAAAGGGGCCCGGGTTCCCCCCACCCAAAAACCCTTTAAAAAGGGGGGGGGGGGGGGGGTTTTGGGAAACCCTTTTTTTCCCCCGGGGGGAAATTGGGGGAACCGGGTTTTGGGTTTTCAATTTTTTTCCCCCCCCAAAAAAGGGGTTTTTTAAATTTTCCCCCCCCCAAAAAAACCCTTGGGGGGAAAGGGGGTTTTTTTTTTTAAAAAAACCCCCCCCCCCCCGGGGGGGGGTTCCCTTTTCCCCCCCCAAAAACCCCCCCAAAAAAAGGAAAAAAAAAAGATTTTTTGGGGGGGAAAAATTTTTTTTTTTTTCCCTCCGGGGGGGGGGCCCCCCCCCCCCCCTTTTTTTTTTAAAAAAAAAGGGGGGGGGTTTTTGGGGGGGCCCCCGGGGGCCCGGGGGGTTTTTTTTTCCCCCCCCCCTTTTTTTTAAAAAAAAAATTTTTTTTAAAGGGGAAATTTTTGGGGGGGGGGGGAAAGGGCCCGGGGCCCCCCCCGGGGGGGGGGGGGGCCCCCGGGGGGCCGGGGGGTTTGGGGGGGGGGGCCCCCCCCCCCCCAAAAAACTTTAACCAAAAAACCCCCTGGTTTCCCCGGGCCCTTTTTAAAAAACCCCCCCCGGGGGGGCCCCCCCCGGGGGGTTTTTTCCCCCCGGGGGGGGAAACCCCCCAAACCTTTTTTTGGTTTGGGGGTTCCCCCCAAAAAAAAAGGGAAAATTTTTAAGGGGAACCCCAAAGGGGAAAAATTTTTTTTTGTTTTGGGGGGGGGGTTTGGAAACCCGTTTCCCAAAAAAAAAACCCTTTACTCCCAAAACCCCCCCCCCTTTTTAAAACCCCCCAAACCCCCAAAACCCCCCCCTTTTTTTGCTTTAAAAAGGGGTGGGGAAAATTTTGGGGGAAAAGGGGGAAACCCCCCCCCAAAAAAAGGGGGGGGGACCTTTTCCCCAAATTTTTTCCCCCGGGGGGGCAAAAATGGGGGGCCCCCTTTTTGGGGGAAAAAACCCCCCCCCCTCCCCCCCCCAAAAAAACCCCCCTTTTTTTTTTTAAAAAAAGGGGGGGGGGAAAAGGGGGGTTTTTAAAATTTAAAAATTTTGGGGGGGGGGGGGTTGGGGGGCCCGGGGGGGGGGGGGGGGGGTTTTTAAAAAACCCCCGGGGGGAAAAGGGGGGGGGAAAAAAAAAACCCCCCCCCCCCCTTTTTTTTTTAAAAAACCCCCAAAAAACCCAAATTTTTAAAAAATTTTTTTAAAAATTTTTAAAAAAGGGGGGGGGCCCGGGGGCCCCAAAAGGGGAAAAAACCCCCCGGGGGGGGGTTTTTTAGGGGGGGGGGCCCCGGGGGGGGGGGCCCGGGAAAAAAGGGGGGGGAAATTTTTTTTTTTTAAAAAAAAAAAATTGGGAAAAAAAATTTTTAAAAAAAGGGGGGGCCCCCCCGGGGGCCCCAAAAGGGGGGTTTTAAAGTTCCCCCCCCGGGGGAAAATTTTGGGGGGCCCCCCCAGGGGTTTGGGGAGGAACCTCCCCGGGGGAAAAAAACCCAAAAAAACCCCGGGGGGGGGGGAAAGGCCCCCCTTGGGGAAAAGGGGGTTTTTGGGGGGGAAAACCCCGGGTTGGGGGGCCCCCGGGGGGGTTTTTTTTGGGCCCCCCCTTTTTGGGGGGGGGGCCCCGGGTTAAGGAAAAAAGGGGGGGGGAAAACCCGGGGGGGGCCCCCCCCCGGGGGGGGTTTTTTTTGGGTTTTTTTTCCCAAAAAAACGGTTTAAAAACCGGGGGGGAAAATTTTTTTTTTTTAAAAAACCCCGGGGGGAAAATAAAAAAAGGGGGGGAAAAAGGGGGGTTTTGGGGGAAAAAAGGGGGGGGGGGGCCCCCCCCCCCCCGGGGCCCTTTTTTGTTTCCCCCCAAATTTCCCCCCCCCCGGGGCCCCCCCGGCCCCCTTTTAAAAACCCCCCGGGGGGGCCCCCAAAAACAAACCCCCCCCCCTTTTTGGGGGGGGGGGGAAACCCCTTTTTCTTCCCCCTTTTTGGGGCCCCCGGGGGGGGCGGGGCCCGGGCCCCCTTTTTTTGGGGCCCCGGGGGTTGGGGGAAAAAAAAATTTTGGGGGTTTTTAATTTTCCCCCCCCCCCGGGGGGGGTTTTGGGGCCCAAAAAAAGGGGGGGGGGGGGCCCGGGGGTTTTTTTTTCCCCCGTTTTCCCCCCCGGGGGGGGAAAAAAAGGGGACTTTTTTCCCCTTTTGGGGGGTTTTAAAAAAAAAAAATTTCCCCCGGGGGGGTTTTAAAGGGGGGGGGTTTTTTTGGGGGGGGTTCCCCGGGGGGGCCCCAAACCCCTTTTTTTCCCAAAATTAATCCAAAATTTTTCCCTTTAAAAAAAAAAAAAATTTTAAAAACCCCTTTTTTTTTTAAAAAAAAAAAGGGGGGGGGGGGTTTTTTGGGGGGGGTTTTTTTTTTGGGGGGGGGGGGTTTTGGGGGGAAAAAAACCCCCCCCGGTTTTTAAAACCCCGGGGGGAAAGGTTTCCCTTTTTGGGGAAGGGGGGTTTTTTAAAGGCCGGGGAAACCATCCCCTTTAAAAAAAAAAGGGCCCCTTTTTTTTTTTTTTTTTTTCCCCCAAAAATTTTTTTTTTTTCCCCCCTTTTGTACCTTTTCCCTTTTCCCCAAAAGGGGGGGGGCCCTTTTTTGGGTTTTCCAAATTTTTGGGGGGCCCCCCCAAGGGGGGATTTTCCTTTTTTTTTTTTTTTTCCCCCCCCCTTTAAAAGGGGGGGGGTTTTTTTTAGGGGGGAAGGGGGGGGGGGGTTTTTCCCCCAAAAAAACCCCCCCCTTTTTTTAAAAAAGGCCCCCAGGGGTTTTTTGGGGGGGGGGGGGCCCCCCTTTTTTTGGGGGGGCCGGGCCCCCCGGGGGGGGGGGGGGGCCCCCCCCCCCCCTGCAAGGGGGCCCCGGGGGGGGGGGGGGGTTTTTTGGGGTTTTTCCCCCCTTTTAATATTTTTTTTTTGGGGTTTTTTTCCCCGGGGGGACCTTTTGGGGGCCCCCCCAAAAACCGGGGGTTTGGTTTGGGGCCCGGGTTTTTTTCCCCCCCCGGGGTTTAAAAAAATTTTTTTTTTTAAAAATTTTTCCCCCCTAAAAATTTTTAAAAAAACCCCTTTTTTTTTGGGGGGGGGGGGGGAAAAAAAAAAGGGAAGGGGAAAATTTGGGGGGCCCCCCGGTTTCCCCCCAAAAAATTTTCCCCCCCCCCCAAAAAAAAAAAAAAAAACCCCCCCCCCTTAAATTACCCCCCGGAATTTTTTTAAAAAACCCCCCTAAAAACCCGGGGGGCCTTTTTGGGGGGGCCAAAAGGGTTCCCCCCCGGGCCCCCCCCCTTTTAAAGGGGGGGGAAAAGGGGGCAAAAAGGAAAAAAAAAGGGGGGGGGGGGGGGTTTTTTTCCCAAAAAAGGGGGGCCCCCCCCCCCCCCTTTTTTTTTTTTTGCCCAAAAAGGGGAAAAAAAATTTTTTTTTTTTTTTAAAAAAAAATTTTTTTTGGGAAAAAAAGGATTTTTTTTTTCCCCCCCTTTTTTTTTTCCCCCCCCCCCCCCCCCCCCTTTTAAAGGGGGTTTTTTCCCCCCCCCCAACCCCCCCCCCCCCCTTTTTTTAACAAAAATTTTCCAATTCCCCCAAAAAAAACCCAAAATTTTTTTTCCCCCCCGGGGGGCCCCCCCCCCCGGCCCCCCTTTCAAACCCCCCCCCGGGGGGCCTTTTTTTCCCCCCCCCCTTTTTCCCCAGGGGGCCCCCCTTTTCCCGGGGCCCCCGGGGGGGCCCTTTGGATTTTCCCCGGGGGGGAAAAAAGGGGGAAAAAAACCCCCCCCGGAAAAAAGGGGCCCCCAAAAAACCCGGTTTTAAAAAAGGGAAGGGGGGAGGGGGGTTTTTTGGGGGGGGGGGGGGGGGTTTGGGCCCAAACCCCGGGGGGCCCCGCCCCCGGGGGCCCCAAAAAAATTTTCCCCCCCTTTTTCCCCCCCCGGGGGGGTTTTAAATTTTTTAAAAAAAATTGGGTTTTAAAACCCCCCTTTTCCCCCCCCCGGGGGGGCCCAAAAAAAGGGGGGGGTTTTTTAAAAATTTTTCCCCCCCGGGGGGGGTTTTTTCCCCCCGGGGGGGGGGGGTTTTTTGGGGGGGAAAAAAACCCCCCGGGGGCCCCTTAAACCCCGGGGGGGGGGAAAAACCCCCCCTTTTTTCCCCCCCGGGGGGCCCCCCCAAACCCCCGGGGGCCGGGGTTTTCCCCCCCCGCGGGGCCCCCCCCCGGGGGGGGGGTTTAAAAAAATTTTTTTTTTTCCCCCCCCCTTTTCCCCAAAAGGGGCCCCCCCCCCCCACAAGGCCCCGGGGGGTTTGGGGGGGGCCCCCCCCAAAAATTTCCCAAAATTTTCCTTTTTGGGGGGGGGGGGTTTTTATTTCCCCCTTTTTTTTTTTTTTAAAATTTTTTTTCCCCCTTTTTTGGGGGGCCCCAAAAAAACCCTAAACCCAACCCCCTTTTCCTTTTATTTTTTTTGGTTTTTTTTTTTATTTTTAAAAAGGGCCCTTTTTTTTAAAAAAAAAAAAAAAAAAAAAAAATTAAAAACAAAAAAGGGGGAAAAATGGGGAGGGGGGAACCCCCCCTTTTTTTTTTTTCCCGGGGGGGGGAAAAAATTGGGTTGGGGGGTTTTTGGGGGGGGGGTTAAATGGGGGGGGGTTTTTTTTGGGGGGGGGGTTTTTTTAAAGGGGGGGGGGGGGTTTTTTGGGGGGAAAGGGGGGTTTTGGGGGGAAAAAAAAAATGGGGGACCCCCGGGGGGAAATTTTTTGAACCCCCAAAAAAACCCCCCCTTCCTTAAAAAAAAAAAATTTAAAAACCCCCATTTTAAAAAAAATTTTAAAAAAAAAAAAAAAAATTTCCCCCCCAAATTTTCCCTTTTTTCCCCCCCCAAAAAATTTTTCCCCCTTTTTTTTTTTTTCCCCTTTTTTTTTTAAAAAAAAGGGGGCCCCCTCCGGGGGGGTTGGGGGCCCCCCCCCCCCGGGGGGGGGCCCCGGGGGGAAAGGGGGCCCCCCCGTTGGGGGGGGGAGGGGGGTTTTTTTTTCCCGGGGCCCCCTTTTTTTTAAAAAAAAAAAAATGGGGGGGGGAAAGGGGGCCCCCCCCAAAAAAAAAATTTTTTGGGGAAAAATTTTTAAAAACCCCTTTTTGGGGTTTTTTTTTTTTTGGGGGGGGCGGGGAAAATTTTTGGGGTGCCCTTTGGCCCCCAAAATTTTTGTTTTTTTTTATTTATTTTTTTAAAAAAAAAAAAGGTTTTTTTTAAAATTTTTAAAAAAAAAAATTTAAAAAAAAATTTTTTTTTTTTAATTTTTTTTTCCCCCCCCCCCCCGGGGGCCCCCCGGGAAAATTTAAAGGAAAAAACCAAGGAAAAAAAAAATTTTTTTTTTTCCCCGGGGGGAAAAAAAAAAATTTAAACCCCCCCAAAAAAAAATTTTTTTTTTTGGGGTTTTGGAAAATTTTTTTTCCTTTTTATTTTTTTTTTTTTAAAAAGACTTTAAAAAGGGAAAAAAAAAAAAAAACCCCTTAAAAAAACCCAAAAAAAAAGGGGTTTTTTTTTCCCCCCCCCCTTTTTTAAAAAAAAAAAAAAAAAAAAAATTTGGGGGGGGGGCCCCCCCAAAAATTTTTTTTAAAAATTTTTAAAAAAAAAATTTAAAAAAGGGAAAAGGGGAAAAGGGAAAAAGGGGGTTGGGAAAAAAAAAAAAATTTTTGGGGGGGGGAAAAAAAATTTTTTTTAAAAGGGGAAAAATTGGGGGGGGGGGGCCCCTTTTTTTTTTTTTTAAAATTTTTTCCCCCTTTTAAAAAAATTTTTTTCCCAAAAAAAAAGGGGAAAAAAATTTTTTTTTTTCAAATTTTTTGGGGGTTTTTGGGGGAAAAAAAATTGGGGAAAAAATTGGGTTTTTGGGGGAAAAGGGGGGGAAAAAAATAAAAAAAAAATTTTTTTTTTTTTTAAAAAAGGGAAAAACCCCAAAAAAACCCGGGGAAGGGGGGAAAAAATTTAAAAAAAGGGGGGGGGTGGGAAAAAAAATTAAAAAATTTAAAAAGGGGTTTTTAAAAAAAAAGGGGTTTTTTAAAAAAAAGGGGAAAATTTTAAAAAAAAGGGTTTAAAAAATTTTTTTAAAAAAAACCCGGTTTAAAAAAAAAAAAAAAAAAGGGGGGTTTTAAAAAAAGGGGGTTTTAAAAAAAGGGGTTTTTTGGGGTTTTAAAAAATTTTTTTTTTGGGGGGGGGGAAAAAAAAAGGGGTTTTTTTTTTTTTTAAAAAATTTTTTCCAAAAAATTTTTAAAAAATTTTTAAAAAAAACCCCCCCTTTTTAATTTTTTTTTGGGGGGGGGGGGTTTTAAAAAAAAAAGGGGTTTTTTAAATTAAAGGGGATTTTTTTTCCCCAAAAAAATTTTAAAAAACCCCCTTTTTTTTTTAAAAAAACCCCCTTTAAAAAAAAAAACCCCAAAAAATTTTTAAAAAAAAAAATTTTTTTTTTTAAATTAAATTTTTTTGGGGTTTTAAGGGTTTTTTTTTTGGGTTGGGGGGGTTTTTTTTTTCCCCTTTTTTTTTTTTTAAAGGGGGGTTTTTTTCCCCCAAAAAAATTTTTTTTTAAATTTTTTAAAAAAATTTTTTTTTTTTTTTTTTTTTTTTGGGGGCCCCCTTTTTTTTTTAAAATTTTTTAAGGCCCTTTTTTTTGGGGTTTTTTTTTTTAAAAAAAAAAGGGGTTTTTTTAAAAAAAAATTTTTTTTAAATTTTTTTTTTTTTTCCCAAAAAAAATTTTTTTTTTTTCCAAAAATTTTTTTTTTTATTTAAAAAAGGGGGGGTTTTTTTTTTTTTTTTTGGGGGGGGTTTTTTTTTTAAAAAAAAATTTTTTTTTTTTTTTTTTAAAAAAATTTTTTTTTTCCCCCTTTTGGGGGAAAAAAAAACCTTTTGGGGGAATTTTTTTTCCCCCCAAAAAAAATTTTTTTTTTTAAAAAACCCCCCCCCCCAAGGCAAAAAATTTTTTCCCTTTTTGGGGGGGGGGGGAAAGGGGGTTACCCCCCCGGGGGGGGGGGGGTTTTGGGTTTTTAAAAAAAAAAAACCCCCAAAAAAAAATTTTTTTAAAAAAGGGGGGGGCCTTTAATTTTTTTTTTTCCCCCCAAAAAAAAAATTTTAATTTTTTCCCCCAAAAAAAAAATTTTTCCCTTGGGGTTTTTTTTAAATTTTTTAAAAATTTTTTTTTTTTAAAAAAAATTTTTTTTTTGGGGTTTTTTTTTTTTTTTTTTTAATTAAAAAACAATTTTAACCCCCCTTGGGGGGCCAAATTTTTTTTAAAAAAAAACCCCCCCCCCCCGGGGCCCCCCAAAAAAAAAACCCCCCCCTTTTTTAAAACAAGGGGTTTTTTTGGGTTAAATTTTTTTTTAGGGGAAATTTTGGGGGAGGGGTTTTTTTAGGTTGGAAAAACCCCCCCTTTTGGGTTTTTAAAAAGGGGAAAAAAACGGGGCCAAATTTGGGGGGGTTTTAAAGGGGGGGTTTTAAAAAAATTTTAAAAAAAAAAGGGGGAAAAAAATTTGGGGGGGGCCGGGGGGGAAAAAAGGGGTTTTTTAAAAAATAAAAAAAAAGGGGGGGGGGGGAAAGGGTTTTTAAATAAAGGGGAAAAAAAAAAAAGAAACGGGGAAAAAAATTGGGGGAAAAATTTTTTTTGGGGGGGGGGGGAAAAAAAAAAAGGGGGGGGGGGTTGGGGGGGGGGGGAAAAAAAAAAAAGGGGGGCCCCTTTTTTTTCCCCCCCCCGGGGGGGTTTGGGGGAAAATTTTTTTGGGGGTAAAATTTTTTTTTTTAAAAAGGGCCCCCCCCCAAAAATTAAGGAAGGGGGTTTAACCCAAAATTTTAAAGGGGTTTGGGGGGGAAGGGGGAAAATTTTTTTTTGGGGGGGGGTTTTTTTTTTTAAAAAAAAAAAAAAAAGGGGGGGGGTTTTTTTTTTAAAAAAAAAATTTTTTCCCCCCCTTGGGGTTTTTTTTTTTTAATTTTAAGGGGGGTTCCCCCCCCCTTTAAACCCAAAAAAATTTTTTTAAAAAAAAATTTAAACAAAGGGGGTTTTTTCTTTTAAAAGGGGAAAAAAAAAATTTTTTTTTTGGGGAAAAAAAAGGGGGCCCCCGGGGGGGGGTTTTTTTTTTAAAAGTAAAAGGGGGGGGGGGGCCCCAAAAACCCTTTTTTTTTTCCCGGGGGCCCCCTTTTTTCCCGGGGGGAAAAAAAAATTTGGAACCCCCTTTTTTTTAAAAAGGGGGGTTTTTTCCCCTTTTTAAAAAAAAAAATTTCCCTTTTTTTTCCTTTTTTTTCCCCCCTTTTTTGGGTTTTTTTTAAAATTTTTTTCCCCCCCCCAAAAAAAAATTTACCGTTTTGGGGAGGGGGGGGAAAAAAAAAAAAAATTTTTTTTTTGTGGGAACCCCCAAAAAAAGGGGAAAAAGGGGGGAAAAAAATTTTTTTAAAAAAAAAACCCCGGGGGTTTTTAAAAAAAATAAACCCTTCCCCTTTTTTAAAAGGGGTTTTTTGGGTTTTTTTAAAAAAAATTTTTTGGGCCCCTTTTTTTTTGGGTTTTTTTTTTTTCAAATTTAAAAATTTCTTTTTTCCCCCAAAAAAAAAAACCCCCCCCGGGGGAAATTTTTTTTTTTTGGGGGGTTTTTTTTTTGGGGGGTTTTTTTTTTTTTTTTGGGGGTTTTTTTTTTTTCCCCCAAAAATTTTTTTTTTGGGGGGGGCCTTTTTAAACCCAAAAAAAAAAAAAGGGGGGGGGGGGTTTTTTCCCCTTTTTTTTTTTGGGGGAGGTTTTTTCCTTTTTTAAAATTAAAAATTTTTTTGGGGTTTTTTTTGGTTTAAATTTTCCCTTTTTAATTTTAAAAATTTTTTTTCCCTTTTAAAAGAAATTTTTCCCCCCCCGGGGGCCAAATTTTTTTTTTAAGGGAAAAAAGGGGGTTTAAAAATCCCCGGAAAGGTTTTTGGGCCCAAAAAAATTTCCCCGTTTTTTTTTAAAAAGGGATTAATTTTTTTGGTTCCCAATTTGGGGGGTTTTTAAAACCTTTTTTTTTGAAAAACCCAAAAAAACCCTTTTTTTTTTGGGGGGTTTTTTTTTTTGGGGGTTTTTTTTTTAAAAACCCCCCCCCCCCCCCAAAAAAACCCTTTTGGGGGGCCCCCCCTTTTTTTTCGGGGGGTTTTGGGGGCCCCCCCCTTTTTTTTTTTTTTTTACCCGGGGGGGAAAAAATTTTTTCCGGGGGGAAAAACCCCCCCCCCTTTCCCCCCCTTTTTTCCCCCCCCCCCCTTTTTCCCCCCTTTTTTTCCCCCTTTTTTTTTCCCCCCCCCAAAAAAAAAAACCCCTTTTTTAAACCCCCAAAAAAATTTCCCCTTTTTTTTTTTTCCCCCCTCCCAAAAAATTTTGGCCCCCCCTTTTTTTTTTTAAAAAAAAAAATTTTTACCCCTTTTGGGGAAAAACCCCCTTTTTCCCCCCCCCCCAAAATTTTTTTTTCAAAAGGGTTAATTTTTCCCCCAAATTTTTTTCCCCCCCCCCCTTTTTTCCCCTTTAAAAAAAATTTAAACCCCCCTTAAAAAAATTTTCCCCGGTTTTTGGGTTTAAACCCCCCCCCCGGGGGGGGGGGGTTTTTTGGGGGTTTTTTTTTTTTTCCCCTTTTTTGGGAAAAAACATTTTTTGTTTTCCATTTTCCCCTTTTTTTTTTTTTTTTTCCCCCCCCCCCTTTTTTTTCCCCCCCCCCCCCCTTTTTTTTTTTGGGAAAAAACCCCCCCCAACCCTTTTTTTTTCCCCCCCTCCCCCCCCCCATTCTTTTCCCCCCCTTTTTTTCAAAACCCCCCCCCCCCCCCCAAACCCCCAAAACCCCCCCAAATTTTTTTAAAAAAAAAAAAGGGGGAAAATTGGAAAAAATTTTTGGGGGAAAAAAAACCCAAATTTTTCCCCTTTAAAAAAATTTTTTTTAAAAAGGAACCCCCCAAAAAAACCCCCCAAATTTTAAAATTCCGGGGAAAAAATTTTTTTTGGCCCCCGTTTTCCTTTTTTCCCCCCCCCCCCTTTTACTTCCCCCCCTTTTTTTAAAAAGGGGGGTTTTCCCCCCGGGAATTTTTTTAAAATTTTTAAAGGGGAAAAAAATTTCCCAAAATTTAAAATTTTTTCCCGGAATTTTTTTTTAAAAAAAAAAAAGAAACCAAAAAAAAATTAAAAACCCTTTAAAAAAAAGGGGGGGCCCCCCCCCCCCTTTTTTAAAAAAACCCAAAAAATTTAAAAATTTAAAATTTTGGGGGGGGGGCCCCCCCCCGGGGGGTTTGTTAATTTTTCAAAAATTGGGAAAATTTTAAAATTAAATTGGTTTTTTTAAAAATTTTTAAAATTTTTTTTCCCCCCCCCCCAAAACCCCCCCAAAAAAAAAAGGGGGAAAAAAACCCCCCCTTTTTTTCCCCCCTTCCGGTCCCCCCCCCAAACCCCCCCCCAAAATTTTTTTAAAAAAAAAATTTTTTTTTAAAAATTTTTTTTTTTTAAAATTATTAAATCCTTTTTAAAAAAAAAAATTTTTCCCCCCTTTTAAAAATTTTAAAAAAAAACCCCTTTCCCCTTTTTTAAAAAATTTTTTTTTTTTTCCCCCCCCCCCCAAACCCCCCCCCTTTTAAAAAAAAAAGGGGGGCCCCCAAAAAACCCCAAAAAAATTTTTTCAAAAAAAAAATTTTTTTAAAATTTTTTTTTAAAAAAAATTTTTTTTTTTTTTTTGCCGTTTTTTTCCCTTTTTTTTTCCCTTTTTAAACCCCTTTTTTTTTTTCCCCCCCCTTTTTTTTTTTTTTTCCCGGGGGGTTTTTTTTTTCCTTTTTTCCCAAAATTTTTTTTTTCCCTTTTTTTTTTTTCCCCCCAAAAAAATTTTCCCCCCTTAAAAGGGGTTTTTTTTTAAACCCCCCCCTTTTTTCACCACCTGATCTCCTCACTATCCAACAATCCAAAAAACTCTGACACCTTTCACTCTTCTCAGTCCTAAAGTGCAGGCCCCTATCACTGACCTATGTGCGATGATCTGGCTTCTTACTTCCCAGAGAAAATTGAAAACATTAGTTAGGAAATCAACTCCCAACCTCAAATCGCTGTTACCCTACCTCTCCCCACATTTCATCCGGCTCACTCTCCCCACATTCGACCCAGTCACAGATGAAGTCTCCAGGCTCCTCTCTTCCTCTCATCCCACCACATGCACTGCTGACCCCATCCCCTCACACCTACTCCAGTCTCTCTCTCCGGTGGTCACCACTCAACTAACCAAAATTTTCAATCTCTACCTCTCTTCTGGCATCTTCCCCTCCTCCTTCAAACACCATCATTACTCCATTATTTAAGAAAACATCTCTCGACCCATCCTGCACAAACAACTACAGACCAGTCTCCAATCTCCCCTTCATCTCTAAACTCCTGGAGTGCCTGGTCTACTACCGCCTCACCCATTACCTCTCCACTCACTCTCTTCTAGACCCATTACAGTCTGGTTTCTGCCCCCTACATTCTACAGAAATTGATCTCACCAAAGTGACCAATGACGTTCTGACAGCAAAATGTAATGGTGACCACTCTCTGCTTATTCTTCTTGATCTCTTTGCAGCCTTTAACACTGTTGACCACCATCTCCTACTCTCCATGCTGCACTCCATTGGCATCAAGGACAGAGCTCTCTCCTGGTTCTCTTCCTATCTTTCTGACTGCTTTTTGAGTGTATCATTTGCAGGCTCCACTTTCTCCCCTCCTCCTCTCACTATTGTTGTCCCTCAGTTGAGTCCTTGGACCTCTTCTCAATCTACACAGCCCCGAATGGACAGATCATCAGCAGATTTGGCTTTCAGTATCATTTTTATGCTGATGACACACAACTATACACTTCTTCCCCTGACCTTACTCCCGCTCTAATAAAGAACACCAATGACTGTCTAACCACAGTTTCCAATATCATGTCCACTCTCTGTCTGAAACTCCACCTTTCCAAAACTGAACTTTCTCTGCTCCTGCCCTCCACAAACCTCCCTAAATCTGACATCTCTCTCGCAGTGTGTGGCACGACGATAACGCCTAGTCAGCAGGCTCGCTGTCTGGCTGTTATGTTTGACTCTGATCTTTCCTTTACCCCATATATACAATCTCTCGCCCACTCTTACCGCTTGCACCTGAGGAACATTTCTAGAATTCGCCCCTTACTCACCTTGGAAACCACAAAAAACCCTCACTGTGGCCCTGATTCACTCCTGCCTTGGCTATTGTAATTCTCTGTTAACTGGCCTCCCCTGCACTAGAGTCTCCCCTCTCCAGTCCATCCTTAATGCAGCAGCCAGGTTCACCTATCTAGCTAACCGTTACTCGGACGCTTCTGCTCTATGCCAGTCATTGCACTGGCTGCCTATACACTATAGTATCCAATTGAAACTGCTTGTTCTCACCTACAAAGCTCTTCACAGTGCAGCAACTCCCTACCTTTCCACCCTTAGCTCTATCACTCCACCTGTTCTCTTCGCTCTGGAAGTGATTTTAGACTCACTTCTGCATTAATCCGAACCTCCCACTCCCGGCTCCAAGACTTCTCCCGAGCTGCACCAATTCTCTTGAATGCCCTACCCTAGAAATTAGGTGTATCCACAACTTACATAGTTTCAGGCGATCCCTAAAAACACATCTTTTTAGGGTGGCCTATCATGATCCCTAGTCAAAGTCATTAGACATAGCCTATCCACTCCACCAGTCATAAGTGGATCACAAATGGTTCGTGGCCACTTATGCGCTCCTATCTTTTCCCCATCTCCTCAAGTTGACTATACCATCATTGTAAATAAGCATCTGTACTTTGTGTCACCCCCACCTCATTATTATGAGCAGGGCTGTCATTCTTTTGCTTTAATTATTGTATTATGCTTTGTATTGTATTGTTTTTTGTATTGTCTTGTATTTTCTGATTACTTTCTTATGACTGTTTGAATATGACCCTCTAAATTGTGAAGCGCTGCAGAATATGTTGGCACTATATAAATAAAGATTTTTATTATTCAAACCATACAGCAGTTCCTCCTTCCTGAACTCCCTGTGTTGCCTTTAAAGGGAACCGGAAGGTCCCCTGTGCACCAAGATCCATAAGCTAATATGGCATTAGTTCCTCAGACTAGTCTTGTCCACATAGCATGCTATTCTCCTGTGGGTGTGATAACATGCTATGCATAGCATCTTCATAGCTTGCGCGTGACTATGTAACACTCACCAGTGAGCAACCTCTGTCTCTGGGTGTATGTACCTCAGAGTTCAGAGAGTCTAATCGCACATGCTCGGAATGCCACGTGCTTTTGGTCGTAGTATGAAGCCGGGATATATACACATGGCTGTATAGTACAAATAACTGGAAACACAGTACATTCTGAGTATGTGCAGTGAGCCTCTCTGAAGCTGGAGGTACATACACCCGAAGACTGATGCTGAACTGTCTGATCTAATTGTGAATGATAAAAGGGCAAAAAAGTGACTTATAAACCTACATGTCCATAGACTTGTGGGCTTTCCTAGAGGGTTGGGCCATCGGGTGGGCAGTCTCTTCGGGTCCACTCTCCCCCTGCCTTTCTGATGCAATCACACCCCAGTGGGCATGATCATTTATTCAGGAGCACGTTCCTGATTTAAAACTCCCACCTCCTTCTTCCGGGTATGACGCGCTGCTGGCCAATTGTTATTTCCGGTCCTGCGCAGTGTGGTGGGTGTATTGGTGTACAGGCTGGCTCCTGAGCATGCGCAGTGTGCATTCCAAACCTGGCCTGTACAACAAATACACGCAGCCTACTGCGCAGTACCGAAAATGACGTGCCGCGGGCGGCAGCGCTCCATACCTTTAAATAAAAAAAAAAAAAAGAGGTGGGTATTTCAAATCAGGAGTACACTCCTGAATGAATGATCATGCCCACCGAGGCGTGATTACAGCAGCGAGGCAGGGGAAGAGTGGACCTGGAGAGACTGTCCACCCGACGGCCAACCCTCTAGGAACGTCCACACGTCTGTAGACATGCAAGTTTATAAATTGCTTTTTTGCACTTTTATAATTTACAATTAGATCAGACAGGGATGGTTAGTAATGTAGGAGGAAACTACAGGGAAAAGTAATGATAGGGGGCTAATGTAAATGACAAATTCACCTTAAGAAAAGAAAGAATCAAATATTCCCCTATTGAAAGGCTGTGGTATCAGGAGAAACCACTAAGGGACTGTTGGCACAGAATGACTGTTCAAACCAAGTACAGGTGCTCAGTGCGTCATGGTGGGGAGAATCATTTACATACACCTTCCCACCTGCTTGTTTTCCATCTATTTCTTCCTTTCGCTTAGTCTATGAACATCTGTCAAAGAAGTCGTGAGGGTGGAGATTCAGGAAAAACAAGCAGGTGGGAAGCTAGATTTAAATGATTAGCCCCACCATGATGCACAAGCACATTTATTAAGTCTAAACCTTCAGGATGGGCTGACAGTTTAAGTAAATTACTTGTGCCCTAAAAAGTGAAATGATGGAGTTGCATCTACTAAATGTTAAAAGGTTTTTCTGATGTAAACTGATAATGCCGCAGTCACTATGTGACTGCAGAATTATCAATCCTCCCAGTACACGCACTGTGCATGCGAGGATTTGCAGTTTCTAAACCGCGAATGGACAGCAGTTATGCTGTATGCATGCATGCTCTCAGCCAGAACCCCCAACTAGTAGGCATTGCCTCACTCAATACAAGTTTATGGAGCAAGGCTGCACCCATTTTTTGTGGGTTCTGGCCGGGAACATGCATACTGCATAATTACAGTCTGTTCCAACCTTAGAAACCTTAGCACAATTATCAGTTTAGACTGGATAACTCCTTTAAACAATTACAACAGAAGAATGGTATAGTGCATGGTTCGAAGCTGCTCCATTGTTATTCTGGAAGAATAAACTCATAAATGGGCTTTGTATATTAGCTTGCAGATTAGGGTGGGCAATCAAAAAAAACATCTGGGTTGATGTAGGTCTCCAAACTACTTTATCTACAGATTATGTAACTTGGTATGTACAATGAAATCCATTGAATAATCTGGTCAATACAATCAGATTTCCAGTTATAGTCAAATAGGCATAAACCAAAGTCCATGTGAAATTAAGCCATACATTTACACCCTATGAGGTGTCCCTAACGTGTAGCTCAGGAGTTACATGTCGCTCGTGGAACCATGACGTGTGGCTCGCAGCTGTCTCCAGCTTCGTGCTTTAGGTCTAGCAAACCGCTATGAAGAGCAGGTCTTCAGATGGGGACTTTTGTGGCCCATAGTAGTGCAGATCTGAATGGGGATAAAGTAGGAAGCCCTGGTTCTAGGTATACCTTTTCAGTGTGATTTCTGTGGACAAGCTTTGGCTGCCATTATACCAGTAATAGGGGCTCTGGGTGTCACTACTGTGAGGGGAGAGCGCTGGATGTGGATCTCAAGTTCAAAAAGTTGCCCTATAGTAATATCTAGATGTCAACCTAATAAAGACACACTGGCTTACTCAAGAACTTTATTTCCATATGTATGACACAATACCTTATAAAACTGGCATTTATATGCTTAACTTGTAACACAAAAAAAGTACTTAAATAATAAACATTGTGCAAATATATTTATTTACATTTGCATTGACAGGTGATATCCTGGCTTGTGCGTTAGACTACTTTTACATGGGTACAATTTGGT
This sequence comes from Allobates femoralis, assembly GCA_033576535.1. Classification (NCBI taxonomy): domain Eukaryota; kingdom Metazoa; phylum Chordata; class Amphibia; order Anura; family Aromobatidae; genus Allobates; species Allobates femoralis. The sequence continues at coordinate 259,934,108 of JARQOC010000006.1, forward strand.
CTGTATTATGAAGTCTGTATATGCAAGTCAGAAGAGGGGAGGAGAAAGAATAGGGTAAATGAAGGGAAGCAGAAAAAAAAAAATATTAAAAAATTAAAAAAAAAAAAATTAACTGGAAAAATTTACACACCCAATGCGATGTTCACATTTTTTTAATGTATATTAAAAGCAGATTTTTACAGTACCAGCTAAAGTAAGATTTCAAACATGTCCGTCATGCCACACACTTTTTTTTGCCTGTCTCAATTGGAAAACTGTTGCATTTTTTAAAATCCGCAGAATATTTACCGTATATACTCGTGTATAAGCCGACCCGTGTATAAGTCGACCCCCTACTTTTGCCCCCAAAACCTGGGAAAACCTATTGACTCGTGTATAAGCCGAGGGTGGACCCCAGCACAGGTATACAGCCCCCAGCAGTGTGGTATACAGCAGCAGCCCCAGTGGTGGTATACAGCAGCAGCCCCAGTGGTGGTATACAGCAGCCCCAGTGGTAGTATACAGCAGCAGCCCCAGTGGTATATACAGCAGCAGCCCCAGTGGTATATACAGCAGCAGCCCCAGTGGTAGTATACATCAGCCCCAGTGGTATATACAGCAGCAGCCCCAGTGGTAGTATACAGCAGCAGCCCCATTGGTAGTATACAGTATACACCCCCCCCCCCATCAGTATACAGGCCCCCCCTTGCTGCCGCAATCCTGTAAAGGAATAGATCATTATACTTATCCCTGCCGCTGTCCCGCCGCAGTCATCGCGCTCCTCCGGCTTCATCCGGCTTCCTCCTCTGGCGCACAGACAATGACGTCATTGCCTGCGCCCACCGGAGGAGGAAGCCAGATGAAGCCGGAGGAGCGCGATGACTGCGACGGGACAGCGGCAGGGATAAGTATAATGATCTATTCCTTTACAGGATTGCAGCAGCAAGGGGGGGGCCTGTATACTGATGGGGGCGGGCGGCCTGCATACTGTATACAGTGTATACAGTGACTCGCGAATAAGCCGAGGGGGGTACTTTTCAGCCCAATTTTTGGGCTGAAAAAAAAAATCGGCTTATACGCGAGTATATACGGTATTCTTTTAGGGTTTTTGCAGCATTTCTTCATAGAAAGCAATGAAAAACACCTTACAAAAAAGCCACAACAGCGTGTTTGCGCCATAATTTTAAATTTTATTAAACATGCACTCCACACCCTGAAACAGCTGCAAAAAAACCAGAGCAAACAACGGAAAATGAGCATTTTTAATGTAACGTCTTTTACTGGCCAGAGAGCAAGTTTTAGCTGCAGAAAAAAATGCAGCAAAAATCCTGCGTGAGAACATGGTCTTTAAAAAGTGAATCTGTCACTATATTTGATGTATCTAATCTATTCGGGTATGTGCACACAGTGCATTTTTGCTATATCTTACTTGCGTTTTTACTACGATTTTATGCAAATATATGCTAATCTATTCCTGCATTCAGACTTTTCAGCAAAACCTATGTGTTTTAGGGAACTGCTGTGCACACACTGACACTTTCTGTAGAGTTCAAAAAACAGTTTTTTCTGCGGTTGGAAAAGAATGTGCATGTCAATTCTTTGTGTTTTTGCTGCAGTCTATGAAAAAACGCAGCAAAAATGCAAAAAAAATGCTCAAATAAATGTGCAAAAAAAAACACAGACAAGAACGCAGCAAATCTCCTGCCAAGGAAACTAGAGATCCTTGAAACCACTACAGGTTTTGCTGCGATTTTGACCGCAACAAAAATGACCTGTGTGCACATACCCTGACTGTGCACATACAGGTTATAGAGTGCTGAAAAGAATCATACCTGTGTACCTCTATCAGATGCCTTGTTGTGGAGTCATCATCTCTTATCACTTCATATAAGTGAGAATTTCCAGGCTATGGGACGGATGCTGCTTGAAAGATAACTCTGCCTCCAGAGCTTGTTTATATAGAAAGGTGTTACCAGTGTAATACAGTACAGACCAAAAGTTTGGACACACCTTCTCATCCAAAGAGTTTTTTTTTATTTTCAGGACTATAAAAATTGTAGATTCACACTAAAGGCATCAAAACTATGAATTAACACATGTGGAATTATATACTTAACAAAAAAGTGTGAAACAACTGAAAATATGCCTTATATTCTAGGTTCTTCAAAGTAGCCACCTTTTGCTTTGATTACAGCTTTGCACACTCTTGGCATTCTCATGATGAGCTTCAAGAGGTAGTCACCGGAAATGGTCTTCACTTCACAGGTGTGCCCTGTCAGGTTTAATAAGTGGGATTTCTTGCCTTATAAATGGGGTTGGGACCATCAGTTGTGTTGTGCAGAAGTCTGGTGAATACACAGCTAATAGTCCTACTGAATAGACTGTTAGAATTTGTATTATGGCAAGAAAACAAAACAGCTAAGTAAAGAAAAACAAGTGGCCATCATTACATTAAGAAATGAAGGTCAGTCAGTCCGAAAAATTGGGAAAACTTTGAAAGTGTCCCAAAGTGCAGTTGCAAAAACCATCAAGTGCAATAAAGAAACTAGCTCACATGAGGATCGCCCCAGGAAAGGAAGACCAATAGTCACCCCTGCAGCGGAGGATAAGTTCATCCGAGTCACCAGCCTCAGAAATCGCAGGTTAACAGCAGCTGAGATTAGAGAACAGGTCAATGCCACACAGAGTTCAAGCAGCAGACACATCTCTACAACAACTGTTAAGAGGAGACTTTGTGCAGCAGGACTTCATGGAAAATAGCTGCTAGGAAACCACTGCTGAGGACAGGCAACAAGCAGAAGAGACTTGTTTGGGCTAAAGAACACAAGGAATGGACATTAGACCAGTGGAAATCTGTGCTTTGATCTGATGAGTCCAAATTTGAGATCTTTGGTTCCAACCGTGTCTTACTGCGACGCAGAAAAGGTGAACAGATGGACTCTACATGCCTGGTTCCCACTGTGAATCATGGAGGAGGAGGTGTGATGGTGCTTTGCTGGTGACACTGTTGGGGATTTATTCAAAATTGAAGGCATAATGAACCAGCATGGCTACCACAGCATCTTTCAGCGGCATGCTATTCTTTCCGGATTGCGTTTAGTTGGACCATCATTTATTTTTCAACAGGACAATGACCCCAAACACACCTCCAGGCTGTGTAAAGGCTATTTGACCAAGAAGGAGAGTGATGGGGTGCTACGCCAGATTACCTGGCCTCCACAGTTACCAGATCTGAACCCTATCGAGATGGTTTGGGGTGAGCTGGACCACAGAGTGAAGGCAAAAGGGCCAACAAGTGCAAAGAATCTCTGGGAAGTCCTTCAAAACTGTTGGAAGATCATTTCCAGTGACTACCTCTTGAATCTCACCATGAGAATGCCAAGAGTGTGCAGAGCAGTAATCAAAGCAAAAGGCGACTACTTTGAAGAACCTAGAATATAAGACATATTTTCAGTTTTCACATTTTTTTTTTGTTAAGTAAATAATTCCACATGTGTTAATTCATTTTTTGTTCATTCACGGGCGCTTGTTTTATCAGCAAGTGTCCGCAAGCGCACAAAGAATACATGGAAGTCAATGGATCCGCAGTGTCCTCCGCATGACAGCGCAGGAGAAGGCTGCAGATCACATTGAAATCTTTTCCAGTGACCGCTGCTGACCTCCCGGCGGTGTCGGCGTGGGAGATTTAAAGAAACAGCTGATCTGACAGTTGTTTAAATCTCCCTCGCCGACATCACCTATTCGGTGTCGGTGCAGGAGATTTAAACAGCTGTCAGATCAGCTGTTTCTTTAAATCTCCTGCGCCAACACCGCCAGGAGATTAGCGCCGGCCGCCAAGAGGAGGAGATCTCCGCCTCCCGGGCCGCCACAGAGACTGCTGATTGGCTGGCCGGGCTCCATACTATGTGAACGCATGCTGACAAAATCTGCTGCGTTCACATCAGTATGTTAGTGTTTGCACTGCGTTTGCGTCTGCATGCCAGATGCATGCAGACACAAACGCTAGTGTGAAAGTAGCCTTAGAGACCATTCTGGAAATCGCCATCGTCTCCACATGTCAAATTGACAAGCCTCGGATAGGAAACCCACAATGCAGGCGAGTTTAAACAGTGTTAAAAAAGAAGCACAGTGGGCATCTGATTCCTAGAAATCCATCCACTTCCACTACACAATGTAGCATATTGAATGTAGCAAATCACACTGCGTCCAGACTGCTGCAAAACCCTGATTGTGGGCACTCACCCTAAGGCTGCGATCAGACGCGGCGTATTTGGCCGTGTATAGTGCAGTGTCGCTTTTTTGCGAGGCCATTTTATAATGTTAGCCTATGAGAAAAGTGCGCCAAAAAATAAAAGCAAAGAATTGCCATGTATAGATTCTTTTTGCAAAAATACACGGCTAAACACAGCGTCTGCACACCTTTCACCAAAAGCCATAGCTTTTGCTGGAAGGCGTATCCAGCTTTGCTTGGCACTGCTTTTACGCGAGCGCTCAAAAGCGCTGCGTAAAAGCAGGAATATGCAGCAATTATGTCGCGTCCGAAAACAGCCAAAAGCTGCTTCATTCTTGCATTCAACGCTGAAGCAAAATACTGACCAAAAATATGCCTGTGTTAAAATGGCCATAAAGGGAATTGTGCTGAAGACAGCATACGGCCCCCGTGACAAGATATAACCAGGAAACAAATTACGTAAACTTCACAATTTATTTTGTAAGAAAATAAAGTCTGTATGGATATACATTTGACACAAGAAACTTCAAAATAAATATCTGCATATATACAGAACAGACTGGATGCTTGGCTGAAGGGGTTGCCGTTTAGAACCTGCTACCAGGGAGTGTTCAGATATCTGGAATTTAATTTAAAAATGTAAATTAGAAAGACGCAAATTACGACATAGATATTTTTTCTATTGTAAAGAGGTGTTAGTGTAAAAATGTCACTTCTACTTGTCACTTCCTAAATGTCAGTGACTGAGGCCCAGGAGCCGGCAGGAACACTGTAGAGCTGCGATATAGTCCTGGCAGGCAAAACAGCTGCTGCGTAGAGTCAAAAATTAAAGGTACATCTACACGTTGCAATGTGCAACGGTACACAGCATGTCTGCTGATGGATTAATAGCCTGTAATCACTTTAGCTGTGCATCTGTAACAGATTGCTCAGTGGACAGACTGCCAATGTTCTCGGCAGCACAAGAGCAACTTAGACAGGACAAAGTGCTGCCGGTGATCTTTTTGCAAAGTAAACCATAAGAAAATATAAACTGTTGAAAGAGTGTGCTCATGAGCCTGGTTAATTTGTGCATTTAACCTGAAACGAGCGTTCCTGGGAATCCTAGTTCGTAATAATTGTGCACTTTAAATGCACCTCATCTTTTTGATTATTAGATTCAATATTGGATTTGTAAATATGGATCAAGGGATGGAAATAAAATTAAGATAAAATCACCAGTGACCCTAAAACAACACAGACCATAATGAATGAAGCTCTACAGAGGGAGAGCATCACCCAACTAAGGCCCCTTTCACATCAGCGTTTTTGCTGAATTACCTCAGATCCGGCAGATTTACTGCATCTGCTGCGCAACGGTCCCACTTGCGGCACACTTGCGTCAAGCCCCATTCATTCCCTATGGGGCTTGTGGCAAGTGGGTCATTCCATAACAAGTGATCCAAATATGATTATTTTTTTTACGTGATGTCATTAGATATTTTTTTTCCTATATGAAGTACAACTTTAGTTAATTACATATTAAAGGTTTTGAATTTTTTTCTTCAGTTATTTTTTTTTTTTTGCAGATTTTTAAAGTTTTAAAAAAAGTGCGAATTTTGGCCTGGTACGGCTTTACATCTTTTATCATATCTTGGGCTAGATTTAAGATAAATAGGTGTGAAAGGCATAATTCTTCTCAGAAATGTACCAGCTTTCATTTAATATATCACAAGACTATGTTTCTTTATATTTTGGTTTGGAGAAATCATATTTTGATGGGCAATTGTGAAAAAACTGTATGTTTTAAAATTGTGAAAAAATGCCTGTGTGTTAGGGTGCCTTCACATTTGCGTATGGGAACGCAGCGTATGCTGCGTTCCCATACGCAGTCAAACGCATGCGCACTGCGTTCCTATGTTTAACATAGTAACGCATAGTGCCTGCGTTTGCTGCGTTCGGGTGCGGATGCGGACGGTATCTGCTCCTTCCGGTGTCCAGCATCCGCACCCGGGACGCAGCATGTTGCATTTTTTGTGCGCTCGGGGAGCTTGGACAATCAGCAAGCGTCCCCAAGCGTACAAAACATGCATTGTCTTCAATGGGTCCGCAGTGTTCAGCGCTTGACAGTGCGGGAGAACGCTGCGGACCCATTGAAAAATCTCCCGGTGGCCGGCGGTGATGTCACAGGAGCTCACCGACGGCCACCGGGAGATCAGCTCAGTCTCTGCTGTCCTCCTCCTCCCCGCCGCCTGTAATCTCCTAGCGATGTCGGCGGTGAGAACAGCTGATCTGAAAGCTGTTTGAATCTTCCCGCGCCGACATCTCCTCTCGGTGTCGGAGCGGGAAGATTCAAACAGCTGTCAAATTAGCTGTTCTCCCCGCCGACACGTCCCGATGCTTACCGGCGGCCGGGGGGCGGGGATCTCCGGCGCTGATCTCCACCCCCGGCCCGCCCCCGGACAGCGCCGATTGGCTGCCGGGCTCCCTAGTGATGTGTCCGCAGGCGGACATTATCCGCTGCGGACACATCATTTGGACCCTGCTTTTGACAGCGTTTGTGTCTGCGTGCCATCAGCATGCAGACACAAACGCTAATGTGAAGGCAGCCTTACTTGTGTTCTTGGCTATATTTGTGCAGGGATTCAACTTGGGACCTTCTAAATTAAAATTTGTTTTAAGCCTTGAATCATCTGATGTTATGTTTGTGCGAGTTTGTTCCTTTTTTACTTTTCAAATTACAACTTACTGAATTCAACATTTCTATGCAACAATAAAGAAACACAAAAAAACTAATCCCATAAGTGCCAGGATAAATACATCTTAATCACCATAACACAACTTTCTCAACATTTTCAACCTGAATGCATTGAACAAACCAAAAGAAAAAGAGGTGATCATATCCTCAAGTGTGATTTTCTAAATACAGTGTCATCCTAATCATATCTTAAGAACCAATATTTTTAACACCTATTTATACATGTAATAATCCTTTACTATTACCGTATTTTTTGCTTTATAAGACGCACCTGATTATAAGACCCAAATTTGGTGAAGGAAAAGAGAAAAAAATATTTTTTAATGATAAATGGGGTCCGTTTTATAATGCCAGTGTCCGTCTAATAAATCATATAGGGTATATGTCCCTCATAGCTCCCTCATCCTGGTACATGGTCCCTCATCCTGGGATATAGCCACCCCATCCTAGATATGACCCCCTTAATCTGGTTATAGCTGGCACACGTCCCCCAGTGATGGTAAACATCCTCCAGTGCTGGCACACGTCCCCCTGTGCTGAATCATGACCCTCAGTGATGGCACACGTCCCCCAGTGATGACACACATTCCCCACTGCTATTACACGTCCCCTGTGATGGCACACGTCCTCCACTGCTGGCACACGTGCCCTTGTAATGGGACACGTCCCCCTGTAATGGCACACGTCCCCCCTGTAATGGCACACGTCCCCCGCTGGAATGGCACACGTCCCCCGCTGGAATGGCACACGTCCCCCGCTGGAATGGCACACATCCCGCTGGGCTGAATATGGCCCCCACTGATAGAACATGCCCCCCCCACCATGTTTGATATGACCCCCCATGCTGCTGCCATAATAAAATAACAAAACCGATCCTCACCCTTTCCAGCGATGTCCCGGGTGTCTCCCACTACTCCGCTGTGCCCGCACTTCTTGCTTCTGTGAAGCCGATCATGTGATCGGGGCGCGCAGAGATGATGTCACTCTGCTGAGCCGATCACATGACCGGCTTCACAGAAGCAGGAAGTGCGGGCGCAGCGGCATGGAGGGAGACACCCGGGACATAGCTAGAAAGGGTGAGTATCGGTTTTGTTATTTTATTATGGCAGCAGCATGGGGGGCCATGTCAAACATGATGGGGGAAAGAGGTGGGGGGGGGGGGGGAACAGGTGCCATAAGTGAAGGGGCGCAGGCAATGTAATATGCGCTGCGCCCTCAGTCTCATCACCGTGGTGCGATTTCAGCACCGCGGTGATGGACAGTGGGTGCAATGCATATTAAATGAGAGGGAGCACGTGACCTCCCACTGCCTCCTGCAGCCCCCAGCCAGCACGCCCCAGCCCCCGTACAGCTCTAGAGCTGCCCCCACCATCCCCTGCACTATATAAACCGAATATTCGGATTATAAAACGCTCCACCCACTTTCCCCTAAAGTTTGGGGGAACAAAAGTGTGTCTTATAATCCGAAAAATATGGTACATCACGAAACATGTAATTTATGTACAGTAGTTAAATCCTCGTTCTTTAAAATAACAACTACACAAAGAATTAGTAGTACATTTTTAAACTGGCCTTTTATCATTAATTTGTCCTTTTCTAGTGGGTGAAATATAATCTTGCCCATAAGCACTTACTAGCACTATCATGGTGTTCGGCTCCACCTAAGTTAATAACTGATTTTTGTGCACTTTTAAAATGTCTGGTTTTCAGAAATACACAAAGAATGGTGCTGGAACAGAAGGATACAAAAAGTCAATTCTAGTTAAGTTCTAAGTTATATGATCTACCATAGCCTCTTCAAAATAATTTAAAGGGATCCTGTCACCTCCAGAACGCCTTCTAAGCTACCAAAACATGTCCCTGCAGCATCCCATCACTAATCTCACACACGTTTTGTCTCCTAAAAGCATCCTGTGAAAGTGCATAAAAAAGTTTTAATGATTACTCATTAGTGATTATAATTAGCAGGGGCTATATGCTTTAGCCCTTATTGCGTGTTGTTTTGCAGCCTAAATGATCCACCCTCTCTCTGTGTGCTCTGCTTGTGCAGGTTTACCCTCCCCCCTCTCTATCACTCACAGGATGCAAATCATTAGTCCTGCCTTCAGCTCCACATCACAGCAGCACAGACATAGAGAGGGTGGATCATTCGGGGCGTAAAAATGAGCACCTATGGAAAAAGGAGCACTAATCCTGATATGTTAGGGTGCAGGGACAGGTATTAATAGGGTTGGGGGTGATTTGGAGGACTCAGGCTCCCTTTAATATTTTTTCTTTGAGAGACAATACTGAAGGACATTTATTGCAAAATATTAAGGTAACAACAACTCTTTTCTGGACATAATATTTGAGAAAGCCATACTTTGTAATTGCCAAGGTTGGACTCGCCAACCTGAGTATCTTTCAGCTTACACTTTTCAATCATGAGCTTAGTGTTCTGGTTTGTTGTACATACGCATACTGAGTGTGTACCACTACCAACAGCCAGGGCACAATTCTTAGGTCGCAGTTCAGCAAATTTTGAAAATTCTATTTTGGCAGAAATGGAATTTCTTTAAAAAGCTCATAGGTTTCTTTAAAACTGGTAATAACCAGCCTGTTCTGTACATGAGGTTTCTTACCGTTCACTTTCAAAGACACACTTAAAGAGCTGACCATTCACACTACACATTTGCAATGGTGTCATGTATTTAGCCAGCCTTCCTGCGCAGGCTGGCCAATCATGATGCTATTGCGTTGTCCAATCACTGTACGAGCGTCACGTAATACACAACTCTGTCACGCCTATGTACTTGCTGTGCGAAATATGTACGCCCATATTCCTTTGTGGTAGCGGAGTGTAAACCAGGGAAGGTATTCAACAGGAAGTAAGCCGCAGGAGCTGTCGGCACTTCCGGGGAACGCAGATACCTTGCTAGCAACCGTGGAGGCGTGTAAAGGTACCTTTAGAGTTATGAGGAGAAATGTAAAGGCAGGCAACACCAAAATTCGCACTTTTTCCAAACTTTGAAAATCAATTCAAAATGAAACAAAATTTGTAGAATTTATTTTCTTCACATTTTTGCATTCTCTGACACATTATTACCAAGTAACAAATCTCAAAAGAATTAAAAATATAGCGGTAAAACTCATTGGTTCATGTCACGTGCGGTTTTGCCGCGATCCGACATGCTGCATTCAGTGCTGTAATTAGATCATGTATGGTTTGTGACAGGTCCTCTTTAACAATGGCTAATGAATAGAGAGAGTATATCAACAGTGTCGTTTAACCGTTCTTTTGGATGTTTATTTCTTATAAAAATATATAAAAGGTAATAAAACGTGTAACTCGTTATTTCTAATAACAATCTCAATAAATGTTAAAATCAGTGTTAAAATTGATTAAACATAGCGATTGGGTTACTGATCAGCGCTGGGCCTATCCCAACCTTTAACCCCTTCACCCCCGAGCCTATTTTGACCGTAATGACCAGGCCATTTTTGTCAATTCTGACCAGTGTCCCTTTATGAGGTAATATCTCTGGAACGCTTCAACGGATCCTAGCGATTCTGAGATTGTTTTTTCGTGACATATTGGGCTTCATGTTAGTATTAAATTTAGGTTGATAATTTTTGCGATTATTGGTGAAAAAATTAAAAATTTGGCAAAATTTTTTAAACTTTTGCAATTTTCAAATTATGAATTTTTATTCTGCTAAACCAGAGAGGTATGTGCCACAAAATAGTTAATAAATAACATTTCCCACATGTCTACTTTACATCAGCACAATTTTGGGAAAAAAAAATTTTTTTGTTCGGACGTTATAAGGGTTCAAAGTTCATCAGCAATTTTTCATTTTTCCAGCAAAATTTACAAAACTATTTTTTTTGTGACCACATCACATTTGAAGTCCCTTTGAGGGGTTTACATGACAGAAAACACCCAAAAGTGACACCATTCCAAAAACTGCACCCCTCAAGCTACTCAAAACTACATTCAAGAAGATTATTAACCCTTCAGGTGCTTCACGGGAACTAAAGCAAAGTGGAAGGAAAAAATGGTAATTTTAATTTTTCCAACAAAAATGTTCTTTTAGCCTCAATTCTTTCATTTTCACATGGGCAACAGGATAAAATGGATCCTAAAAATTGTTGGGCAATTTCTCCTGAGTACATCGATATCTCATATGTGGTCATAAACCACTGTTTGGGCACACGGCAGGGCTCAGAAGGGAGGGAGCGCAATTTGACTTTTGGAGCTAATTTTCCGTTCAAAAAGTCAAATGGCGCTCCTTCCCTTCTGAGCCCTGCTGTGTGCCCAAACAGTGGTTTATGACCACATATGAGGTATCGGTGTACTCAGGAGATATTGCCCAACAATTTATAGCATCCATTTTATCCTGTTCCCCAAGTGAAAATGAAAAAGTTTAGGCTAAAAGTACTTTTTCATTTTTACGGATGAATTTGTGAAGCACCTGGGGGTTCAAAATGCTCACCACCCATCTAGATAAATTCCCTGGGGGGTCTAATTTCCAAAATGGGGTCACTTGTGGGGGAGCTCCAATGTGTAGGCACACAGGGGCTCTCCAAAACGCGACATGGTGTCCGCTAACAATTTGAGCTGATTTTTCAGTCAAATTGTTAGTGGACACCATGTTGCATTTGGAGAGCCCCTGTGTGCCTAAACATTGGAGCTCCCCCACAAGTGACCCCATTTTGGAAACTAGACCCCCCAGGGAACTTATCTAGATGGGTGGTGAGCATTTTGAATACCCTAGTGCTTCACAAATTAATCTGTAAAAATGAAAAAAGAAAATGTTTATGGAAAAAAAAAGTACTTTTTCATTTTTACGGATGAATTTGTGAAGCACCTGGGGGTTCAAAATGCTCACCACACATCTATATAAGTTCCCTGGGGGCTCCAGTTTCCAAAATGGGGTCACTTGTGAGGGAGCTCCAATGTTTAGGCACACAGGGGCTCTCCAAACGTGACATGGTGTCCGCTAACAATTTGACTGAAAAATTAGCTCCAATTGTTAGCGGACACCATGTCGCGTTTGGAGAGCCCCTGTGTGCCTAAACATTGTAGCTCCCCCACAAGTGACCCCATTTTGGAAACTAGACCCCCCAGGGAACTTATATAGATGTGTGGTGAGCATTTTGAACACCCCGGTGCTTCACAAAATAATCTGTAAAAATAAAAAAATAATTTTTTTGTGGAAAAAAGTACTTATTCAATTTTACAGATGAATTTGCGAAGCACCTGGGGGTTCAAAATGTTCACAACCAATCTAGATACGTTCCCTGGGAGGTCTAGTTTCCAAAATGGGGTCACTTGTGGGGGAGCTCCAATGTTTAGGCACACAGGGGCTCTCCATACGCGACATGGTGTCCGCTAACTATTGGAATTGTTAGCGGACACCATGTCGCGTATAGAGAGCCCATGTGTACCTAAACATTGGAGCTACCCCACAAGTAACCTCATTTTGGAAACTAGACCCCCCAAGGAATGTATCTAGATGCATAGTGAGCACTTTGATCCCCCAGGTGCTTCACAAATTGATCCGTAAGAAGGAAAAAAGTACATTTGTTTTCACACAAATTTTCTTTTTTCATTTTTACGGATCAATTTGTGAAGCACCTTGGGGTTCAAAGTGCTCACTATGCATCTAGATATGTTCCTTGGGGGGTCTAGTTTCCAAAATGGGGTCACTTGTAGGGGAGCTCCAATGTTTAGGCACACAGGGGCTCTCCATACGCGACACGGTGTCCGCTAACTATTGGAATCATTAGCGGACACCATGTTGTGTATGGAGAGCCCCTGTGTGCCCAAACATTGGAGCTCCCCCACAAATGACCCCATTTTGGAAACTAGACCACCCAAGGAATGCATCTAGATGCATAGTGAGCACTTTGATCCCCCAGGTGCTTCACAAATTGATCCGTAAGAAGGAAAAAGTACATTTGTTTTCACACAAATTTTCTTTTTTCATTTTTACGGATCAATTTGTGAAGCACCTGGGGGTTCAAAGTGTTCACTATGCATCTAAATACAGCGAAGCCCATTTTTTTTTTTCTAGGACTAATTTTAGAAAAAAAATGGCGTAGGGCTCCGCCATATTTTTGGTCCAGCCAGGTACAACTTGGCAGCTACGGACTGCCAGCAACCCCCAGCTGCCTCATTGTACCTGGCTGGCAACCAAAAATACAGCAAAGCCCATTTTTATTTATTTTCTAGGACTAATTCTAGAAAAAAAATGGCGTGGGGCTCAGCCATATTTTTGGTCCAGCCAGGTACAACTTGGCAGCTACGGATTGCCACCAACCCCCAGCTGCCTTGTTGTACCTGGCTGGCCACCAAAAATACAGCAAAGCCCTTTTTTTCTTCTAGAACTAATTTTAGAAAAAAAATGACATGGGGCTCCGCCATATTTTTGGTCCAGCCAGGTACAACTAGGCAGCTGGGGGCTGGAATCCGCAGCATGGAGAGGCCCAAGCGTTCTGGGCCCCCCATGCTGCGAATTGCAGCCCGCAGCCGCCCCAGAAAATGGCACATTCATTGAAGCGCCATTTTCTGGCGCTGTACCCAGACTCTTCCAGTTGCCCTGGTGCCGGTGGCAAACTGGGTAATAAAGGGCTTAATGCCAGCTTTTTATTGGCAGCTGGCACTAAGCCCGAGATTCATAATATAGGGCCAATGTTAGACCCGTCATTAGGAATCTCTGGTAAATAGTCAGAAAATACACACAGAGAAAAATCTTTTTATTTGAAAAAAAAACACAAACAAAATTCGGACTCCATCTTTATTATAAAGATCCGACGTAGTCCACAACGAAGGTCCCACGACGCTCGATCGCCTATGACGTAGTCCACAACGAAGGTCCCACGACGCACGATCGCCTCCGACGTAGTCCACAAAGAAGGTCCCACGACGCTCGATCGCCTCTGGTCAATCCAGAGACTGCAGCAAGGGATGAAGTGTCCTCTTCTTACAGTCTCTGGGGTCAGAGTTATGGTGCACTGTATGACAATGACCTGTCATACAGTGCACCATGACTATGATCCCAGAGACTACAACAAGAGGACACTTGATCCCTTGTTGCACCCATCCATCCACCTATGCACCCATCATCCACGCACGCACACGTCTATGCACACACACATCTATGCACGCACACGTCCACACACATGTCCACACACGCACACGTCTACGCACACATCCATCTATGCACACATCCACGCACACGTCTATGCACACACACATCTATGCACGCACACGTCCACACACGCACACGTCTACGCACGCACACGTCTACGCACGCACACGTCTACGCACGCACACGTCCACGCACGCTCATGTACGCTCACGTCCACGCATGCACCCCCTATCCATTCACCCACCATCAATTCATTCATTCATTCATTCATACATACATAGATACATACATACACATACATAGATACAAACATACACATACATACATACATAGATACATACACATACATACATACACATACATAGATACATACACATACATACATACACATACATACATAGATACATACACATACATACATACACACACATACATACATACTTACCTCCCTCGTTCCACCGATGAGCAGGAGTAGGCCGGGAGAGGAGGCGGGGCCACAGACCGGCGGGCCGGGCAGAGAAGGAGGAGCTGCAGCAGCGGCGGCGGCGGCGGCAGCAGCGGCGGGTGCACCGAAGTGTGCAGCCCGCCGCAGGAGGTGAGGGGGGGGCCAGGCACAGGGCCCGGAGGTGGGGGCAGCCTGGGGGGGAGCACCAGCGCAGGGGAGCAGGCAGTGTTGCCGGCGGGCGCACGCGGGTGCAGCCCGCCGGCAGATACATTATAATAGAGGGGGGCGGGCGGTTGGGGGGGACGGCGGGGGGGCCCTGGACAGTCCTGGAGCTGGAGGGGGGTGAGGAGGGGTGGGCACTTGCCGATCCGCCCCTCCAGATCTGATTGGAGAGCTCCAATCAGATCTGGAGAGGTGAATCCCTATGATTCCCTCCGATCGGCAGTTTCACTTTTAAACTGCCGATCGGAGGGGTCCTGGGCATGGGGGGGTTAAACCACCCCCTGTGGGGTCATCTACAGGTTGTCACAGAGCAGCAGCATCTGTGACACCTGAGTGACCCGGCTTACAGGGGGTGCAGCAGCTCAAATCTGCCAGGACGTTGTGCAACGTCCTGTGTCGGGAACGGGCAGAAACACAGGACGTTGCACAACGTCCTATGTCGGAAAGGGGTTAAAGGGAACCAACCACCCCAAATGACCCCCCCGGACTGTTAATATGTGTCCCTACACCCAGCACACACATTTGGGGCAATCGTTTTTGCTAAAAAAACTGTTTAGTAGAAGCTAAGATATATGTTTATAAAGTTTAATAAATTGAGCCGAATGGGTGTTACCTAGCTTTGTCCTCATGCATTTCTTCGTGCCTGTGATCCTCCTCTCCCCTCCTCCCTTCAGTGAAGCCCTTCTGTGTTGCCGAAAATGGCCTGCCTGTCTGCTGCTGCCTGATAAATTATGCACGCCCATCTCTGCACCTAAGAGCCTGGCCGCGTCATGAAGGTGGCGGGGCTAGATCGCGGCATGCCAAAGCTAGGTAACACCCATTCGGCTTGATTTATTAAACTTCATAAAGCTATATCTTAGCTTCTACTAAACCGTTTTTTTTAGCAAAAACGATTGCCCCAAATGTGTGTGCTGGGTGTAGGGACACATATTAACAGTCCGGGGGGGTCATTTGGGGTGGTTGGTTCCCTTTAAGCTTATTGATTTGTTAGGTGGGATCTTACTCGGTAATCCCCCCAACGCTTTCTAGCAGCTACAATCATAAGTACAAATATACTTTGACTAGTCCTAGGACTAGACAAAGTCCCCCTAATTGACTAGCTCCAATGTTTAAAAATAATTATCTGATATTATCATGGAGATATGGTGGTAATCTGAAGGTTAATGGCATTCTGAACCTGCCAGGTGCCCGTAACTTAAAGCCCGCTGTTGGGAGGAAATTAACTTTTTTTTTTTTTTCCTACTGGCAGTGTTTGGTTTCCAGTGATGTGGGTTCAGTCATTGCACAGTATACCGTGACCACAGTTGTCTCTAAGGGCCACTTTACACACACCAACTTCTGTGTCCAACTTCTGAACAGATCTCTGGTTGCAGTGAAATCATGGAGACATTGTTACATTTGTACACAGCCACAAAATGGAACAATGTGTCCATGATTTCACTGCAACCAGAGATCTGTTCAGAAGTTGGACACAGAAGTTGGTGTGTGTAAAGCGGCCCTAATACAGGCTGAGACACTAATCACAGGCAATGTGTCACTGTTTCAATACAATCATTGTTTTAACAGGAGATTATCACTGCACACTAGGTGACCGAGTGCATCTTGGTCAGACTCTGCTGCCAGCACTAATTAACAGCTTAATATTGATATACAATGTACACAGAAAGTTACTGATTAGGGGTGTTGGCGAGGGTTAGATTTCTTAACACTGCTACATGATACATCTAAAAAAACTCTTATTGTACCACAACTTCTGCACCCAGTAAGCCATGCGATACCTCATGGAAATCCAGGTCTCTCTTTCCTACATTATGCTACTCTCAGATGAGGTAGCAAAAACCTGCTGACAGATTCCCTTTAAAGGGTTTGGCCACTAATTTTTTTTATTGATTTCCCATACTCATTATAAGTCATCAATATCTGATCAGCGACATGACACCCCAGCCGACTAGCTATTGCTGGCAACCGACAGATCCCAGATGCTGTCATAACACAGCAGCTACTTACCGTATATTTCGCTTTATAAGACGCACCTGATTATAAGACGCACCTCCAATTTTGGTGAAGGAAAAGAGAAAAAAATATTTTTAATGTTAAATGGGGTCCGTCTTATAATGCCAGTGTCCGTCTAACAAATCATATAGCGTATATGTCCCACATAGCCCCCTAATCCTGGTACGTGGTCCCTCATCCTGGGATACAGCCCCCCATCCTAGAATTAGCCCCCTTAATCTGGATATGGCACCCTTATATTGGATATAGCCCCCTTGTGCTGGCACACGTCCCCCATAGCTGGCACACGTCCCCCCCCTTTGCTGGCACACGGTCCCCCCCCCCTTGTGCTGGCACACGGTCCCCCCCCCTTGTGCTGGCACACGGTCCCCCCCCCCTTGTGCTGGCACACGGTCCCCCCCCCCTTGTGCTGGCACACGGTCCCCCCCCCCTTGTGCTGGCACACGGTCCCCCCCCCCTTGTGCTGGCACACGGTCCCCCCCCCCTTGTGCTGGCACACGGTCCCCCCCCCCTTGTGCTGGCACACGGTCCCCCCCCCCTTGTGCTGGCACACGGTCCCCCCCCCCCTTGTGCTGGCACACGGTCCCCCCCCCCTTGTGCTGGCACACGGTCCCCCCCCCCTTGTGCTGGCACACGGTCCCCCCCCCCTTGTGCTGGCACACGGTCCCCCCCCCTTGTGCTGGCACACGGTCCCCCCCCCTTGTGCTGGCACACGGTCCCCCCCCCTTGTGCTGGCACACGTTCCCTATTGATGCCCCCCCATGTAATACACCCACCCCCTCCATATGCTGCCCCCCCCTCCATTACAAAGATGGTCCCTCGCTCTGCACTTCCCCATCATTAATATGCCCCCCCCCTCGCCGACGCTGGCCGGCAGCAGATAGAGTAAAAAAAGCCTCCTTCCTCACCCTCCGGCGCCAAGCTGAAAGCGTCACCGCCGGCTCCTGGTCTCCATGGTGCTCTTCTTCTTCCGCTCATGTGATCGGGCATAAGCGATGACATCATCGCCCGATCACGGAAGAAGAAGAGCACCATGGAGACCAGGAGCCGGCGGTGACGCTTTCAGCTTGGCGCCGGAGGGTGAGGAAGGAGGCTTTTTTTACTCTATCTGCTGCCGGCCAGCGTCGGCGAGGGGGGAGGCATATTAATGATGGGGAAGTGCAGAGCGAGGGACCATCTTTGTAATGGAGGGGGAAGCAGCATATTACATGGGGGCAGTATATTGAGGGGGTGGGTGTATTATGTGGGGCGGCGGTATGCAGGACATGGGGCGTATGGAGGGTGGTGCAGAGAGAGCGGGAGATCTCCTGCTCCTGCTCATTTAATATGCACTGCTCCCCGCCGTCCACATCTCAGTGCAACTTCAGCACTGAGAGGTGGACAGCGGCAGTGCATATTAAATGAGCGGGAGCAGGAGATCTCCCGCTCTCTCTGCAGCCCCGCAGCCAGCCCACTCCAGCCCCGGACATGCTGCAGAGCTGCCCCACAGCCTCTCCTGCAGTGCTGCATTCGGATTATAAGACGCACCCCCCACTTTCCCCCAAACTTTGGGGGAACAAAAGTGCGTCTTATAATCCGAAAAATACGGTAATTTCTATAGTCATTGTGTTCTACAGATCTACACCCTATCCAACTTAATAGGAGGGGTGGACCTGTAACACCATCCACTGCGATTAAAGTTTTGACAGAGGTTCTCTGTTGGAGCAACATCCAGGAA
This sequence comes from Allobates femoralis, assembly GCA_033576535.1. Classification (NCBI taxonomy): domain Eukaryota; kingdom Metazoa; phylum Chordata; class Amphibia; order Anura; family Aromobatidae; genus Allobates; species Allobates femoralis. The sequence continues at coordinate 259,952,588 of JARQOC010000006.1, forward strand.
CTTTCAGCTGACGAGGGTAACTGATAAGCAGTGATCCTGGGTATTGCGCAAACATTGATCAGATATTGATGGCCTATCCCAATGATGATCCACCAATGAAAAAGTAGTGGTCATCCTGTTGAAAACTCACAAACTTGTGCTGACAAGAATTCACAGTTAAAAGGAAAAAGAGAATTTTGTTTACGTACCGTAAATTCTTTTTTCTTTAATCATCAATGGGAGACCCAGACAATGGGGTTTAGGGCACTGCCCTCCGGAGGTCACACTAGGTACTACAAGTTTGTAGACACTGCCTCTTCCGCTTATAAACCCCTACCGCAGGGAACATCCTCAGTTTGGTCCATAAGCTGCGAGGAGGAAATAAACCACACCCGAAACATCGGGAAGAATGCCGTGCACAGACGGTTTAACAACCCGGCGAACACTGTCTCAACAGAGAGCAGAGCCAAATGCAAAACATGCAACGGAACAACTGGGTGGGTGCTGGGTCTCCCATTGATGATTAAAGAAAAAAGAATTTACGGTACGTAAACAAAATTCTCTTTTTTCTGGTCATCATAATGGGAGACCCAGACAATGGGGATGTCCTAAAGCAATACCCCAGGGCGGGAAGAGTTCCTCAACAAGACGGATAACACATGGTTCCCTTTAAAGGTGGGCAACCGCCGCCTGGAGAACCCGCCAGCCCAAACTTGCATCCGCAGAGGCATGGGCATGCACCATATAGTGCTTAGAGAAAGTGTGCAGGCTGGACCAGGTGGCAGCCTGACACACCTGTAGAGCAGACGCTCGATGTCGCAAAGCCCAAGAGGCACCAACAGCTCTGGTAGAGTGAGCCTTCAATCCCACCGGGAGAGGCAAACCAGAAACCCGGTAAGCCTCTTGAATGGAAGCCTTAATCCATCTGGCCAATGTCGACTTTGATGCCGCGGACCCCTTACAGCGACCTGTCGTAAGAACAAATAAGGAATCCGAACTCCTAAAGGAGGCGGTCCTGGATACATAAATGCGTATCGCTCTCACGAGATCCAGAGTATGGAGGTCGCGTTCAACCTGATGAACGGGAGCAGGGCAAAATGATGGGAGAACAATCTCCTGGTTCAGGTGAAAAGTTGAAACCACCTTCGGCAAGAATTCTGGCCGAGGACGCAACACCACCTTGTCTTGGTGAACCACCAGAAAGGGCGACTTGCACGAAAGTGCAGCCAATTCTGAGACCCTTCTCAGAGACGTAATTGCCACCAGAAAGGCCACTTTCTGAGACAGACGAGATAGAGAAACATCCCTCAGCGGCTCAAACGGTGGTCTCTGTAATGCCGCCAGGACCATGTTAAGGTCCCAAGGGTCCAGAGGTCTCTTATATGGCGGAACCATCCGTGACACCCCCTGCAGAAATTGACGGACCTTCGGGAGGAGCGCCAATCGCCTGTCAAACAGCACTGAAAGCGCTGATACTTGACCTTTCAAAGAGCCAAGGGATAATCCCAATTCCACACCCGACTGTAGGAAAGCCAACAACGTCGGGATGGACAAGGGCCACGGAGACCGTCCACCAGAAGCACACCAAGTAAAAAAGATTTTCCACGTCCTGTGGTACATCTTCCTTGAGACTGGCTTCCTAGCCCGATTCATAGTGGCAACCACCGTAGGGGAGAAACCCCTGGATGTCAGTAGCCAGGCCTCAAGAGCCATGCAGTCAATCTGAGGGCCTTGGAATTGAGGTGGAAGAATGGGCCTTGCACGAGTAAATCTGCGCGGTCTGGAAGAGCCCACCTGTGTCCGCCTGACAGTTGCCACAGGTCCGGATACCAGGACCTCCTGGGCCAATCTGGAGCCACTAGAATGGCTACCCTGCACTCCGACCTGATTTTCCACAGCACCCTGGGAATCAGAGCCAGAGGCGGGAACACATACGGCAGACGGAATCTGGACCAAGTCAAGACCAGAGCGTCCGCTCCCAGAGATTGGGGATCCCATGACCTCGCCATGTATTGTGGCACCTGATGATTCAGCCGTGAGGCCATCAGATCCACGTCCGGAGAGCCCCATCTGCTGCAGAGTTCTCTGAAGACATCCGGATGAAGAGACCACTCTCCGGCGTCCATCCCCTGCCGGCTCAGATAGTCGGCCTCCCAGTTTTCGACCCCTGGGATGTGAACTGCGGATATCAGGCAGTTGTTGTCCTCCGCCCAGGATAGGATGCGGTGGACTTCGGCCAGAGCCTCTGCACTCCTGGTTCCTCCTTGATGATTTATATAAGCGACGGCCGTCGCATTGTCGGACTGAACCCGAATGGGTTGTCCTGAGAGGAATTTCTGAAACGCCAGGAGTGCCAGATAGACCGCCTTGATCTCCAGCACGTTGATCTGCAACGCCGACTCCGACTGAGACCAGAGGCCTTGGGCCCTGTGGTGTAAGAACACCGCTCCCCAGCCCTTCAGACTGGCGTCGGTTGTCACCACTAACCATGATGGTTTGACGAAGGACCGGCCCCGAGACAAGTGATGTGGCTGTAGCCACCACTGCAGGGAATCTCTGGTCGGTTGGGAAAGGGTCACCAGTCGATTCAGAGAAATCGACCTTTTGTCCCACCTGCGGAGGATCTCCAGCTGGAGAGGACGGAGGCAAAATTGTGCAAAAGGCACCGCCTCTATTGCTGCCACCATGCGTCCCACCAGCATCATCAACACCCGTAGGGATGATTGTGGTGACAGGAGGACTGCTTGCACTCCTGATTGGATCGCCATCTGTTTGACTCGTGGCAGAGACACCAGGGCTGAGGCTGTGTTGAAGTCCATGCCCAAATATGTCAAAGACTGGGTCGGAACTAGCGTTGACTTCTGAATATTGAGGAGCCAACCGAACTGTTCCAGAGACCGCATGGTCACATCCAGGCTCTCTTGACAAAGGTGTTCTGATGGCGCCCTGACCAGTAGGTCGTCTAAATAGGGGATGACGGCATGTCCCTGCACGTGCAGGAGAGCCATCATGGAGGCCATCACTTTTGTGAACACCCGCGGTGCCGAGGCCAACCCGAACGGCAGCGCCACAAATTGGAAGTGTTCTTCCCCCACTGCGAATCTCAACCAGCGCTGATGAGCTGGTGCAATGGGCACGTGAAGGTAAGCGTCTCTGATATCTATGGACGCCAGGAAGTCTCCCTGTGATACAGCCGCGATCACGGAGCGCAGTGATTCCATACGGAACTTCCGAACCAACACGTGATGGTTGAACAACTTCAGGTCCAGCACCGGGCGGAAGGATCCGTCCTTCTTCGGGACGATAAAGAGGTTGGAGTAAAAACCCCTGAACCTCTCTCCGGACGGCACCGGTATCACCACTCCGTCCCTGCGGAGACCCTCCAACACCAAGTAAAAAGCCTGAGCCTTTTCTGGTGATGGGACCGACCGATGGAATCGGGATATCGGTTTTGACGTCAGCTCTATCCTGTAACCTCGCGAGACCACGTCTCGAACCCACTGATCTTGAACGTGAAGTAGCCATTTGTCCTGAAAGCGAGACAAGCGGCCCCCCACCTGTGGGGAGGTAGGAAGGGAGAGCGAGTCATGTAGAGGCGGGTTTGGGGGTGGCAGCTGCCGCCCCCGCCGGCTTCTTTGGACGACTCTTAGAGCGCCACTGAGAAGCGGGCTTTCCCCCTCGGTCCGCGCGAGCGGACGGTGCTGATGACTGCGAGCTGGAACGAAAGGACCACTGTTTTGGGTTCCTTTTAACGGTATACCGTGGCTTAGGCTTATTCTGCGGTATCTTAGACTCAGCAAAATCCTTTATTAGCTTGTCCAGTTCGGTGCCAAAAAGCCTGTCACCAGCGAACGGAAGATTCTGCAAAATCTTCTTGGATGTGGTATCTGAGTCCCAAAGACGCAGCCACAACAATCTGCGGATCGCTATAGCATTGGCAGAAGCCACAGCTGAGCGAGTGGCAGTTTCCAGAGTCGCCGTCCTGGCGTAGTCCGCATAGGCCCTTGCCCTCTCGGTAAGTGCCAGGACCTCTGGACTGGATCTTGCCAGGTCAGAGATACCATCCAAGCAGGTAGTAATCGCTTGTAAGGTCCAGACCGTGGCAAAATTAGGGGCAAAGGAAGACCCCACAGCCTCATAGGAAGACTTGGCGAGTTGCTCAACCTGTCTATCCGTCGCATCCTTCAGCGAGGAGCTATCAGAGGCAGAGAAAAGGGAGCGTGCAGCAATCCTGGTCATGGAAGCGTCCACCTTCGGGGACTGCGACCACTCCTGAAGCACCTCCTGGGGGAAGGGGAAGCGATTGTCCTTGGGTTTACGGACATAACGCCGCCCAGGATGTAACCTGGGAGCTCTAACAACCCTTCCAAAATTCGTGTGGTCCATGAAGGAGCCACTTGGTCTAGCCTCTGGCCGCAGCCATTGATAGACCTCCTTCGGGTGCACCGTCACCTCCTCAGGGGGTGTCACGAGACGTAAAGTCTCGTTGATAGAGGACACCAGATCCTCCACCCCATCTGGTGGTTCAGATACAGACACAGACCCGAAATTGGAACCCCCATCATCGTCCTCACCATCAGAGGAACGCTCCTCCTCAGAGAGAGCCTGGAGCTCGGGTGAATCCTCACGACGAGCCCGCTTAAGGGGTCTCACAGCAGAAGAGGGAGACACCCGGGGGTAACTGGACGGAGTAGCTGGGCTATCCAGCCTCCTGTTAAGTGCCTCCAGGGATTGTGACATGGAGGACAGCTGGGACAACAGAGATTCATTGATCTTATTCTGAGTCTCCCATGGCCCTGAGATCACCTGAACTTCAGGGTATAGCACCGGAGCTGCTGACTCAGCAGTGTAAGTCCGGGCCTCTGGGCGTCCGCAGTTATTGCAGGACCCCTCCACCAGTGTCCCATTGCAAATAAGCCAAATTGCAGACAAAAAACCGGGAGTCCCGGTGGCTTACCGACCGCAGTAAAGCAGTAGGAGGAAGCGGTGTGTGTGTGTGACCTCCGCGACGGTTTCCGGTCTCCCCTGGAGTGCAGGCGCACGCTGCATACAGATCCCAGCCGGGAAGTTTTGAGGGTAAAGATGGCCGCCGACAGTGAAACTGTGGGCGGCGCCGAAAACACGCGGGAAACACACACACACGCCCATCGATGACGTCACCGCACGGGCTGCTTCCCATCCTCCAAGCAGCCTCAGCATGAAGGTGCCGGAGCCCGCAGCGCGGGAAATAGTGTAAAATACTACACACAGACTGCATGCACAAACAAACATCCGCAGCCCACGGCCTCAGCCCCTGTGACACACAGGGCGGTCAGCCAGGGTGACCCCAGCACAGGGTACACCAGCAAATCCGCGGACCCGAGGGTAACGCGCGGTCTGAGTGTCAGGACACAAAGTGACAGACACTACCCCCAGGCACACAGGAGACACAGAGTGCCTCAGTGCCGGTCCGGTCTGTAAGCACCATTTAGGGAGGCCTCGGACGGGGGTGCAGCACCAGTCTGGAGTGTAAGCACCATTTAGGGAGGCCTCGGACTGGGCTGGCTCCAGTCCGGTCTGTAAGCACCATTTAGGGAGGCCTCGGACGGAGCGGAGCTGTGCAAGGCTCCCATCTCCCACTCTCCAGAGCCCCCCGGAGAGGGATGGAGAGGAGCGCAACAGCGTACCGGGAGGACACAAAGTGTCCAGGCCCAAGGCCCTCCGGCACCTCCACCTGCGTGTTCCACAAGGGTGAGCGGGGAGGCTGTCGCAGGTCCCGACCGGAACCATTTTACCTTGTCTTCAGACGCCATCACGTAAGCTGTGAGAATGCAGTGAAGTGCAAGCAAAGCGTGATCCTCCGAGCACACTAAGTTTAAAACTGAGGATGTTCCCTGCGGTAGGGGTTTATAAGCGGAGGAGGCGGTGTCTACAAACTTGTAGTACCTAGTGTGACCTCCGGAGGGCAGTGCCCTAAACCCCATTGTCTGGGTCTCCCATTATGATGACCAGAAAATTAACATTTTACAGGATCCGACCCAAATGTTCGGCACAATGAAGTAGACACAACATTAAGGCCTATTCACTGTTAATACTATTATGTTCAATGCTGTGCCTGGATAAATGTTAATGACATGGTTTCCAATATTCTAAAGATTGATGGTGGAATGTGAGGGGGTGGTTGAGAATCAGACTCCTAATAATGATACATTAATTCCTTTTTACTATGCATGATTTACATTTTTTTGCGCTTGCCTTTTCTTCTTTGCCTTAGGCCAAGGTTCCACTAGTGTGAGACATGAGAAAGACTCTCAGGGTACCTTTACACGTCACAACATTGCATGCAATTTCACTTGCAACTTACTGGTTGCAGTGAAATCATGGACACATTGTTCCATTTGTACACGGCAACAAAGTGGAACAATATGTGTCCATGATTTCACTGCAACCAGTAAGTTGCAAGTGAAATTGCATGCAATGTTGCGACGTGTAACGGTACCCTCAGAGTCTCGCATTGGCATTACCCAGCATAGACACCTGCTCCCTGGGCAGGAGCATGCAGCTCCATAGAAATACAACCTACACGCCCACGGTCAGAGAGCAGGCGGTTGTACCGGGGTGATAAATTATGACTTTGGGACCATTCCAAGTATGGTGAAAATGGTGGTTAAGGCCTGAATTTTTACACCATAAACTAATTTTTTTTTTTATGATATTCTCAGTTACTATCTATTTGAATTGTTTGTACAACAATATCCATATATGCAAAATACAAGGTGGATAACTGTTTTAAGTATACCCCTTTGACTCGAATTATTACATTGTATAATATATATATATATATATATATATATATATATATATATATATATATATATATAATATAATCTATAAAGCTGAATGTGTGTGTGTGTATGTGTGTGTGTGTGTGTGTGTGTGTGTGTGTGTGTGTGTGTGTGTGTGTGTGTGTGTGTCCGAGATAGGCTTCTACACCGTCGCAACTACAGCCGCCAAATATTGCGCAGTCACACGTCTGGACCCCGGGAGCGTCATAGGCTATGTTGTGAGATGAAATTTTAACCCCGCACGTTCCAGTTCACCAAACAATTTTGCCCCCATCTACATAATGGGGAAAAAGGTAAAGGAAAGGTGTGGGAGGAAAATCGACAGCTGTCAGCTACAGCTACAAAAATTTGCGCAGTCACACGTCTGGACCCTGAGAGTGTCATAGGCTATGTTGTGAGACGAAATTTTAACCCCGCGCGTTCCAGTTCACCAAACAATTTTGCCCCCATCTACATAATGGGGAAAAAGTGAATGGAAATGTGTGGGAGGAAAATCGACAGCTGTCAGCTATAGAGACAAAATTTTGCACAGTCACACGTCTGGACCCCGGGAGCGTCATAGGCTATGTTGTGAGGCGAAATTTTAACCCCGCGCATTCCAATTCACCAAACAATTTTGCCCCTATCTACATAATGGGAAAAAAGTGACAGTTACCAGTTGATAGTTGTGAATGAGAGGGGCTTAATGATAGCGCCAAAGACTAACAGCACATACCAGCATATAGTCACTAAGGTGGGGCCCCAACATGAGATATTCACCACACACGGGGACATGTATACACACCACACGCACACAAAGAGTAACAGCAAGTGTATAGTCGCTAAAGTGCAGCCCCAACATTGGATACTCACCACGCACCCGAACAAACACACACACACACACACACACACACACCCCCAAGGGGACACACACACACACACTATAGCGACACATGCACTCACCCCACAGGGACACACCACACACACCACAAAGAGACACACACACCCCACACAGACACCCCCCCCACAGGGACACACACACATATACACCCTATAGGGACACATGCACTCACCCCACAGGGACACACACACACACACCACAAAGAGACACACACCACAAAGACACACACACACACACCACACAGACCCCTCCCACAAGGAAACACACACACATATACACCCTATAGGGACACATGCACTCACCCCTCAGGGACACACACACACCACAAAGAGACACACACAACAGAGACACACACCACACAGACCCCCCCCCCACAGGGACACACACATACACACCCCAGGGACACACACACCACACAGACAGACACAGATGTGCACAAATCACCTAACACAACTCGCCTCATACGTGTTATTTTCCAAACAAACATCTGATTAAAAACAGCCAATGTGCAACACATGTGCCATATAGGGAATTAAGACAGATGTCAGTCACATGAGCTGTCTATTATGTGTATGTGTGAGGTAACATACTGCCCGGCCAGGGGGAGGGTTTACTGTTGGCTGGAGATTTATTAGGCTGCCTATAGCAATCAATCACAGCTCAGCTTCTATTTTCCTACAGGTCATTAATATGACATATTCAAATTCTATTTTGTTATAGCTAACAGCAGTTATCAACTCGGGCGTAGCCGGGTACTACAGCTAGTATATACACACACACACACGTATATACTCGTGTATAAGCCAAGTTTTTCAGCCCAAAATTTAGGCTGAAAAGTCTCCCCCTCGGCTTATACACAAGTCAATCTGGGTGGGGGCTGCTGTATGAGTTGGTGGGGGCTGTGTCCGGGGCTGTGGAGGCTGGAGGAGGCGGGGGGAGGCTGCTGTATGAGCGGCCCCGTCACGTAGGGCCGCTCATTATATATGCACTGCTTCCCCCTGTCAATCAGCGGCAGAGGGAAGCAGTGCATAACTAAATAAATTACCCCCAAATGCTGGCACTCTCTCCCCCCTTGTAAGGGCCCCCCCCCCCGCTGCTTATATTACCATCCCGGTCTTCTGATCAGCGCCGCTCCTCGGTGCTCAGTCCTCGCTGCTCCCGTCCTGCTACATCCGGATCTCCGGCCGTCGCAGGCATATGACGTCATCGCGCGACGGCCGGAGATCCCGGATGTAGCAGTACGGGAGCAGCGAGGACGGAGCACCGAGGAGCGGCGCTGATCAGAAGACCGGGATGGTAATATAAGCAGCAGGGGGGGGGGCCCCTTACAAGGGGGGAGAGTGCCAGCAGTTGGGGGCTGCTGGGCACCCCCTGGGGGCTGCTGGGTACCTCCTGGGTACCCCCCTGGGGGCCTGCTGTATATACCCCTGGGGGCCTGCTGTATACGATACTACTGGGGCCTGTATACCACTGGGAGGGCCTGTATACCACACTGCTGGGGGCCTGCTGTATACGATACTACTGGGGCCTGTATACCACTGGGAGGGCCTGTATACCACACTGCTGGAGTCCGCTCACGCTGCGAGTCAGTGTCGTCATGTGGATACGCCCGAAGCATTGGCCGAGAAGCGGCCATTGCGAGTCAGAGACTCGCTCTGCTAGAATCCCGATGCATCTGCATCGGGCACCCAGCTAGTATAATATATATATATATATATATATATATATATATATATATATATATATATATATATTTTTTTTTTTTTTTTTTTTTTTTTTCTTCTTTTTTTTTTCGGATTATAAGACGCACTTTTGTTGTGGGAGGTGCATCTGATAATCCGAATATCTGGAGGCAGCGGGGGCAGCTCTGGAGCATGTCCGGGGCTGGAGCGGGCTGGCTGAGGGGCTGCAAAAAGAGCGAGGAGATCTCCTGCTCCCGCTCATTTAATATGCACTGGCGCTGTCCACCTCTCAGTGCTGAAGTTGCACTGAGAGATGGACAGCGGGGAGCAGTGCATATTAAATGAGCCTGTACTCACCCCCCGCTCTCTTTGCAGCCCCTCCATATGCCCCTCCCATGTCCTGTATATGGCTCCCCCACATAATACACCCACCCCCTCAATATGCTGCCCCCACGTAATATGCTGTTTCCCCCCCCCCCTCCATTAGAAAGATGGTCCCTTGCCCTGCACTCCCCCCATCATTAATGCGCCCCCCACACTGGCCGGCAGCAGATAGAATAAAAAAAATCCTCCTTCCTCACCCTCCGGCGCTAAGCTCAAAGCGTCACCGCCGGCTCCCGGTCTCCATGGTGCTCTACTTCTTCCGCCCATGTAATCGGGCGATGATGTCATCGCTTATGCCCGATCACATGAGCGGAAGAAGCCGAGCACCATGGAGACCGGGAGCCGGCGGTGACGCTTTGAGCCCTGAGGACGGTGCCAGGATTGGGCGCCGAAACGCGTCGGTTTATAAGAATAAAGAGAATTTCGTTTGGAACATTGTTTCCCTTGTGATCCTTTGGGCGATCGGGCAGCGCGGACTGCAACACACCTTTGATCCCAGTACTCTTGAAGTGCCCACGGTCCCGTGGAGGTGGAGGTCCAGCAGCAGCCTGCATTACTAAAACCAACGCTCTTATTCCAGTTGTGGGATTCACAACTGGACCAGGTTAGTGCAAACCTGTTTGTACCGTTTAGTCCCTAATCTATGCCAAATGATAGGGCACTATTGCGCCTCTGTTGTCTCCCCTTATATTTTTATATAGCTATGGGGGACGTCTGCCAGCTATGGGGGACGTCTGCCAGCTATGGGGGACGTCTGCCAGCTATGGGGGACGTCTGCCAGCTATGGGGGATGTCTGCCAGCACAAGGGGGCTATATCCAATATAAGGGTGCCATATCCACATATATACAGCAGTACATGCATCTCTACACAACTATGTACTGCTGTATATGTGTGTGGGAATAGGTGCAATAAGGTGGAAACCTTTGATTCATGGCACCTACAACTGCAGTCATCTTTTGTCTTGTTGTATATCATTTGTACAATCCTGTACTTTCAGTGTAACATCATCATATTTTTCTCGCAATATTCACTTTGTGTTTTTATCCCATCTTCTTTTTCCCATTAATGTACACTCTGCACCCCATGTTGACTGCAAAAACAGAAATGTGAAATTTATGCAAATATATATATATATTTAATTTTTCTTAATTTTCTGTAATAAGGGAAAATGGACATAATTATTCTTTGTTGTTTTTATTTTTTTTTTATAATGGTACTTTTAAGGTCTTTGAACTTGTTTGTTTCATGGGGGACATACAACTGTAAATGATAATCTCTTAGGCCCCTTTCACATCAGAGTTTTTTGTAATTTGCGGTAGATCCGGCAGATTTACTGCATCTGCTGCCTAATGGCCGCACTTGCGGTACACTTGCGTCAAGTCCATGCATTGTGTATGGGGCTTGCGGTCGGGTGCGGCAAGTGTGGTTCTGCCGGATGCTGCTAACCGTGTTTTTTTTCGCAGCCGCAACTGCCAGATTTGCCAAACCGCAATCCCCATAGAGAATGAATGGGGGCTTGCCGCAAGTGTAACGCAATCAGCCGTTAGGCAGCAGATGCGGTAAATCTGCTGGATCGGCCCAATCCGCTGATGTGAAAGGGGCCTTAGAAAGCTGCCTTTGGTGAGCTTATGGGCAATTGGATCAGGTAAATATTACTATCTAATATTACTATCATGTTGAAAGAATCATGAAAATGCAAGACAATAGTATGCTGTATAGTGGAAATGGCCTATTGTGAAGATAAGGCATTAATTTAAAGTCTAAAATAACTCCTTAACCCCTTCACGATCCATGACATACATGTACGTCATGAGTCGGCTCCCACACTTTGATGTGAGCTCCGGCGGTGAGCTCACATCATTCCCCCGACATCTCAGCTGATCTCATCAGCCGAGTTGTGGGGCTAACAGCACCAATCAGATCCATGATCCGATCGGTGCCGTTAATACTTTGAATCATGCTGTCATCCACTGACCACGCTGTTCCCCGCTGTGATTGGAGATCCTGCGATAAGATTGCGGGATCTCAGTGCATCACCTGATAGCATCCGGGGTCACTGCAGGACCCTGGGCTATCAGGGACCACTTCCTGTGAGTGGTTGGCAAGCACTGCCAATTACAAAAAGTGAACATTTGTGCTATGTCCCAATGTGATGCAGCTCATCAGGATATAGCACAAGCGATCGGACTGTGCAGCACTGTGTCGCCCTATGGGGGGGGCACTGTAAACTAAAGAATAAATTAAAAAATAAAGTTTTTAAAAATATGAAGAAAAAACCCCACAAAAGTTCAAATCACCCCCTTTTGCCCCATTCAAAATAAAAGTATAAAAAAAAACCCCACATATTTGGTATCGCCACGTTCAGAAATGCCCGATCTATCAATATATAAAATCAATTAATCAAAGTTGTAAACTGCGTAACGGAAAAAAAGGTCCAAGTGCAAAAATTATTTTGGTTGATGCAGCACTGTAATAAAATGCAATGACGGGTGATCAAAAAAGCACATCGACCCAAAAAGGGTATCATTAGAAAATTCAGCTCAAGGTACAAAAAATAAGCCATCACACAGCCCGAGATCCCAAAAAATGATAACACTACGGGTCGCGGAACATGGTGCAAAAAGTGCAATTCTTTTTTTTTTTTTTTTCAAACCTCTGAATTTTTTTCACCACTTAGGCTGGTTTCACATTTGCGTTTGTGTCTGCATGCGGAGGGCATGCAGACGCAAACGCAGCCATACTGAAGTGAAGGCATCGGAGAATCTCCGCATGCGTTCACATCAGTATGCAGCCCGGCCAGCCAATCAGCCGTCTCTGCGGTGGCTGGAAGGCGGTGATCTGGGGTGGAGATCTCCTCCTCCCGGCCTCTCCTGACGGTGTCGGCGAGGAGAAGCAGCTGATCTGACAGATGTTTAAATCTCCCGCGCTGACACCGAAGAGGAGATATCGGCGCAGGAGATTTAAACAGCTGTCACATCAGCTGTTTCTCCCCGCCGACACCGCCGGGAGATTAGTGGCATCCAGGAGAGGAGATCAGCGGCTGCTCCAACTGAACTCCCGGTGGAGTCCCGGGAGATCAGCTGCGGCCACCAGGAGACATTTCAAAGAGATCCGCAGCGTTCTCCTGCACCGTCATGCGGAGGACACTGCGGATCCATTGACAACCATGCATTGTTTGCATTTCTGTGAGGAGAGGTGGCTCCAGCCACTGGACCCCTCCTATCCGGTTCCAGTTTGTAAGTTTTCTAAATCAATTATCTCGTGGTACAGGGGGCGGGGGAATCAAGGGATGGGGGACCCCTTGCCTGAATGCAGCAGACATACTGCATTCAGTGCTGCAATTAGATCATCATCTATGGGAGGTGACAGGTCCTCTTTAATTACTGAGAAATCAGAGATTGAATGGAGATGGAAACATGGTTTTAGTACTTCAATGCATGGAAGCTCTTCCCAAGGCGGTCACTTGATATATTGTCCAGCACCAGGCTCTCAAATTTCAGGACCTCTTCCTGAAATTTTCTGTGCTCTAGTAATCTGCCCTTAATTTTCTGAAATTATATAACCATAGTTTGTAAGATATGACCCCTTCCTGCCTCAGATCCTTTATTTGCTTTTCTCAATGTTCCAGGAACCATATTCTTTTTTTCTTTTTTTTTTTAAACAGCCGAAAGACCAGTAGAAAGACCACGCCAAAGCGGCATGAGTTTGGAATTTGAGTATTATGCCTTTACTTGAACAACAACAAAAAAAATCATTCAATCAATTAATTAGGCTGAAGCGGTGTTCCTCAACTCCAGTCCTCAGGGTCCACCAAACGTACATGTTTTCAAGATATTTTTATGTATTGCACAGGTGATAATTCCAACACCTGTGCAATGCTGAGAAACTCTCGATAACATGCACGGTTGGTGGGCCTATAGGACCCAGTTGGGGAACACTTGGCTGGACAACTCCTTTGAATTATAACTGACAAAAACTTAGGTAGTGTTGCACGGGATGCTGATGCCATAGACTAGTGTACTGCAAAAGCATACAAAGGTCGAGAGAATGTTGTTGTACGATTTAGCATTAACATACGGTATTTGTTTAGTGAAAATTAGGTCCCAACACTGAAAAAAGGCCTACTCTCATTCCTCCTCACCAAAATTTACAATAAGCCCTGTACATGTGGACACCTTTTTCTTCCAAACCTAGTTCTCTCTATCAGACTTAACAAGCTGTAAAACTCAATTCAGCACTTCAGAGGCCAGATTTGGACTTAGAAGCCAAGTACAACCTCTACATGGTCTTATGGCTAAGTGGTGCTTACCTTCAAAGATGATTCCACAATTATAACACAGTGGTCTAATAGATAAAAACATTTTCAAAATGACTTGTGGCATAGGTGGCATCGTATGACCATGCATATTCACTTACTGCTCAAGTACAGTCCCATAATACTACCAGAGGTTACCTTTGGAGGTGGCACAGCTGTGTGCTTTATTTGATGCACCACTTTGCATTTAAAAATGTCATTACAACCATTGTGATCAAAGGGGGTTTCCACATTCACATTGGGCTGCAAGTAGCAGAATGCAATAGCAGTGTAGAAATGTATACCCCATAAGCACTGCTCACAGCTTATAGGCTCAATTCTCTGGTATCCCCAGACCTTAAACACACACATTATTGGGAATAATTGTGGTCCAACATAAATACATCCAATCCCTATCTATATAACAAACCACTCCAACAGCTTTTTTTTTTTGAGAGTGGGATTGGTGCTTTTAACCCAAGTTTCTTCGTGATATACTCACCCTCCAGTGCCTTCATCTTTTATCAATGCTATTCCTGACCCCTGGTTGTCATTTTGTGACTACAACTTCTTACTGGTCGAAAGTAAGAAGTTGCATCACAAGCTCTCAATATAAGTCTGTGAGAACCAGAAGTGGATAGAACGAGGCTCTCTCAGACTTGCATTGAGTTGTGACCTCGGCTCACTCCGTGAAATAATGGAGCAGCTGGCAGGACACACACTGTAAAATGCCAACTGGAGCAGTGCTGATGACAGATGAAGATGCTGGGAGGTGAGTATATTACTAGGGGCAGGGGAATTAGATTTCAAGCACCATACCAGCGTTTTGTTTTGCTTCAGCCCCTTGTGTCATCCTAACCTTACAGCAGCTTGTTTTTCTACTGCGCCACTCTAGTCAGTCTCGTGTGATGTGTGAAATACTGGAGCTTTCGGAGGTCACAACACAATACAACTGTACAAGAGCTACGTTCTGGCCACATTTTGTTTTCTATTATTCGATTCTGTAATTTCATGTAGAAAGTTTTTTTTAACGTGGACTTGACACCAATCCCGAAATTCTTTCATTAGTTTAATTCTTGCATTTCCATGCAACAACACGCCTGGATGATCATTTCTTAGGACTGTCCACTGTGCCATTCTTCAATGAGTGGGCACCAACACAATACAACATTGCCCAATCAGGGCTGACCATGCCAGACTTCATGGACATACTTAAAGGGAACCTGTCACCTCCGAAAAGCCACCTAACCAATCAATACATGTCCCTGCACCTTCCTATTACCATTATAACTATCCCTCTCTCTGCTAAATGCTAGTTTTCAATGTAGTAAAAAACGTTTTTAAACTTGCTCATTAGTAATGTTAATGAAGTAGGGGCTATATGCAATAGTCCTCCTGGGCTTCCTCTCTGTGTCCCTCTCGCAGCCTCCAGCATCGTTTATTACGCCCACATGGGCGTGATATTGAAATTAAATTTTGCGCCCCCAGCCAGGCTCCCTCTGCTCTGCTATGCAGCCTTCCTGTGGTAATGACGCTGAACGCGTCATTTCCGGGATATGGGCCCCTTAGCAACCCGATATTTATCTTCGCAGCGCCACATCGCTGCTAAATGGGGCTCCATAGAACCCTGCATAGCAGCACACACCGCTAATAAGATAAATATTGGGTTGCTAAGGGGACCGCAGTTTCGGAAATGACGCGTTCAGCGTCATTACCAAAGGAAGGCTGCATAGCAGAGCAGAGGGAGCCAGGCTGGGGGCGCGAAATTTAATTTCAATATCACGTCCGTGGGGGCGCAATAAACGATGCTGGAGGCTGCGAGAGGGACACAGAGAGGAAGCCCAGGAGGACTATTGCATATAGCCCCTACTTCATTAGCATTACTAATGAGCAAGTTTCAAAATGTTTTTTACTACATTGAAAACTAGCATTTAGCAGAGAGAGGGATAGTTATAATGGTAATAGGAAGGTGCAGGGCCATGTATTGACAGCTTAGGTGGCTTTTCAGAGGTGACAGGTTCCTTTAAACTGGTAACATGCCATCACAAATGTATAGATACATATAGAAATGGTAAGATGCAGAGTGTGAAAAAAGAAGTTGCTCAAGCATTGATGTTTCATGGGGTATTCAAGCACAAAGAGTAACTAAATTTTTTTTTTAATTAATCCATTGTTGATCAGCCTTCATAAAAGTGATGAATCTTTAGAGTATACTTCATGATCTTATTTTGCTTTCTTATGTCTCTAACATCAAGCGCAATGTGTTGGGATGTCTGTCTAGTTCATGTGGTGATACATAGAGATAGGCAAACCTGCAGATGTTCGGGTTCGACAGATATGGATGGAGGTTTTTTTTTTTTTTTTTTAAAGTCCGGATTTGGGACCGAACTTGATGCAAACTCCGAACCCGGATTTAAGTTATAAACTGGTGGGTAGTTGATCTGTGATTGATTGCCACTGGCAATGAACCTGCCGTTACAGGGGTGAAAATAAATAATAAAAAAATAAAAATAAAAATGTACGTAGGGCTTTGCCTTATTTTTGATTCTCAGTGCAGTTAAAGCAGACAGCTACGGGCTGCCACTCCCAGCTGCCTGGCTTTACTTTGGCTGACAATCAAAAATACAGGGGAGCTCATTATTCTGTTTTTAATTATTTAAATAAATAATATTAATAATTATAAAAAAAAAAGTGTGACCTTCGCCCTATTTTTGATCGCCATCCAAGGTAAAAACCAGGCAGTTGGGGGCTGGTATTCTCAATGTGGTGAGGCCCGTATTTATTGGGACACCCCGGGCTGAATATTTTCAGCCCACAGCCACCCCAGAAGTTGGTGCATTCAATAGAAGCGCCAATACTTGGCGCTTTATGTGGCTCTTCCTGATGCCCTGGTGTAGTGACATTGGGTGACAGAAGGAATTAATAACATCTGGGAATATTGACAGCAATTATTGAGCCCATATTGATCATGTTTAGGCTTCTCTGAGACAGCCGATTATCAATTCTTTAAGTTAATAGTTAAAGAACAGGGGGCGTGGCATGGCTGCACATGCTGGAGGTCACCTAATACAGGAGCTCCCGGTCCTGAGGGCATAGAAGCGGCTATTTCAGCAGCCACACCGACCAAACTAACCCCAAACCTCCCGGTACCCTTCCCATACTGATCCTGCATCGATGGGGAAGACTAAAAGCCGTCAAGATCCTTTCCAGAGTCGAGTATCCGACTACTTTCCTCCGGGCCGCTCTTCCTCAATCTCTGCGTCTAACATGGCGCCGGCTTCCCATCGTGCGGCGCGAGCCTCCCGCCAGGAACAGAAAGCACAAAACTCTACTGCAGCTTCTCTACCCCCAGAGACCCCGGTCACCCTGGCACTCATGAAAGAACTCCTAGGAGACCTTCGTACGTCCCTACAAGAGGACATAACTGCACTAGCGGATCTCTGAGGTGAAGTAGCAGATCTGGGCGGGAGAACGGACCATGTGGAGAACAAACTGGCTGAACTGATCCGCTCTCACAATCAACTCATGGATGATCATGATCAGCTCCGCCACACAGCGGATCTGATCCAAGCCAAAAACTGTGACCTGGAAGATAGGAGCCGGCAAAATAATGTCCGACTTCGGGGTATCCCCGAATCGGTCCCTACTGAGGAGCTGCGTGCGCTCTTACAAAACTTCATGCTGGAAGTCCTCCCTGATCTCCAGCCGCGCGATCTAAAAATAGATCGAATTCATAGAGTTCCAAAACCCCCTGGGATCAGAGCTGAACTCCCCCGCGATGTGCTCGGGCGCATTCATTTCTACGAAGCGAAAGAAGACTTTTTAAAAGCCCTACGGACTGCTACATCTCTGCCACCACGATTTGCAGATCTAGAAGTGTTTCCTGATCTATCACCGGGGACTTTGGCGCTCCGCCGAGCATATCGGCCGTACACGTCGCTCCTGCGTGAGAACATACCCTATCGCTGGGGCCGCCCGACCCGTCTGCTTATTCAGAGGAATGAGAAGCTCCATGTGTGCCTCTCCCCAGCTAGGGCTGCCCACCTCTTGAAAACTTGGAACCTGATTCCGTCTTCCACTGGCCCTTCTGAGCGTTCGTCTGTCAACAGCCCGGAGGACTCATCTTCCCAGCGACGTAGAATTGATCCAGAATGGAAGATTGCCTGAAATTAACTCCGGTCGAGTGTGGACCATTCTTACTCCTTACCTCCTTCATTTGTGAGGGGATGCCCACGGGACTGCCTTCCTGGACTTACCATCCGCCTCCCAGGTCGTATATCTTCATTATCTCTTCATTACTCCTCTTTTTCTTCTGGTCAGCTTCCCCGCTGACTTCTATTTTCTCTTCTTTTCTTCCCTCATTTCTTCCCTCTTCCTTCTACTACCTACTTTCTCCTTTGACCTCGGGAGCGCAGCCCCGCTGAGCGAGAGCTCTGACACCTTCTCCTCGCTCTCGCCTTTCTGAGTTTTAGCTCAGATACAGACTAATAATGACTGTTTACTGTTTTTTTACCTCTTTGTTTTGGTCACATGCTGGTTTTTTTCTTTTTACTTTTGTTTTTGAGTAACTATGTTGCTCACCCTGGCCTACCCTGGGACAGATTATATGTTTACCCAGCCGTAGCCCTGTTATCACAAACCTGTTATCTTGTATATAACCGTATTCTATCCTCTCTCCCAACCCCCTCCCTGTGTGCGGAGATGTTTCCAGAGACTAATACAATTGTTGGTATTCCCATAATGCGACCTATTATTGCCCTAATATGCCTGTGTCTGTTCTATCTTTAAACACAAACGGCCTAAACTCCCCGCATAAGCGTTCACTACTATACTCGCAGCTGAGGAGATCTCGCCCAGATGTTGTTTTTCTTCAGGAGACGCATCTGCTGGAGGGCGACAACGCCCGTGTTTCTCTCCGACAATTCCCTCACCGATACTTTTCTAACGCCACGACGAAAAAAGCTGGCGTAGCAATTTTCATCAGCAATTCCCTTGCTTTTGAATTTATCTCAGCCCTCCCAGACCCTGAGGGGAGTTATCTTTTCCTGAAATGCCGCCTGAACGACGCCTTGTATTCCCTCTTGGTCCTGTATGCCCCTAATTCGAGACAAACGTCTTATTTGAGAACGATACTAGAACGCCTCACTCCAGATATGGCTGGACATAAAATTATTGCGGGTGACTTAAACGCTCCTTTATCTAAGGCGCTGGACTGCTCCTCCTCCTCCGCTTATAGATCAGATTTGGCCGAGCTAGTTTATTCCTTTCATTTGCATGATATTTGGCGCTATCTGCACACCACCGAGAGGGATTATACATTCTTCTCACCCCGGCACAGGTCGTTCAGTCGCATTGACTATATACTAATCAATGACTCCCTCCTCCCCCTTTGTACGGAAGCTGGCATTGGTACCGCATCTTGGTCTGATCACGCTCCCATTCACTTGGCCCTTGCTGACTCTTCTCCTTGTGCGCCCAGAGCCCCCTGGAGACTGAATGAGCGCCTCTTAGCCTCCGAATCCAACGTAGAGGCCCTTCAAGCACAACTCTCTGAATTTTTCTCAATTAATGCTACTCATGACATGTCTCCAGACATAATCTGGTATGCGCATAAGGCGGTGATGCGAGGACACCTGATCAAGTTAGCTTCCCTAACTAAACAGCGATACTCTGCGGCTCTGGAGTCTCATCTGGTTAAGATTAAAACCCTTGAACGTGCATATGCTGATTCCCCCACCACGGCTCTCCTTTCAGATCTCTCGACCGCCAGACACAAACTACGTGCCTTCATGCTCACGAAAGTAGAACTTCATTTAAAAAAAGGCCCGCTTCTATGGCATGGGAGACAGAGCAGGTGTAATCCTTGCACGCCGTATTAGGAAAACAGAAGCACGATCTTGAATCACGCATATTACCTCTCCACAGGGAATACCGATCCGCAACCCCATTCTTATTGCAGAGTGCTTTCGCGAGTATTATGAGGACTTGTATAACTTATCTTCATCTCAATCCACCTCACAACCGACGACGGACCACATCTCGTCTTTCCTAGACCGGGCAGATCTACCCTCACTTTCTCCCGATCAACTGTCCTATTTGAATAGCCCTTTTACTCTATCAGAGGTCATGTCAGCTATACGCTCTGCGAAGAAATCCTCAGCTCCTGGGCCTGATGGCTTTACTTATCGCTACTATGTGGCCTTTGCTAAATCTTTAGCCCCTCATCTTCTATCTTTATTTCAATTCTGGCAGGAGAGGGGGACCATCAAACCGGAGGGTCTGCAGGCATCTATATCAACCTTATTGAAACCTGGGAAATCCCCCACCGATCCAGGAAATTACAGACCAATAGCGTTGCTGAACTGCGACTTGAAACTATACTCCAAATTGTTGGCGGACCGTCTCAAGGTCGTTCTTCCGTCCTTGATCGCTCTAGACCAGGTTGGTTTTATACCTGGCCGCCAAGCGAGAGATGCCACAAGGCGGGTTATTGATCTCTTAGAGATCTTAGAGGGGAGAGATGTCCCAGGTGTCCTGGTCTCTTTGGATGCAGAAAAAGCATTTGACCGGGTACACTGGGGATATCTGGCAGCGGTCCTAAACAGATTTAATTTCGTTGGCAATATTAAATCAGCAATACTGGCTCTATATTCAGCCCCCTGTGCATTTGTACGGGCAGGAGGTTTCTCTTCTTCTGTTTTTCGCATCACCAACGGAACTAGGCAGGGCTGCCCTCTCTCCCCTCTCATATTCGCCCTTGCGATGGAGCCGCTAGCCGTAGTTATACTCGCTCACCCGGACATCTCGGGCATCACAGTGGGTCCCGTAGACCATAAGATCAGTCTCTACGCCGATGATGTCTTCCTCTCCTGCACTAATCCTACATGCACTCTTCCCACCATTCTCTCTATTTTATCTGATTTTTCCCGTGCTTCTTTCTACAAACTTAACCTATCTAAATCTACGATCTTCCCTGTAAACCTCTCAAGTGAGTCCCAACGCGACCTCTCTTCTAGCTTCCCATTCCAGTGGTCTCCCCGAGGCTTCTGCTATCTAGGCATCCAAATTACTCCACTGAAAGATATTGTCAGCCGCAATTGCGATCTCTTACTCTCCACTTTAAAAACCTCCTGTGCGGACTACTCTTCTTATCAACTATCGTGGATAGCACGCATCCAGACAGTAAAAATGATGCTTCTACCAAAAATCCTGTATGTTCTGCGATGCATCCCCGTCACTATCACGAAGCGTTACCTCTCTCTCCTACAGTCTACTCTAAACCGATTTATTTGGAACTACAAGGTGCCCCGCGTAGCCCTTTCCTCTCTTACTCTCCCTTATAATAAAGGTGGCTTTGGGGTCCCAGATGTAGCAATATACTATACGGCACTCATGCTGGACATAGCGAGAATTTCGTGGTCAGAATCCCCTGTCTCTCGTTGGCTGCAGATTGAGACCATCTCTGCTCCATCTGGGTCCCTTCGGCTCCTCCTCCAAATGAACCTCTTACGACGTTCTATACCACCTACTACTCTACGTTCTATTTCGTGTTTATTGACGACCTGGCGGAAACTTTGTAGATCTCATTTTGTTTTCTTATACCGCTACGTAACGCTCAAGGCGGTTTCTTCTCTAATGGGTGACATCTCCTTCTCCTCCTGGGAGAGGGAGACGTTACACCGCTCTCCTCTCTACTGCACCAAAATTGCCTCCTCCCGTATGACTCCCTTGCGGCGAAATTCTCTCTCCCATCTGCTATCTTCTCTTACCTTCGACTGAAACAATTCCTTTCTACAATTGATATCCCCACTTGCGACGTAGCGGAGAGCTCTTTTCCTCTACAATCACTATTCAAGCGCACAGGCATTGTGAGTAATGGTACCTCCATCATCTATAAGGCTCTGCTTGCTATCCAAGGTGAACATAAATTATCCTATATGACCAGATGGGAATCCAGACTCGCCTTTGCTGCTACCAGAGAACAATGGGTATCGGCATCAGACCATGCAGCGCTCTACACACGCTGCATAAACCACTTGGAGCAATCCAAGAAAGTTATGTATAATTGGTATTTAACACCATCACGCATCGCCAAATTTAAAGCTCCTCTTCCCTCTCCCTCCCTTGGAAGGGATGCAATGTTCTTGGAACGGAGGTTCATATGTGGTGGACCTGCCCATTCATTAATAGATTCTGGAGGGATGTGGAGTTACTACTGGGCTCTCTTACGGGCCTTCCTTTTGTCCTTACCGCCCCCTTAGCATTATTGGGAATCGACCTAGATACCTTTCCTGCACCCCTCAAACCTATCATTACTAATGTTTTGATCGCAGCGCGACAAACAATTGCCGCTCATTGGAGGTCTGCAGAGGTACCTGGGAAGTCTGAACTGCTTGAGAGACTAAACTCCCATTATGCACATGAATTTGCATTGGCCCATTCGTTGAGGCGCAAATTGAAAGTTAACACCTGGTTGGACCCATGGACTTCCTCCAGATATAATACGGTCCCTTCTTCCCTCTAACTAGAAGGTTCACCAACATAACAGACCAATACAGTCCACTCTCCTGCACACACAATCTCCTTCCCCCCCCCCCCCCCCCCATACCCTCTTTTCCCAGTTTTATCGTTGTGGATTTTCATGTTTCAATTTATGTACACAATGTTTACAATATTTTGTACCATTATTTCAGTTTGTCTTTGCTTGTCTACAAAACCTTAATAAAAATCTATTGGTTTAAAAAAAAAAAAAAATAGTTAAAGAACACATACTCAGAGAAAAATCCTTTTTCCGGTTGTGCCCATATCACAATGGGGTATTATGACATCAAAGGGTATTTTTACATCATAGTGGAGATTTATGACATCACTATGGGTATTTTGACATCATAGCACATAGGGCAGAGAGAACGGAGGGGGAAGATCGTAACGGGGTGGGGGGAGAGCGGGAGGGAGGAGAGATGGCCACCGCCCCAAGCGCCACAGAGCCTGCCCTCCCAATGGGATAGCATCGGGGGCTCTAGTTTGAAATAAAACACACAGACAACTGTCATTTTCTCATTTATTAACCCCAAACATACCCTTTGATGGTAATCCACAACAATGTCCAACAAAGCATACAATCCTGGCTATGCTACATACAGAGACAGCAGCGATCAATGGGACAAGCATCCCATCGCTGCAGTCTCTGGGATCACACGGACTGCTGCAGGGAGCAGTGACATCACTGTGAGCTCCTCTCGGCAGTCAGAGAATGCAGGTGACCCGCGCTACTGGATTGCAGGACATGGTGGTACTGCAGTCTAGCAATCAGGCAGTAGGTTTAAGTGAGTTCATAGTAGTAGTTTCCTTACACAGTGAACTCAATTGATCCTGCTTCTGGATTCCGGACTGATGTGCCGACATGTCCCGCAATCCGGCAGCGGGGTCACCCCTTTCCCGACAGCCGCAGCGAGCCCTTTGTGAGGACACCACTCCATGGCAGTCAGTGTGATTCCAGAGACTGCAGTAATAGGACGCTTGTTCCATCACTGCAGTCTCCGGATGCAGTAAAGCCAGGATAGGGTACTTCACTGGATGTGGCTGTGGATTACCGTTGGAGGATACGTTTGAGGTTAATAAATAGGATATTGAGGGTCGTCTGTGTGTTTTATTTTAAATAAAGGATTTTTGTTTGCATGTGTTTTTAATTATTTAATCACAGGATTGATAATGGGTGGGTCTCATAGAAGCCTGAACATTACATTTAATTAAAGCTTAATGACAAACTGTCATTAACGCTTTCTCTATCACCCCAATGCCACGGTAGCAGGGCATTGGGAAGAGTAAAGTAAAGTGCCAGGAATTGGCGATCCTGAAGAATGCTCCAATTTCTGGGGCGGCTGTGGGCGGCTATTCTGCAGCCTAGGGAGTCCAATAAATATGGGTCTCACCACGCTGAGAATATCAGCTCCCAGCTGCCTGCTTTTACCTTGCCTGGCAATCAAAAATAGGGCAAAGACCAAAACATTTTGTTTTTCTTTTTAATCATTTATTTAAATTATTACAAAAAAATAATGAGTGCCACTGTATTTTTGACTGCCAGCCAAGGTAAAGCCAGGCGGCTAGTGGTGGCAGCCCATATCTGTCTGCTGTATCTACGCTGAGAAACAACAATACGGCAAAGCCCTACTTAATTAAACGCCGACACAATATATGAGGGGCACAACAGTCAATCACAAACACTGTCACAGAGAGTGGTCATCTGTGATTGGCTGTTGGAGCCACTGCAGTGAATAATCAGAAAGTTAATGAGCAGCCTGGAAGTACAAGCATGTGGTACTTGGAAGTATAATGCTGCTGTTTAATCACTGTTTTGCTTATTTTTACAGTCCCCAGGAAAACCCAAACAGTGAAAAGGACTTCTCAGGAAAGTTTGTGTTCAGGGTCTGTGCCCAAACACTGTGTTCAGTACAGATGCTGAACTTTACAGTCAGGGTTCACCCATCACTAGTGTTAAGGCCACAAACATTAACCTAACGTTATCTGAACCCACTGATAGATGGGTACTATGTATGGGGTCGCCTAACAGATGATTGTCGATAAAGGATACAGCCTAATTGACTTCAGACTGCAAATGCTTTAAGTCCTGCAGATCCTCCAGAGATGAGCAGCCACCCAAGATGTAAAGCAGTAAGTCTTTCATGAACAACACAGGAGTACTTGGCTGAGTGAGCGATCCTGTCAATAGAAGCTTCAAGCAAGATACCTGCCGACTGAACAATCGTCTGACAGCTATCTAAAGTGTAGAGGAGGGGTTTTATAGTCAATATAAAGTGCAGGTCACGCAAAATTTGTATTCGTGCATGAGATTTTCTGCTCTCCTCCTCAAAGCTCATACAAGAAATAATGACAGTAGTATGGAATCAGAGATCACTCCAAATACAAATTTTAACTAGAACTTGGGTTCAAAACTGCTACTGAATCAGCATGAAGTAGGCAGATAAACCAGCACTTTCAGCATGGTGTAATATAAAAGATAATGAAGTATATTGCAAAGATTCATAGCAGGCTTCATTAGATAAAAGAATGATCAATAATAATAAAGTTTAGTTAATCTTTAATAAAGCAGACGTCAGTAGAACTCTCCAGTTCATGTGCCGTGTTCACACATGAGAAAAACTTGCAAATCCAGCTTCGAATATCGAAAAAGTGATTGCAGCTCATCATTGTGCAAAATCATACAGAAAGACATCTCCTAAGAACACCTAAAAGATCTGCTTTAATATTACTTGCCGCATAGGTTTTAAATCAGAATTGATATTTAAAAATAGAAAAATCTGACTTACTTTTTTTATGTCCTTTGTACTGTTGAGACTTGGATTTTTTCTTCTGCTTGGAGACAGTAGTCAGGTTGTCTTTCGTAGCTATAAAGAACAAGAAAAAGTAATCAAGTTATACAATCACATCAGCATATCTCTTGCAAGTGTTCATCACCAGAGATTCTAAAAATCAGCCCCTGCATTACAGTATGTAGATGGAGACATTTTTTAACAGTCTTTTTCAGCCACTGAAGGAAGCTTATGGAACATAAATTTATAGCTTAACCGATACTGGGATAAGGGAAGGGGGATTTCAGCTCACAGATAATTGTACACCTGGCTCACTTGATCGATTCTGCAGCAGATATAGCCATGAGTCGATACAAAATCCTATCAAACTGTTACCAGAGTCCCAATTTTATATTAAGTGGGGAAAGCAAGTCTTGAGGATTAACAATTCTTGATGTTCTTTTCATTGATAGTAAATTTCTCTCTAGTGGGCCATTCTTAAATGTGTATTCACTTTGTTGTCCTAGAAGACTTGATATAACCTTCACGTTGCCACATTAACTCCAGAAATGATCAATATCGTTAGTTTTTTGGAGAATGGTTCTCATTCAGACATAAGTTTCTTTCATATTTACTGGAAGAGCAATTAGAATGTAAGCTATTCCTTTTCCTTTAACCTTGAATCTAGTAACTCTGCTGATGACTTTAGGCTCTGTCACGCACTACGATATCGTTGCAAAGCAACCGGTTTGGTGACGTTGCAGCGACGTCTAAACGACATCGTTGCGTGTGACATTTACCAACGACCAACGATCAGAGCGTTCATCGTTGGTCATTGGTAAATGACCTGGTCCATAAATTTATTGTTGGTCTCCCGCGGGGCGGCCAGCATCGGCGCGTGTGACAGCAGGAGACCAACGATGAACGATCTCCCAGCACCGCACAGCAAGCGCTGGAGGCTGGTATCCAGGGTAAACATAGGGTAACTAAGTGCCGCGCTTCGCTTAGTTACCCTGGTTACCAGCGTTCTTGCTGGTCCTGATCGCTCGTGAGTCTACCTGTTTGACAGCTCACCAGCGATCAGATAACGATGTCCCAGCAATCCACATCGTTGGTGGGATCACTGGGACGTCGTAGTGTGTAAGGGGGCCGTCACACGGTGAGATATCTTGCCCGATATCGTTTAAGCGATCTCCTTTTTGATCGCTTAAGCGATATCGGGCAAGATATCGTTGCATGTAATCAAGCGATTTACGATGGTAAATCGCTTGATCGTGACATCGCTGATCTGAGGTTCGGTTCTCAGATCTAGCGATGAACGATGCAACGATCTCCTTCATCGTGGTGTGTGACACCACGATGATCCATCTCCCAGCGACCGCGCCTATGCTGGGAGATGGTAACTATGGTACACGTCGGGTAACTAAGCGACGCGCGGCGCCTAGTTACCCGATGTGTACCATAGTTACCAGCGAGATCGCTGGTCCACATCGCTGGTGAGTCTGTCTGTGTGACATCTCACCAGCGATGTGAGCGATATTGTAAGCGATCGCGCGTGCACGTGATCGCTTACAATATCGCTAGAGATATCTCAGCGTGTGACGGCCGCCTAATAGGGCCTTTTGGCAGATCTTTTACAAGCTCATTCAACTCAGCTTAAGTGAATGATTGGCACATTCTGGCATCAATTGTTATACACATTTATTTCCTTTGTGTGTATTGGAATAACACATAAAAATTAAAATAAAAACACGCAAACACACACACACACACACACACGAAAAAAGGCAAATTGGACATAATTTAACACAAAACCCAGGCCAGACAAAATTGTTTGCACCCTCAACTTAATATTTGGGTGCAAACCCTTTGGAATAAATAACTGCAATCATTCACTTCCTATAACCATGTACAAGTTTCTTAGGCTGGCTTCACACTGCGGCGGCGTCCGGTCCGGGGCTGTCAGGAGTGACAGCCTGGACCGGAGTTTTGCTGCATAGAATATCATCGGGCTGCACGGAGCTGGATCGCGGCGGGTGTTAATTATCTGCTATCCGGCTGCTGTGTCGCCGGATGAATCCTGCAGAAGTGGGGATTTGTCTGCCGACTCCAAAAACGGTGCATGCACCGTTTTTGGAATCGGCAGACAAATCCCCACTTCTGCAGGATTCATCCGGCGACACAGCAGCCGGATAGCAGATAATTAACACCCGCCGCGATCCAGCTCCGTGCAGCCCGATGATATTCTATGCAGCAAAACTCCGGTCCAGGCTGTCACTCCTGACAGCCCCGGACCGGACGCCGCCGCAGTGTGAAGGCACCCTTACCCCTCTCGGCTTCTTAGGCCGGCTTCACACTGCGTGTGTGATCCGATCCGTGGCTGTCCGCTTGAGGCAGACAGCCGCGGACCGGATCTGCACACAGGACTGGGGGCTATTATGCCCTCCGATCCTGTGTACAGCGCACGCAGCTGCAGGCGCTGACAGGTAAGGACCGCGGGGCCCGCGGTCCTCACCTATCAGCAGTGGGAACTGAGTGCGCTGCACACAGGATCGGAGGGCATAATAGCCCCCAGTCATGTGTGCAGATCCGGTCCGCGGCTGTCTGCCTCAAGCGGACAGCCACGGATCGGATCACACACGCAGTGTGTGAAGCCGGCCATCACACGCTTCAATATCGATAGCGATATTGTTAGCGATCACGTGCACGCGCGATCGCTAACAATATCGTTCACATCGCTGGTGAGCTGTCACACAGGCAGACTCACCAGCGATGTGGACCAGCGAGATCGCTGGTAACTAT
This sequence comes from Allobates femoralis, assembly GCA_033576535.1. Lineage (NCBI taxonomy): Eukaryota > Metazoa > Chordata > Amphibia > Anura > Aromobatidae > Allobates > Allobates femoralis. The sequence goes on from JARQOC010000006.1 coordinate 259,980,744, forward strand.
GGTACACATCGGGTTACTAGGCGCCGCGCGGCGCTTAGTAACCCAACGTTTACCATAGATACCATCTCCCAGCATAGGCTCTGCTGCTGGGAGATAGTTCATCGTGGTGTCACACACCACGATGATGCAGATTGATCAAGCGTTTATTGCTTGATATGAGTTCCGGCTCACCAATCTGCGATCTAACGATCAAGCGATTTTACATTGTAAAATCGCTTGATTGGACGCAGCGATGCACAAACGATATCGCTTAAGCGATCAAAAAGCAGATCGCTTAAGCGATATTGTGCATTAAATTGATGCGTGTGACGGCCGCCTTAGTCTCTTATTTGAAGGGTGCTTTCTGCCAACAGCAATTTTAAGATCTTTCCACAGATGTTTAATGAGATTTACATCCAGACTCATTGCGGACTACTTCAGGACTTTCCAGTGATTTGTCTTCTTCCAAATTTTGGGTGCTTCTTGCAAAGGTTTTTGGGTTATTGTCCTAATTGAAGGCCCATGACCTAGTACACAAACCTAGCTTTTTGACACTGGATATGACTTTGCAACCCAAAATCTTTTGTTTGTCCTTTCATGATGCCTTTCATATAGGCAAGGCACCCAATGGCAGAGGCAGCAAAGCAACTCCAAAACATCTTTGAACCTCCACCATATTTGACTGTAGGTACACTTTTTCTTGTAGGTCTCATTGTTTTCAGCAAAAAGTAGAATTATGTGCTCTACTAAAAAGCTGTATTTTGGTCACATGTGTCCCCAAGATACTTTTTCAGAAGGATTTTACTCATGTACATTTTGGCAAACTGCATTCTACCTTTATGTCTCTGTGTCAGCAGGGAAATCCTCCTAGCATAGGGTTTCATTTCATTCAAATGTTGACAGATCGTTCAGACTGACATACTGTCTTTTCCCGAAAATAAGACCCCCCCCCCCCCGAAAGTAAGACAGGGTAGGGGGAACGGGGGGGGGGGGGGGGGGGGGTCTGCTAATATAAGGCCCCCCCGAAAGTAAGGCCGCCTGGGGTGGGGGTGGGCGGGGCGCTGGGGAATATAAGGCCGGTACCTGTCCCCTGGTGTGTCCAGGCTCCTCCAGTGTCCCGCAGGTGCAGCCGCTTTGGAGCAGATGGGGTTAATCACAGCCTAACTTGCTGTGTGCCCCTGCTCAACTTTGCACAGCCCGGCTTGAGCTCTAATTGGCATCCAGGAACCAGCGGGCGCGGCCGGATGACGAGCCAATCAGAGCTCAGGACGTCATCTGGCCGCGCCCGCTGGTTCCTGGGAGCCAATCAGAGCTCGAGCCGGGCTGTGCAGTGTTGAGCAGGGGCACTCAGCAAGTTAGGCTGTGATTAACCCCATCTGCTCCAAAGCGGCTGCACCTGCAGGACACTGGAGGAGCCTGGACACACCAGGGGACAGCGAGGACAGCAGGGAGCCGGTAAGAAGCAGTGTGTGTATGTATATGTATGTATGTATATATGTGTGTGTGTGTGTGTGTGTGTGTTTGTATATATGTGTGTGTGTGGATGGGAGGCTGCAGTGGCTGGGGCTGCCAATATAAGACCCCCCCCCCCAAAAGTAAGACAGGGTGCCACTTTTGGCCCCCAAAAAAATGTAAGACAGGGTCTTACTTTCGGAAAAACACGGTAGGTATACCCTAATCTTGCAGGACAGCTTTAATTTCTTATGAACTTTATTGGGGCTGCTTATCCACCTACTTGTGTTGCAATCTTTTCATTTTTCTGTACCGTCCACATCCAAGGAGATTAGTTACAGTGCCTTGGGTTGGAAGCTCATTAATTATGTTGCACAACGTGGAGATAAGGAACATCAAGTTATTAGGAGATGGACTTGAAGGGAACCTGTCGCCCCCTACCCCCCAGGGCCTTTTAAACTAACAGACACATTCAGGAGCGCCTATGTTGCATTTTGTGAAGGTGGCTCTTATCCCCCTAAAAATCAAGGACACCAAAATAATCACTTTATCAGAAATTACTTCAGGTCCGAGAGTTATACTTCTCTCCCAGGACCTAAACGCCTTGCTGTTGTTACCCCTCCTCCTTTCTTCTTTGCGAGAGGCGTCGGCGCCTGTGCAGATACCTCAGTTTTCAGACATGTGGTCTGTGGTCACATAATGTCGGAACATGGCGTCTGCATATAACGCAGGCACCAGATCCTACCCGGTGTGGTTTTATGCAGACTGTGGGGCTGGGAACCTGGCAATGAGAGAAGAGGCGCAGTCATGCTGTTTGTGCAGGCGCCAGATTCCCAGCCCGCAGCCTGCATAAAGAATAAGACCACACAGGGCAGAATCTGGTGCCAGCGTTACACCAAGTGACCTCAGCTGCCGGGACAGAGCTCACACAGCATGCCCGACAACTGAGGTATCTGTGCAGGCGCCACTTGCAAGGTAGAGAGGAGGATAGTCCCGGAGGAGGGGTAACAGCAGCAAGGCGTTTAGGTCCACGGAGGGGAGTATACCTACCGGACCTAAACCAAGTTCTTATAGTCATTAAGGATAAGCGAATCCCCCATTGTTCAAGATCGGCGGATTCGTCCGAGCTTTCTGGTGAAGTCCAAGTTCAGGGCTGGGGACGACGCAAACTTGCGCTGAACCTCCAAACTTGGACTTGACAGATATGGGATGGGGCAGGGGGAGCTCTAAAATAAGACATATTATTAATAAACATTATAATTATACTTATCGGTCCTGCAACTCGTCCTGCCATCTGTGCTTTTGTGCACGTGAACACCTTGGACACAAAGCATGCAGTTTTAGGCGTAAAACGCACCAAAAAGCATGAAATCCGCTGCAAAAACTGCAACGTTTTTGCTGCGGGTTGCATGCTTTTTAGTGCAATTAGGCCTGAAACTGCATGCATTGTGTCCAAGGTGTTCATCTTCATCTCCTGGGCCACAAAAAAGCACAAAAACCACAACGTTTTTCCTGTGTTTTTTTGCAGCGGAATTCATGCATTTTGGTGCAATTTTCATGCTTTTTGGTACAATCTTCTGACAACTCAGTACATAATTGGCATAAGGAGCGTGCTCTGCGCCATTGTAATCGTGGAGACACTGGGGTCACCCGAGGACAGCTCAGGTGGCATAACCTGAGCTGTCCTCGGGTGACCTGAGTTACCCCCCTTATGATGCCGCAGCGCTCCTTGCTCTCCTTCAGGGACCAAAGGGATAGAAGCTTTGTTCGTCCTCATGGTCTCTGGTGAAGCAGAGCCGAGAGTGTTCAGCACAGAGATGAGGGTCAAGGGGTTAATAAAAATGCAGCCCCTAAATGCATGTTTTATTTTTTTCATGAACTATTAAAAAAAAATTTGACATAGGCTTTGCTATATTTTTCTATGCCAGGCTGCCCCAAACTCCCAGCTGCCTATTTGTACCTGGCTGAACACAAAAATATAGGGAAGCCCTTTTTTAAAGGGAACCTGTCAGGTGGTTTATGCCCCTCCAGCTATCACTGTCTGTAGCGGCAGCTTTATAATACCAGTCCAATCATCCCTGTCTGAGCTCATAGTGTAATGTGAAAGGTGAAAGAAAAGCATTTATACACTTACATTTCAGTCCCCACCTTGGAGGAGGGGGACTGTCTGGCAGAATAATAGTTAACTCACTTTTAACTTGGATAGCTAAAGGACCTGTGTGATGTAACGATCATGTGACCATAGTGGGCGGAGCTAAGCCAGCAAACGTATTATGTTCTATGAGAACTTAGCCCGGCCTATTTGTAATCACATGGTTGTGACAATACATCAGGTCTCCCAACATGTTGAAGCACAAGGCTGAAATGTTAACTATTAACCTGCCAAACAGTCCTCGTCCCCCAAGTTGGGGACTGACTGCCTCATTACATAAAAAAATGTAAGTGTATAAATGCTTTTTTTCCACCTTTCACATTACACTCTGAGCTCAGACAGGGATGATTAGAATAGAATTATGATACTGCAGCTACAGACAGTGATAGCTGGGGAGGCATAAACCACCTGACAGGTTCCCTTTAATTATTTCATGAATTTCAAAAAAAGAAAAAAACACGACGTGGGCTTTGCCTTATTTTTGGGTACAGCCAGGTACAACTTGGCAGCTGGGGGCTGGCATCCGCAGTTCAGGGTGGTCCAAGCTGTCTGGGTTCCTCCACTGCGAATTGCAGTCCGCAGCTACCCCAGAAAATGGTACATCATAGAAGCGCCATCTTCTAGTGCTGTATTCAACTCTTCCAGCGGCCCTGGTGCCAGGTAGCTCACTATGTAATAATGGGGTTAGGGCCAACTTTGTATTATCAGCTGACCCCAAGCCCGAAATTAACATGTCACGCCAATATTAGACATGGCCACCATGAATTTCTAGTACAGATTAAAAAACAAAACAGAAACAAAAAAAAAAAAAAAAAAAAACACAGAAAAAATATTTTTATTAGAAATAAAACAAACAACCTTTAGAGACTCAATCTTTATTAAAAAAAAAAAAGGTAAAAAAAAATCTTCAGTCTGACATAGTCCACATGGATAGAGCAATGTCAGCACTGCTACATCGCTCTGCATAGTCAAGCGACTATGCAGAGCGAGAAAAAGGGTGATACTGACAGTGACAGTCAGAGTTCACCTGAGTTCATACCTCGAGTCATGAATGTGGTTGAACCGTGACATCACTGCACGAACACTGTCGGAAAAAGCCGAAGACTGCCGAGTGCATAAATACCGCCGGAGGTTAATGAGCGGCCACGGAAGCGGAAGCGACAGCGAGATGGCAGGAGGTGTCGCTGGACAGGCAAATATAGTTATAATATTTATTATTAATTGTATGTGTTTTTTTTATTTTTTTTTATTATTTTTACAGAACCTGGCCCCGAACTGTAACATGGGTTGCCCATGGAAACCCGTGTTCACGACCTTGTGACCGAAACACTATGTGTTTGGTAGGGGTCTAGAAGTTTACAGTTCGGGTTCGCCCATCCATAATAGTCATTATTTTGGTGTCCCAGGGGGTGGGTGGGGGGGTAGAGGGATAAAAGTCACCTTTACAAATGCAGCATAGGCGTTGTTGAAGGTGTCTCTTAGTTTTTATTAAGTCCTCAGACAGTTCTCTTTTCTAACCTCCATGCTTAGCGTGGCACACTGGGCTTTTTTCCCTCTATTTGTGTTGTTCTAAAACACAAGTGAAATAAACACGTGAATAACAAAACATGCAATTGCAACAATTTGCTTGCAAAAATACTTTCGTTTTTTTTAGAGCAATTTCAAGGGTGCCAACACTTTCAGCCATTACAATCTTTGTTTTAAAACACTCAAAGGCACACTACAAATAACAGAATATATCAGCATCATTACTGCATCATCCGCAAACTGTTAGGAGTATTGGATTACGGTTAACAAAATCTTTTTTAGCATACTTAAATTTGCTGAACTCTTGCACTTCTGGGTGGGCATTCGTTAGTCCTATCCAGTGAAGAAAGTGATTTAAAATGGAGAATAATAGATGCGGTACCAAATATACGTAGAGGAGGTGATAGGGAAAAATTATTAAAAGAAAAAGAACTAAAATGGATAAAAGAATTTAAATGTCGATTATAAATTGAAATTATTGTTGTAAAGTAGTGTACTATATATGAATTATCTACCCCTGTACATGATTCTACTTTGTAGTCCTATATGGTGCATATTTTTAATCACATTCTTTCACGTAATTCACCATTTTGAAATCACCAAAAAAAAGCGATACACTTTATAATTTTCTCCTTTTTCTCCAGTTTTCCCAACAAGAAGTAAAGGGAAGAAAAAAACATAAAACTGAGCATCAGATGCGGTGCACTTCAAATTTGATCTGTTAATTTTTTTTATTTATTATTCAAGTATTTTTGTATATATTTTTTAGTCCACTAAACCAGTACCACATTTAGTGCAAAGCCATTCCCTTATATTAAAAAATTCCTTTTGGCCATTAGAGGCGCTTGTTAATTAAAATGAGATAATAATAAAAGTATATTTGAGTTTTTGGCAGTAACTCTGTGGTCTGTACTTTGTGCCCCGTTGTAAGAATGGAGAACCCCTTTATAACCTCCAGAATGGTGAAATTTGGTCCTATATCAAAGATCTCCAAGAGAGGTTACACTGTGCTTTAGCCCTCTGAACAAGGGTAAAAGACAAGTGAGGGGTTAAAATTGAATGAATGGAGCGGAGTGCACATCTTTATAAGACATTATGCACCTAATAGGTGTAAAAAGAGTGGCCCCATTAGTGTTTGAGGATATAGATACAAAGATCATAAGCATCATACCCCTATAATTACACTAAATAAGCGGTTTATGCGCTAATGTGACCCTGCCGCTAATGTAAGTTTAGCAGCGGCGGGCGCATGCTCAGTTAAGATAGTAACAAGTAGCGAGAATCACCCAAGTCATCGCGGGATGACGCTACAAACTCGTAGCCATGGCAAATACAAAACAAGAGAGGAGCATGCGCAGTAGGCACTTCCTCAACGCCGAGATCCTGCACGAGGAATAGGGATAATGGCGCTGCACAGTAAGTGGAAGTGGAGCGGTGTTTTCATATACAGTACACCAATTATAATAGAGTTATTGAAGCGCACCATACAGTAATGTTCACAATGCCCTAATAAGTTGGTAGAAACTGAGAGAATGGGGAAATAGTTAAGCACATATAAACAAAGTGAATCATAAAAAATCACAAGTAATATAATTCACTAATTTATTGTAATTCTATGATATGGAAAAATTGATATTAAGCTTTATTTAATTAAGTAGACTGTATAAAAGGCTGAGGAGTTTAGCATGTGATTGCTTGACAAAGGGCGTGTGTGCCCGATACGTGGCCATCTCCTGTCTTTTATTCCTGGCTTCAGTCAGACCCACAGACTACTGATTTTTCTAAGGAGTGCTGCAGCGGAACTTTGATTGATATGTATAATTAAAATTAAGGAGACAGAGAGGCGCAGATTGTGCCTTATTACTTATGACACACACAAATCAAGAGTTAGATACCAGCTTGCTCATCTGGTTTGGTTGTGATAACCCACAACCAGCTTGAACGCCTGAGTTAAAGCTGCTGCAGAACCCCCACCTCCACGTGTACGTGGGAAACAGATAGCTAGAAAGGAATGGTGTCTCAAGGTTCGCGCTGCTGCTTCAAAAGATGCACTGGGAAGACATTGCTTCATTCATCACCTCCTTTATTCCTCCACACTCCACCAACGCGTTTCGGGGCACACTTTGCACCTTCCTCAGGGCAAAGTTTTCCCAGTGCATCTTTTGAAGCAGCAGCGCAAACCATGAGACACCATTCCTTTCTAGCTATTAGGACTTGACTTTCTATGGCTTTTTGCACCTCACTCTCGACACGTGTTCAATACTTTTTCCCTGCATCATTTCTCATTATTAGAGATGAGGATTGGATGGGTTGTTGTTGACAAGTGATGAGAAATTCATATCAATAGCTCCTTTATAAAGTACACTTGGTTTGGAGAGAAGTAAAGAGTGGTTAGTTTTAATCGAATTACAGCAGAAATGTCTCTGTGGCAGAATTTGTATGTCCAATTACCAGTATCCAACTAATCCATTCAATTCTGGAGCACAAAATCGAGCTGCGATATCCTATGATCCTATCCATAAGATACTGCAGATCATCCTCCCGGGGGTGGATTTCTCACCATGCATCCACCAATGCTGTGATTGGCTGTTCAATTCTGAACAACCAATCCCAGCGATTGTTATGAGCAGGTAACGAAATTGCCCGATCATAACTCTCTAGCCTATATTGGGGACATAATAGCCCCTTCCATAGGCTGGAGCAGGTGGTGTCTCCCCCTCCGGCACGGAAGCGAGTGATCATCTCTCCCAGCAGCCTGGCGGTGGTGTGAGCTGCGTGTGCCTGCACCGCCCACTCCTCCCCAGCCTCATCCCACCGCCTGTGCCAGCCGTCCCTCCACATCCTGTGCCCGCCGTCCCTCAGCCTCGTCCTGCCTTTTGTGCCCGCCAATCCCTTCTGCCTCATGCCCTGCATGGAGGAGAAGAGGCAGAGAACGAATGATGCGACAGCCAGGGACAGCGATTGCTGTGTGCTCGCTGTCCCTGGCTCTGTGTCACCCCCTAATTGATGCGGTCTTACCAATCGCCCCCTTGAACATTTCAACCTTTTGCCACATTTCAGGCTTCAAACAAAGATATCAATTCTAAATTCTATATTTTGTGAAGAATCAACAAGTAGTGGGACACAATCGTGAAGTGGAACGAAATTTATTGGATATTTTAAACTTTAACAAATAAAAAACTGAAAAGTGGGGCGTGCAATATTATTCGGCCCCCTTGAGTTAATACTTTGTAGCGCCACCTTTTGCTGCTATTACAGCTGCAAATCACTTGGGGTATGTCTATCAGTTGTGCACATCGAGAGACTGAAATTCTTGCCCATTCTTCCTTGCAAAATAGCTCAAGCTCAGTGAGGTTGGATAGAGATCGTACGTGAACAACAGTTTTCAGCTCTTTCCACAGATTCTAGATTGGATTCAGGTCTGGACTTTGACATTCTAACACCTGGATAAGTTTTGCTTTGAATCATTCCATTGTAGATTTTGATTTATGTTTGGGATCATTGTCTTGTTTGAAGATAAATCCCCGTCCAGTCTCAGGTCTTTTGCAGACTGCAACAGGTTTTCTTCCAGAATGGTCCTGCATTTGGCTCCATCCATCTTCCCATCAATTTTAACCATCTTCCTTGTCCCTGCTGAAGAAAAGCAGGCCCAAACCATGATGCTGCCACCACCATGTATGACAGTGGGGATGGTGTTTTGAGGGTGATGAGGTGTGTTGCTTTTACGCCAAACATATAGTTTTGTATTGTGGCCAAAAACTTCGATTTTGGTTTCATCTGACCAGAGCACCTTATTCCACATGTTTGGTGCGTCTCCCAGGTGGCTCGTGGCAAACTTCAAACGAGACTTTTTATAGACATATTTGAGAAATGGCTTTCTTCTTGCCACTCTTCCATAAAGGCCAGATCGATCAGTCGTACACTGCACATTGTCCTATGGACAAACTCTCCCACCTTAGCTGCATCTCTTGATCAGTCTTCTCCTTGTTCGAGATGAAAGTTTAGAGGGACGGCCGGGTCTTGGTAGATTTGCAGTGGTCTGATACTCCTTCCATTTCAATATGATTGCTTGCACAGTGCTCCTTGAGATGTTTAAAACTTGGGAAATCTTTTTGTATCCAAATCCGGCTTAAAACTTCGCCACTACAGTATCTTGGACCTGCCTTGTGTGTTCCTTGGTCTTTATGATGCTCTCTGCACTGGACACAGAACCCTGAGACGATCACAGAGCAGGTGCATTTATACAGATACTTGATTACACACAGGTGGATTCTATTTATCATTAAAAGTCATTTAGGACAACATTGGATCATTCAGAGATTCTCACTGAACTTCTGGAGTGAGTTTGCTGCATTGAAAGTAAAGGAGCCGAATAATATTGCAAGCCCCACTTTTCAGTTTATTTGTTAAAACAGTTTAAAATATCCAATAAATTTCGATCCACTTCACGATTGTGTCCCACTTGTTGATTCTTCACAAAAAAATTAGAAATTATATCTTTATGTTTGAAGCCTGAAATGTGGCAAAAGGTTGAAAAATTCCAAGGGGGCCAAATACTTTCACAACACACTGTATGTTCTTAGCCTCCATATTTTCCTTTTCACGGCCTGATGTTATAAATATCTGTGACGCACCTGGGGATTCAAGGTGCTCACCACACATCCAAGTAAATACCTTGTGGGTCCAGCTTCCAAAATTGAGTCATTTGTAGGGGTTACCACTGTTAAAGCACATCAAGGGATCTCCAAACGGGACACATGAGACTCACAGACCATTCCAAAATCAGAATTTCAAAATGTCACTCCTTCCCTTCTGAGCCCTGCCGTGCACCCAAACAGTGGTTTTCCACCACATATGGAGTATCAGTGTACTCAGGACAAATTGCCCAACACATTTTGGGATCCATTTTATCCTCTTGCCCTTATTGAATTAAAAAAATTGAGGCTAAAAGAACATTTGTGTGGGGAAAAAAAAAAAAAAGCTCAACTTTTTAAAATTCTATGAAGCGTCTAGGGGAACAAAGTGCTCACCACCCATCTAGATAGTTTTTTTTGGGTGTCTAGTTTCCAAAATGGGGTCAAGTGGGGTTTTTCACTGTTTAGGCACCAGGGGCTCCTTAAATGCGACATGGTATCCACTAACGATTGCAGCTAATTTTCCTCTCGAAGTGTCAAATGTTGCTCCTTACCTTCTGAGCCCTGCCGTGCTCCTAAACAGTGTTTTTACCACATGTGGGATATCGTCGTACTAGGGAGAAATTGCATAGCAAATTATAGGGTCCATTTTCTATTGTTACCCTTGTGAACATGCAATATTTAAGCTAAAAGTAACATTTTTATTGGAAAAATTAAAATGTTAATTTTTTTTCCCACATTGCTTTAATTCCTTTGAAGCACCTGAAGGGTTAATAATCTTCTTGAATGTTGTTTTGAGTAGCTTGAGGAATTCAGTTTTTTGAATGGTGTCACTTTTGGGTGTTTTCTGTCATGTAGGCCCCTCGATGTCACTTCAAATGTGATGGGATCCCTAAAAAAGTGGCTTTGTAACTTTTGTTGGAAAAATGAGAAATTGCTGATAAACTTAACTCTTCTAACTTCTTAACAAAAAATAAAATATGTTTCCAAAATTGTTCTGATGTAAAGTAGACATGTGGGAAATGTTATTTATTTGCTATTAAATTAAATGTATTTTATTAACTATTAAATGTATTTAACCAGTAATCTCAGACCATCATATTCCAGGTGCATCTTAAAGGGATCCTGTCATCTCCAAAAAGCCACCTAAGCTACAAAAACATGTCCCTGCAGCATCCCATCACTATTCTCACACTCCTTTTGTCTCCTAAAGGTATCCTGTCAAAGTAGATAAAAACAATTTTATACTCACTCATTAGGCATTATAATTAGCAGGGGCTATATTCTTTAGCCCTTAGAGCGTGTTTGTTTTGCAGGCTCCAGGATCCACCCTCTCCTTCTCTGTGCCACTTTGCTTGCACAGACTTTGCCCTCCCCCTCTCTGTCACTCACAGAATGCAAATCATTAGTCCTGTCTTCAGCTCCACATCACAGCAGAAGCTGCACAGAGAGGCTGGATCATTCAGGCTGTAAAACAACACTCCCAAAAGGCAATTGCATATAGCCCCTACTTCATTATCATCGTACTGAGTAAATATCAAAGTGTTTATTTCAACTTTAAAAGGAAGCATTTAGCACAGAGAAGGATGGTTATAATGCTAATAGGAAGGCGCAAGGACATGTATTGATAGGTTAGGTGGCTACTAGGAGGTGACAGAATCCCTTTAACACTAGAACTACCGGAGGGGCAATTTTGACCCTTTTGCCATTTCTTTTTCCTATAATTTCTAAAATTTTAACAAATGAGTTCTGTGTTTTTTTTTACTTATTTATTCATGGTAGTGTATATTTTAGGACACAAAAATGAATTGTAACTTTTTCAGGGGCCCAGATTTTACAATTCATACCTATAAGTACTGAAGGGGTCAAATTTTGCAATAAAACAAATGTTGGAGAGGACACAGTAGACCAGATGGCCTGTTCAGGTGTTTTGTAATGTACTTGATTTAGCAGCTATAAACGCAACTATACTCTAAAACAGCAACTGGGAGTAAAATTAGCAGACGGGAGTTCATTCTTCAGCTGGCATTAGACCTTCGCAAGAATTATTTGGAATCAAGAAGTGGTCCATAATCCGCAATGTCTGAACCACTAACAAAAGGACAAGAAATCTACAAGCGTCGAAAATGTGGAGTTGGAAGATGCAACGAAAACAAAACAACTAAAACTTGCGCAAGCTGTAAGAAACCAGTTTGTGGAAAATGCACAGGGAAAGTGGAAGAAAGTACTGTGTGTGTTAACTGTTGGACACCGCATGCTATGACCATGTAAAAGGAAAATGCGTTTAAACTGCTGTACTTTATCTTAACACTGTTCCTACTAAGTTAAAATAAATGTTCTTTAATTTGTTGGCAACAAAAAAGTTATTTTTACTCCAGAGTCAGTACTTTTGAATGAGGGTCAAAATGACCCCTAATGGTAGTTATAGGTATTATGAAACATACGGTAGTTCTAGTGTTAAACTATGTCACAATTACAAAAACGATTTGCTTTTTCTCTTTTTACTGCTGATCCTGTCAGGTGATATCTCTCCATATCCTATTCTATCCACGCCAACTTCAACCCCTCTCCTACCACACATAAAAACCATGCTAACCTTAACATTACCTGCACACCATCATCATCCCATCTCCCTTTTAATTGTGCCCTCTGGAATCCACGTTCTGTATGCAACAAGCTTCTCTCCATCCACAACTACTTTCTCACCAACTCTCAATCTGCTGGCACTCACTGAAACCTGGATCCAGGACTCAGACACTGTTTCCCTTGCTACTATTTCTCACGGTGGCCTACATTTCTCCCATTCCCCGAGGTCTAGGAACAGACATGGTGGTGGAGTTGGCTAAAGGTACCGTTAAATGCTTCAAGGTCATTATATCACCAACGATCTTATGGGTGCGCAGTCGTTAGGACATCTTTTTGACACTGTTGGTGAGATATCACACGTCTAGATACCATGGACAATACACCAACGATGTAGCAAGCAGCTATCGTTCGCACAAGCCAGCGAAAGATGCTTGTTCACTGTTGTGAATAGACGAAGTTGTTAATGACATAGTTATCGCGGTGTCACACACAACGATGCAGCAGGTTGGCTGATCGAGGATCGTTTGATTTGAGAACAAGTTCTCAAATCTGCGATCAACAATCCAACGATTTATTGTAGTCGTATCTTGGTGTAACACGCAACGACGTCCGAACAACTTCAAACCTGTGACGTTTAAGTGATATCGTTCATGATCTCATACAGTGTAACTGGGCCTTTACTCCTGTCCCCACAATGTACTTTCCAGGTAATCCCTCCAGCTCCATCACGCTCATTCCGTTCTTTTGAGGTCCATTAGGCTCTTCCACTCCCTCCCCCTCAGAGTAGCAGTGGTATACTGCCCCCCAGGGTCACCCACCAAGTTTCTCGACCATTTCTCTGCATGGCTGCCGCACTTCATGTCCTCAGAATTACCAACCCTTATTCTAGGAGACTAACATCCCCATCAACAACCCCATCTTCCCATCTGCATCCCAGCTCCTCTCTCAAACTACTTCTCTTGGCCTCTCACAGCTCTCAACCTCTGAGACACACAAGGACGGTAACACCCTTAACCTGATCTTTGTCCGGCTCTGTTCAACCTCCTCAGACAAGTCACCTCTTCCTCTCTCTGATCACAACATTTTCTCCTTTACACTCACAAATCCTCGCCCCAGCACACACAGACCTATCACACATTCAGAAATCTACAGGCCATTAACACTCGTACACTCACAGACTCTCTCATTTCACCACTGTCCCAAATTTCCTCCTTCTCCTGTCCGGATCTGGCGGTGAATCACTACAATGACACTCTCAGAAGCACCCAGGACCAAGTAGCACCCCTGACCCTCAGAGCCTCCAAACACAGAGTGAAACAGCCCTGGCTCACATCACAAACTCGATTCCTCCAGCGATGCTCTAGGAGTGCTGAACGTCTATGGAAGAAAACCTGCACACAAGAAAACTTCATTCACTATAAATTTATGCTGAGAACTTACAACTCTGCCCTCCACCTCGCCAAACAGACCTACTTCACCACCCTAGTCTCTTCACTATCAAACAACACAAAGAAACTGACACCTTTTACCCTCTCTTCAGTCCTAAAGTGCAGGCCCCCATCACTGACTTCTGTGCTGATGATCTGGCTTCTTACTTCACAGAGAAAATAGAAAAAATCTGTCAGGAAATCAACTGCCAACCTCAAATTGTTGATACCCCCTACCTCTCCCCATATTTCCTCCGGCTCACTCTCTACATTCGACCCAGTCACAGAAGAAGAAGTCTCCAGCCTCCTCTCTTCCTCTGGTCCCACCACATGCACCGCTGACCCCATCCCCTCACACCTACTCCAGTCGCTTTCTCCGGTGGTCACCACTCACCTACCCAAAGTCTTCAATCTCTCCTTCTCTTCTGGCATCTTCCCCTCCTCCTTCAAACACTCGATCATTACTCCATTATTAAAGAAAACGTCTCTTGACCCATCCTGCACAAATAACTACAGACCAGTCTCCAATCTCCATTTCGTCTCTACACTCCTGGAGCGCCTTGTCTACTCCCGCCTCACACGTTCCATCTCCATTCACTCTCTTCTAGACCCATTACAGTCTGGTTTCCGCCCCCTACATTCTACAGAAACTGCTCTCTCCAAAGTGATCAATGACCTTCTGACAGCAAAACGTAATGGTGACTACTCTCTGCTTATTCTTCTTGATCTCTCTGTAGCCTTTGACACTGTTGAGCACCATCTCCTACTTTCCATGCTGCACTCCATCAGCATCAAGGACACGGCTCTCTCCTGGTGTTCTTCATATCTTTCTGACCGCTATTTCAGTGTATCATTTGCTGGCTCCACTTCCTCCCCTCTTCCTCTCACTATTGGTGTCCCTCAGGGTTCAGTCCTTGGACATCTCTTCTCTCTTTACACGGCCCCGATTGGACAGACCATCAGCAGATTTGTCTTTCAGTACGCTGATGACACACAGCTATACACTTCCTCCCCTGAGATTACACGATAATGCCAATGCAGCAGGCTCGCTGTCTGGATGTTAAGTTTGACTCACCCCATGTATATATACATACAATCTCTCGCCCGCTCTTGCTGCTTGCACCTGAAGAACATCTATAGAATTCGCCCCTTTCTCACCTTGGAAACCACAAAAACCCTCACTGTGGCCCTGATTCACTCCCGCCTTGACTACTGCAATTCTCTTTTAAATGGCATCCCCCACACTAGAGTCTCCCCTTTCCAGGCCATCCGTAATGAAGCAGCCAGGATCACCAATCTAGCTAACCGGTAATTAGATGGTTCTGCTCTCCACCAGTCTCGCATGCATCACAAATAATGGTTGGTGGCCACTTATACTGCTCATTTCTGTTCCTCATCTCCACAAGTTGACTATACCATCATTGTAAATAAGCACCTGTACTTTGTGTCACCCCCACCTCATTGTTAGATTGTAAGCTCTTATGAGCAGGGCTATCATTATTTTGCATATATTATTATTATTATATTATTATTATATATTATTATATTATTGTATTATGCTTTGTATTGAATATTATATTGTATTGTATTTTCTGATAACTGTTTCTTATGATTGTTTGAACATGAACCTCTGAATTGTGAAGCGCTGCGGAATATGTTGGCACTATATAAAGATTATTATTAACTATTGTGTGATATAACTCCAGTTTTAACAGTATAAAAATTTAAAAGTTGGAAAACTGCTCAGCAAATGTCCGTTTTTTTTTGTTAACAAATAAACGCAAAAACTAGCATCCTAAATTCACCACTATCATTTAGTCCAATATGTCACAAAAAAAACCCAACAATCTAAGAATCATTGGGATATGTTGTGGATTGTTACTTTGGTGAGGAATTAGATGAACTCTAGTGCCACCTAATTAAGGTAGCAATCCTAAAAGTCATAAATGACTGGGATCTGTTGGCGTGTTCCAGAGTTATAACCTCACAAAGTGACACTGGTTAGAATTGCAAAAAAATGGCCTCGTCATTAGGGTCAAAAAAGGCTCAGGCATTAACCTTCAGCCAATTTGAATAAGAAAGAATACACTAGACCAGGGGTCCCCAACCTGTAGTTTGTGAGTCACTGTGGCTCGGAGGCCCATGAAGTGTGGCTTGTGGCCGTCTTACAGCTTGAAGCATAAGTACCAGGTCTAACAAATAGCTAAGTACAGCAGACCTACAAAGAGCAACTTTAGGAAGTAGTCTCAGAAATAAGAGTAAATGTGAATGGATGTAAGCTAGGAATCCACTGCCTCGGTATTATTTCTGTGAAAAAGCTTTGGCTGTCATTATAATGGTAATGGGAGCTGAATGTGGCTCCAAGAACTCTTTCAGAATTAATGTGGCTCAAGGTCAGAAAGGTTAGGGACCTCTGCTCTAGACTTGTAACCGATTACAGAGGGTTAGACTAGTGGGACCTGTAGTGATCAGCTGATCGTTACAGTAGATGTCTGAAATTTACTAGCTGCAAACAGAAATGTCTGAAAGCTTCACTCTGTAAAACGGACACCAAAATGCAACTTACATTGTGGCGCTGGAGGTTGTAGTTGATAGCCTGTTAATTGACACCAGCCAACAGGATAGAGGTCTGGGGATTCACAGTCTACCCATTGATCATACTCGTCTTCCCAGCCATCAAAATGGATCCTTAGCAGTCTGTGTATAATGCGTGTGACTGTGGCCACACACACTAACCGTGGCTCCATGAGATCTACAGCTTCAAGCTTCATTCCAACACGGAAGCCATGATTCGGTACTTCCTAGAAAAACATATAAGACATTAACCATGCTCGCACATAGGATATTTCAAGTGGACAAATTCAATGCAGATTTTCAAGAGAATCCACAGATGAAATCTGAGGCAGAGCTGCAGTTGGATATGCCTCAGATCTGCCTGCAGATTAGTCCCATTTAACAAGACATTAAAAAATAAAAAAAATTATATATCTAATATAATACTTAAAGAAAATTTGGCAGTACTACCATAAAAAGCCAGGTGCAATAAAACCTGTTAAGGTGATGTCCAAACCTCCAAAATAGAAAATCAGAAAAAAAACAAGCAACACTCCAAAAAGGGGTGTTTCTCTTAGCCTCTAATTGGGGGACACAGGACCGTAGGTGTTCTGCTGCTGTCCACTAGGAGGCGACACTAAAGGCTCAGTTACACGGCACAACATCGCTGATACGTCACGGGTTTGGAGGTGTACCAGCGACATTGTTGCGACCTCGTTGGGTGTGACTGGCAAGTTACTACGATAAATCGTTGGATCGGTGTTGACAGAGTTACCAACATGTTGGAAAACCTGACTATCTCAACTTCAGCAACCTGCTGCATCGTTCTGTGTGACACCGCGATAACGATGTCGTGGACGACTTCACCCATTCACAGCAATGAGCAGGGATCGTTTGCGGGGTTTTCAAACAATACCTGCTCACATCGTTGGCGAGTTGTCCACGATATCCAGACGTGTGACATCTCACCAGCGATGTTGAAATGATATAAAAACGATCGCGCGCCCCCGAGATTGTTGCCGACATCGTTCCAACGTCGTGCCATGTAACTGGGCCTTAAGCAAGATCTGAAAAAGATTAACAGTGGCTCCTCCTCTGCAGTATACACCCCTCGAGCAGGCACTCCCTCACCAGTTTTGTAGTAGCAGTAGAAGTAAATGAAGTCATCAAAAGCTTGTAAGAAGGCAACTATCTAAGAGCTCAAGAGCAACCTGACAAACCAGAAAGGCCCAAAAACGGGCAACAGGGTGGGTGCTGTGTCCCCCAATTAAAGGCTAAGAGAAAAGGTTTTTTACGGTGAGTACAGAAAAATCTACTTTTCTCCTTCGCCTCATTGGGGGACATAGGAACGTGGGACGTCTCAAAGCAGTCCCTGGGTGGGAAAGAACACTGGAACGAATTGATAGAAAATTTACAGAAAAAACGCCCCTACAGGTGGGCTACTACACTGTAGTGTTTCATAAACGTATTTAGGCTGGACCAGGTGGCCGCCTTACACACCTGTTGTGCCGATGCCTGGTGCCGAATGGCCCAGGAAGCCCCTACCACATGAGTAGAGTGCGCCCTGCTACCGGCCGGAATTGGTGAATTTTTCATCCGGTAGGCATCCTGAATAGTGGATCTAATCCATCTAGCCAGAGTAGCCTTTGAAGCCGGCATGCCTTTGCGACTGCCTTCCGGAAGGAGGAAGAGAGAGTCAGACTTCCGAAAGGGCGCAGTCCTGGACACATATAAGCGAAGTGCTCTGACAAAGACCAGCGTATGCAGACCTTTCTCGACCCGATGTACCGATGCCAGGCAAAGGGATGGTAAGGAAATCTCATTAAGGTGGAATGATGATACCACCTTCAGAAGAAAAGACGGAACCGGACAGAGTACAACCTTATCCTGGTGAAACACTAGAAAAGGTGGTTTGCAGGAGAGTGCCGCTAGTTCTGATACTCAGCGGATGGAAGTAATTGCCACCAGAAAAACCACCTTCTGTGTCAGAAGGCGGAGAGGAATCTCCTTAAGGGGTTCAAAAGGCGGTTCTTGCAGCGTGGTCAATATCAGGTTGAGATCCCATGTCTCCAACGGTCTCTTATAAGGGGGGAACCAGTCGGCAGACTCCCTGAAGAAAGGTCTTCACCTGCGGTTTAGTAGCAAGGAGTCGTTGAAAGAGAACGGAGAGGGCTGAGAGAACCTAGGGTCAGGTCGGTCTCCAGACCCGACTGAAGAAACCCAAGGACCTTAGGCAAGGAATAGAGCAGTGGAGAGTGGGCTCGAGAGATGCACCAGGCGAAAAAGGCCTTCCAAGTGCGATGATAGATCCGAGCAGAAGCAGGCTTCCTTGCTCTGATCATAGTTCTTACTACGTCTGAGGAAAATTCCGCCTGGGTCAAAACCCAGGTCCCAAGGGCCACGTCGGCAAAATCAGTGCCCCTGAATTCTGGTGGAAAAACGGGCCCTGAGAGAGGAGGTCTGGACGATTTGGGAGGCGCCAAGGAACGTCGGCCGTGAGTTGAATGAGGTCGGCATACCATGCGCATCTGGGCCAGTGTGGGGCTACGAGTATGACTGGAATGCCCTCCAGTTTGATCTTCCATACCACTCTGGGGATTAGTGGTAGATGGGGAAATATGTAAGTGAGATGAACCAAAGTCGGTCGCTCCCGGGGATTGCGGGTGGAGAGGTCGAGCGCTGTCGACCTCTGGAATGTGAACTGCCGAAAAATCAGACCGGGAAAATTTGGCCCAGTAGAGGATGGGTTCATTGA
Organism: Allobates femoralis; assembly: GCA_033576535.1. Taxonomy (NCBI): domain Eukaryota; kingdom Metazoa; phylum Chordata; class Amphibia; order Anura; family Aromobatidae; genus Allobates; species Allobates femoralis. Next base: position 259,999,809 of record JARQOC010000006.1, read on the forward strand.
GTTATCGCTTGTCTACTGCAGGTCCCTCCCTAGTGATTGACCTGTGCCACTGTTGTGGCAGTGTCCAGCTGAAAATATCTCCAAGAGATTGATGAGGAGGGTGGACTCTGAGGACACCGCTTGTCCTAAGTAGTGTGGTGATGATACACCGTTTCTCAGCCTGAAAGGCCCGCTTCGGTGAATAGTACTTTCTAGCGAAACAGGAAGAAGGATCTCCCTTGTGAGAGGGAGGGAGGGCGCACCCACTAGGTGGAGAAGTCTTTTGGGTGGCTGCCATTAGACTGGATGTCCTGTCTAGAGTGGAAGGGCTCTTGACCTAAGCTGTGAGAAGGGCTAATTGAAGAAGTATGAGATGTAGTCTGGTATGGGAGCCACATCCACTGGTGCAACTATCTTCTGCAGAACGCTCATCCTGAAGCAGAGAGAGCAAGGTGATGTACTATATGCGCCCGTCGTCAATGACAGTGGGCGCGGGACCTGTCCTTAGGAAGGAGGTAGTAACCCGCAGAAAGTGTTGAAAACATTCTCATTAATGTGCGCGTTACGTGCGGAATCGGAGAGGGGTTGGACAAATGTGTCAACCATCCTAAACCAACCGGGGTGTCCAATGAAGTATGGACGCTCTTTTCACAGTCTTTGAAGGAAGGCGCTTAGACGAGTATAATTCAGACCTGAAGAGTAAGAACTTTGGCAAGCAGATCGTCCGGATCTGAAAGAACAACTACTCTTGAGGATTGGTTTTGACTGCTGTCATGACTTAAGTGAATATCATGGAATGCTGATAGATCTCAGAGCCTCCATGTCGAAGTTTTGAACCGGGATGAGCTTATTGAGATATTGAAAGACCGGAATAGGTTGGACCGAGTCTCAAACTTTGGGAACTACCAATAAAGGGTTGAGTAACAAACTCCTAGAGGAAAAGGTTATCTTGACGAACAGGAATAATGACTCCCGCTTTTGGTAATGATCGATTGTCCGAGAAAAGGAAAAGGGGGGTGCGAGACCTTGACTGGGACTCTGGAAAGATGAACAGGAAGGACCGAATGGAGGAACTCGATATTGTACCCGTAGGTGATGAATCTATGACCCACTGTCTACTGAAAAAAGTGAGTATTAGTCTTAAAAATGACAAGAAAATAAGTATGTTGACGGTGGGCGATCAGCTGTTTTGGACTGTGTTGGAGAAAGCGAGTGCTCCTTCCTCTCGCGGTGTCAGTAAATAGTTTGTTAATATTCGGCGAATGGACAGCCGCTAAGATTAGGAAGGCACGCAAGAAATTTCCTAGAGGCAGAGTCTTACTCATGGCCTTACTCATGTAGCCAGAGTGCTCTTTCGTTGGAAGCCGTCACAGCCCTGTCATTGGCCGTATGCAGGGATGCATGAAGAAGATACTCCCGTGCTACAGTTTTGCGTTGCTAGCTGTAGTAGGTCTGGACAGAATCTCGCTTGTGCAGAGCGACGTGTCGAATACCTGCCCAGGTTATAATTGCCACGTTATCCAACCGGAAACCAATGATGTCTTGTTCTGTGTGACGTTGTGTGGCATTTTTGATGGTGGAACCATCAGGGAGAAACAGGTTCCTGATCAGACAGGAGACAGGAGGGTCTACCTGTGGAGAATCTGAGCAGGCTTGGATTAACGCAGTCAAAAAAAAGGGGGGTCAGTTACATCCGGTATTTGACAACGTCTGTGAGTAGATTCTCAAGTATGGCCATAGTGCCCGAAGAGACTAGCTCAAGGGGACCGTCCGGATCATAAAATACTGGGCAAAGGGAAACCTGTCGGCTTTCCTTGGAGGGAGAATCATTAGAGCTGTGATAGGATGTAGAGAAGGGGGTCCTACTGGACCCGTTTCATCCTGCCTCTGATATCGCTGGTTCAATTGGATTCCTCCTGTAGTTCTGGAAAAAGGTTTATACCCTGGAAAAAACTGTCAGTTCAGGTGTATTCAGATGTAGATTCTGGTAGAATGATAGGAATATAATTCTGATGATAGAAGAAGCGGTGTTAGAATGCGGCGCTAGGTGACACAAGATCAAGCCTTCATAGATTTACCTTAACTTAATTACACAAAGCTGCAGGGTGCGACCACAACGCGTTTCGACACACAAATCAGCGTCTTTCTCAAGTGGATCACTTGAGAAAGACGCCGATTTGTGTGTCGAAACGCGTTGTGGTCGCACCCTGCAGCTTTGTGTAATAAACCTAAGGTAAATCTATGAAGGCTTGATCTTGTGTCACCTAGCGCCGCATTCTAACACCGCTCCTTCTATCATTCGTACTTATTCTCCCTTCGGGGAGCGCGGTGTAGCGAGCTGCTCGGGCAATTCCACTGGACTTGGCAGTATATTAGTCAAACTCCACCTGTGTTCATCACATGAACAGCTGGCTCTGAGGAGATTAGGAAGTGATTTCTACTACCTCAAGGAGCACAAAATATCTTCTCTTCACACAGAGGACTGATGGTCATCAACCTTATGGACCCTATCTCCCTATACGCTTAGGGTATGTGCCCACAGGAAGGTTTAACGTCGGTTTAGCAGCGAAAACCGCCGGCGGTTTAGCATAGGTTTTATTTAAATTTATGTAAATCCTAAGCAGCGTTAGGACTTACATGTAACCCTATGTAATTTAGAAACCGCTGTGCACACATAGTCGGTTTATGTGAGCGGATCTGCCCGCGGTTGAGCGGTTTCCCAGCGGTTTAGCAGCATACAGCATGTCAATTCTTCTCAGCGGTTTTTGATCGTTTCCATGAACAAAATCCTCCATAGAAAACCGCCGGAAAAACCGCTGCAAAAACCGACTGAAAAACGCTGTGCACACGCTGAAAAAAACCGCCGGAAAACAGCTAGAGACTTCAGAGCTCAGAACTGATCATTTCCAGCGGTTTACTGACGGTTTGAACGCCACTAAACCTTCCTGTGGGCACATACCCTCAATCTGGTTGTGTGGATCCGTGCACAACCTGTAAAGGTTAGTGTTCATTTAATAGAACCACATTGTGGGGAAAGTTAGTGGTGTGGCGCAACAGTGCTGTTTTTTTCTATTTCAGGAATATAATTCTGGCAGTGTGGTAGTACATCCACTGATTAGGATAGTCTTGTATGCCTAACAAGAGACAGAAAAAGGTACTTGTTCTTGGTTTGTGATAATAACTGATCACAGGCATGTGTGAACGTTGGTAAGTTAGGGGAGGGAACTGTGCTCAACTCCCCTTTGTGTCTGTGCTGCCCAGTGTACATCCAGCTCTGGGGTAGAATTACCTAGAGAGCAGTGAGGCAGTTGCAGCAGAAAGGCAACTGCTGAGCTCCAGCCGCCCTTATTTACCCACACTGGGAAACACTACCTGCAATTAATATTACAGCCTTACATGCCATAGATGGGTAGAAACTATCCTTGAGCATGCGGCCATGTTGTTGTGAGCTGCACTTAGTCATGCAGAAAATGACGCTATAATGGCGACCGCTGTGAATAACTGTTGAGAAGAGGTTCTGATTTAAATCAGAAAAAGGGTGTGCTGTGGAGATCTCGCGGTGAGCAACAAGTGCCCAGGGAGCAGTCCCGCCCTCTTCGATGACACGGTTGACGTCCTCCTGGGGGTGTGAATGGGCAGAGATGCTCTGTGCTAGGCCGCAGCCGGGGACTTGATTTAAATGCGGCCCCCAAAATGTGTGGGGACCGGCATGGAGGTTCAGAGGTGTCTCTGCATTTGCCTCCAGGGGGATGCCAGGACACCTTCTGGGCCTCGGAAGGCAGAGGCGCTGCTGCCCCCGCTGGCAAGAGTCTGTGGAGTCTGCTGGTGAGCAGTGCTGTAATGGCGCCCGCTACACAGGATGCCGGCAGGGGGATATGAGCCAGTGATAAAGCAGCACTGTAATGGTGACCGCTGTGCCGGATCCCATGGCAACCTCAGGGCCCTGGAGGGCAGATTGTGAGCAGACGCTCTTCTGCCGATGCACACTGAGGTTCAATGAGGGATCCCGTAACAAACAGGGGCTTCCATACACCTTAGACCTCAACCCAAGGGACCCCTATCTGGGGTGAATTGGGGAGGACATGCTGAATACATGTAGGCCCTGGAGGGGGGAGTCCAGAGGGCAGAATGTGACTGGATGTTCTCCTGCCGGTGCACAGTGAGACTCAGTGAGGGACCCCGTAACAGACAGGGATTTCCACATACCTTAGACTTCAACTCAAAGGACCCTTGTCTGGGGTGAGTTGGAGAGGATATTGCTAAACACAGGAACCCAGCCTTTAATCCATCTTGGGGCTTGTGGGATGATTCTGGTCTTGGATCTGACTCAACTTCGACCCAACTCCCCAACTGTGGGGAGCTGAGGAAGGAGTAGGGCTAGTTAATCTCAACTTCAACCCTGGTCCCCAACTGTGGGGAGCCGATGAAGGAGCAGCCTCTTCTATTCTTAAATCCTCTTGAGGAGTGTGAAGGTATTTCCAGTCTTGAATCCTCTTGAGGAGTGAAGAAAGTATTAAAAAAAAAGGAAAAAAGCAAAATAAAAGGATGTGTGCCTCCTAACGACACTAAGCAAAAACTGGTGAGGCAGTGCCTGCTCCACGGGTGTATACTGCAGAGGAGGAGCCACTGTAAATCTTTTGTAGATCTTGCTTAGTGTCACATCCTAGTAGACAGCAGCATAACACCCACGGTCCTATATCCCCCAAAGAGGCGAAGATGAGATTAAAGTGAAAAACCGTGGCTTTACGGATCCATTAGCAGCAATGTTCCGGTAGATTTCTCTGCCTTTCTGCTTGAGAGAGGTAGAGAAATCCCACACTCGGCTCACGACCCCCTCAGCCCGTAGTCACGACCGAGAGGAGAGGGATCACGGGGGGATGGTGGTGGACTGACAGGGAACATGGAGGGGTGGGTAAGGGGAAGATGGGGCTTGGGGGGGAAATAAGGGGGAAACAGTGGACAGGAGGGAGAGACGGCTCCTGTCCCCAGCGCAACAAAGCCCACCCCCACGTGATGTCACCGCCCACCCGATACAAGAGCATCGGGTTTCCATCTAGTAATACATACACACCAAATAAAAAAAAATAAAAAAACAACATATTGATATTACAAAGTGTTATTTTCCATATTTAGGAGGATAAAACTTATTTTTCACTCAAAACAGGTGTATGAGGGCTTGTGCTTTGTACTATGAGTTGTTTTTATTGCTACTATTTTAGGGTTGATACAATTTTCTGATCTTTTTTTCCAGCATTTTGTCAAATAAAAGTATTCCAATATTTCATTACAGTTTTAGCATTCACAGCAGGAGGATAAAGAGTTTTGCTTACTTACCGTAAATTCTTTTTCTTCTAGCTCCTAATTGGGAGACCCAGACATTGGGGTGTATAGCTTCTGCCTCCGGAGGACACACAAAGTACTACACTTTTTTATATAAAGTGTAGCCCCTCCCCTACTGTTTATACACCCCCTCCTGGGAAAGTCCCATCAGTTCGGTGCACAAGCAGGAAGGAGGATAACCCACACCAGAAAAGTCAGGTCCGGCCGTATAACGGCAGCCCACTGATTAACGTAAGCAACCTGTGTTAACACAAGAAACTTAACAGAATAGCCCTAAGGGCAACAGGGTGGGTGCTGAGTCTCCCAATTAGGAGCTAGAAGAAAAAGAATTTACGGTAAGTAAACAAAATTCTCTTTTTCTTATTCGCTCCATTGGGAGACCCAGACATTGGGGATGTCCAAAAGCAATCCCTGGGTGGGCAAACAACCCATAATGGCAAGGTGGCAGCTCCATTCACAGGTGGGCAATGGCCGCCTGAAGGACCCGCCTGCCCAGACTTGCGTCTGCTGAAGCATATACATGCACTTGGTAATGCTTCGTAAAGGTGTGCAGACTGGACCAAGTAGCCGTCTGACACACTTGCTGAGCCGTCGCCTGGTGCCGCAAGGCCCATGAGGCTCCAGCAGCTCTAGTAGAGTGCGCCTTGCTTCCCAAAGGGAGAGGCGTTCCAGAGGAAAGGTAGGCCCCCTGGATAGGCGCCCTGAACCACCGTGCCAAGGTTAAATTGGAATCCGGTGTACCCTTTTGTTGACCTGTTGTAAGCACAAACAGGGAATCCGTGCAGCGTAGAGGGGCCGTACTGGAGACAAAAATCCTGAAAGCCCTAACCAGATCCAAGGAATACGGAGCCTTCTCGGACTGGTGGACAGGATTTGGACAAAAAGATGAAAGGGAGAAAGCACTTTCGGTAAGAAACTCAGCCACCGGTCTAATCACCACCTTGCCCTGGTGAACCACCAGAAAGGTTGACTTACAAGACAGGGCTGCCATTCAGAGACTCTCCGGAGAGAGGTGATAGCCACAAGGAAGGCTACTTTCTGTGAAAGCCTAGAGAGGGGCACCTCTCTTAGTGGTTCAAAGGGCGGCTTCTGCAGAGCCGAGAGGACCAAGTTAAAGGTTCCAGGCCTGTAGGGCGAAACAATGTGACATGCCCCTTGCACAAACGTCCTAACTTGAGTGAGATTAGCAGACGTTTGTTGAATAGTACGAATAGTGCAGAAATCTGTGCCTGAAGGGAACGAAGAGATAACCCTAAACCCAATCCTGAATATAGAAAGGAAAGCAGGGTTGGCAAAGGGAAAGGCCAAGGAGAGTGCCCATTCGAGTGACAGCAGGAAAAGAACATTTTCCAAGTCCTGTGGTAGATCTTTGCTGAAGCAGGTTACCTGGCCTGTCTCACAGTAGCGGCAACCGCTGGGGGAAATCCCAGGGATGTCATCAGCCAGGATTTAAGAGCTACAACGTCAAGTTGAGGGCCACCGAATTCTGGTGAAAGAACGGACCATGAGACAACAGGTCCGGACGATCTGGAAGCTTCCACGATTCCCCTGCCGTGAGCTGCCACAGGTCTGGGTACTAGGCACGCCTGGGCCAGTCCGGGGCGATCAGTAGAGCGCGCCTGCCTTCTGCCCTGATCTTGCGCAGGACTCTGGGCAACATTACCAATGGGGAAAAAACACGTACGGGGGACGGACCTGAGACCAGTTCTGGACCAGTGCGTCCGCAGCCAGAGTCTGGTGATACTGAAGCCGGGCCATGAAAACTGGAATCTGAGGCCATCAAGTCCACGTCCGGCGTTCCTCATCGGTTGCAGATGGTCTGAAAGACGTCTGGATGAAGGAACCACTCGCCCGAGTCCATGCCCTGGTGACTTCGGTCGTCGGCTTCCTAGTTGTCCCCACCAGGGATGTGGACTGCCGAGATGGAGGAGTCGTTGTCCTCTACCCCTTGAAGGATACGTTGAACCTCGAGCAGTGCTTGGAAAGCTAAAAGCGCTAAGCAAATGGCCCTAATCTGCAGGACATTGATCCGGAGAATGGATTCCGACTCCATCTAGGTGCCTTGAGCCCCGTGGTGGAGGAATACTGCGCCCCAGCCCGAGAGGCTGGCGGCCGTGGTCCCAACTGCCCATGAGGGGGAAAGGAAGGACCTCCCCCGTGACAGACAGGTGAAACTGTACGAAGCATACTGCTCCATGGCCGCTACCATTTTCCCCCCAAGATGTACATCAGCCGCCCGAGGGAGACTGAGCGTGACCGAAGGTGTGAGCGGACTTCTGACAGAGGTGTCAAATGTTTGTCCAGAGGCAGCTTGACTAAAGCTGAATAGTCGTGAGACTCCATGCACTGGCACGTCAGAGTCTAAGCAGGCGTGCAGAGGGTCATGAGAGACTGCATTGGTATTGTTCCAGAGAAGATGCCTGGACCAGGAGGTCGTTCAAGTATGAAATTACTGCATGGCCCTGGGGGTGCAGGGCCGCGAGGACAGAACCACCAAAATGGTCGTCCCCCACCGCAAACCTCAGCCAACGCTGATTAGCGGGCACCATGGGGATGAGCCGGTACGCCTCCATGATGGCGATCGATGCTATGCAAGCGTTCCTCGAGAGGAACAGAAACAACTACTCCGTCTCGCCTCAAGGCATCCAGAGCCTGGTTGAAGGCCTGCGCCTTTGCTGCAGGAAGCGAGGAAGGGAGTTCAGCTGCAAGTAGTAACCATGCGATATAACCGGAGAGCCTGTCCTCGACCGAGGATGCGGCTTGGAGAGGCGGATAGGCATGAGGAGGCCGTCACAGAGGCTGAGCCTCCTGCCGCTGAGTGCAGGCGATCTTGGAACGCCATGCAGAGTCATACCCTTAGGGTATGTGCACATCAGTCGTTTCTGCATCTTTGCAGAACGACCGGGAACCGGTGGAGATTAGCAGAAACTGAGTTTTCTGCACTCGCTAGTGTCCCTGGTTTTGTTAGCGTTTTGCTAACGATTTGCGGTCGGGTCGTACAGCGTGTTCTTGGCGATTTCCCCGGCGTGTTCCTTAGCGATTTCCAGACTGGTCTTTGCTGCACTTGTTCAGCTGGACCCGCTGGAAAAACGCTGAAAAGAAGTCGCTTGCTCTATCTTTGAGAACCGGTCGGAAACCGGTGAATAAACTGAAATCGTCAAGAAGAAAAACGTTGTAATGTACACAGCGTTTTCTAAACTCCATTGACTAGCATGTTAATCCTACCGGTGGGTAGGATTAACATAAATTAACATAAAACTCAGCGGGAACCGCCGACGGAAACCGGTAAAAAGCAGCCCACAAAACGACTGATGTGCACATACCCTAAGCTTTAGTCCAAGCTTTGGTGCACAGGTTTCCCACCGTAGCGTGCGGCACGGAAGAGCTTACCCGCCAGTGGAGTCCTTCCAGCTGTTCCCAAAACGGCCTGTTACCAGCAAAAAGACAACCCCGAAAGGTACCTTTTTGGACGACCAAGATCGTCAGAGATATTATGTAATGACCTCAGGCAAGATAACCCCCATAAGGGAGCGGATCCTTGCCGAGCACGCAGACATGGCTGCCCTGCTCCAACAGCTAAGAAAGCTGAGGACAGTAGTTTCATAGATCGAGTTAAGAAATAAATCAATCTGGCGGTCCGTAGCTCTTTCAGGGTAGAGCCTTTAGCCACGGGCACAACGGTCCGGGCTGCAAGTCTGGACCCGGAGGGTCCACCTTGTGGGAATGAGACCAACCATTGACCACTTTCGTGGAAGGAGATAGTAACGGCACTGCTGGTTCTCTTAGGATAGTGCTAGTCCGGGCCAGCCCTGGTCTTTGGACAGCATCTCCAAATTAGGGTGGAGGAAGCAACACCCTGTGAGCCCTTTTAGGGAACCTAAATTTGTTTCCTGAAAAGGAAGGCGGCTCCACCGGAGAAGGGAGCAGGTGGGACAACCATGTTGAAGGAAGACAAGGTTATCCACCAGTGCGTCCCCCCTCAGGGGCATTCAGAGTCAGCATGAGCTCAGACTCTGAACCCTGACCCCCTGCCCATTCTCGACATCCTGAGAGTAATGCGAGGAGGAGGGGGAGGTAGCCCCGCGGATCCGCGTAGCGGGCCGCGGACAGTGGCTTGAGGAAGAGTCCTCGGCTGTTTTCCGGGGCAGTCCAACTAGTGGGCGCGCGGCCCTGGACCTATGGAACCCTCCGGGGAGGGTCAGGCGTAGGGGGATCCTGTGAAGGACCCGGCCTAGACGGCTGAGAGAGGTCCCGTGAGGGTTCCTATAAGGGACCCGGTCTGGGCTTATATAGCCTAATATAGCCTTAAGTAAGGCTTGGACAAGGGTTCCTGGAACCTCTGTCCAGTCGGCGACATAGAGGGCCCTGCGGAAGCCGGGGGGGGGAAGGCAGCAGGGGAATCCACCTGGGTCGAGGTGCTGGAGTGAGCCTGTGGCTCTGGGCTTGTCTCTGGCTGCGCGCAGGCAGAGGAGTGCATCCAGCAGGCAGCTAAGCCTTATATGAAGTGCAGGCTGTGACATGCGTGTTGCCGTTGGGGATTATACTCCAAATGGCCCACAGAGCTGTATAACTGTGGGAATCCCCAGCAGGGGATGCCCACGCAAGGGGGCTCACAGCCGGTGTAACTGGTGTGGCCCGACCGCTGTGTATCATCAGATCCCACGGTCCCTGGTCCCCCAGATACTGCAGGACCTCTCAGTGAACTGCAGCTGCTGAGCACAAACCGGTAGAAAGCCAAGATGGCCGCCGAAGCCAGCAGAGGGGGAGTGAAAAATGAGCGGGGCGGACCGGCACAAAGTGCGGGAATCTGGGGCCCCATAGAAACTGAGAGGAATGGGCGTCACCTAGGCAGCTGGGGAGAGGCCCTCCATGCATCAGTATGGCCGCAGGGACGGCCCAAAACTCGCCCCTCTGACTGAATGGCAGCCGGGTGCGGGCATTACAAAACTAGGCCGCAGGCGAAGCCGGGGCCTAAATTTGAGACCGTGCGCGACGTGCAAGCACGGTAGGCGCGGAGGTCCGGCGCGATCACCAGCTGACAGCGCTGACACCCTTAGAGGGGGTGTCAGAGACCATCCCCAGGGTTCAGGTCCTCCATTCACAGTAAACGACAGAGTACAGTGATAAGACGTATACCCACAGGGATCCGAAGACCCGGGCTGTAGCAGCTGCAGCAGCACATAAGGGGACACAGAGTACCTGTGTTTGGTGCAGGGCCAGGTCCCTGGAGTCGCGGAGGTCCGGTGAAAACCGGGTCACCTACTGTGATCCCGGCAGCCAGCCCCGAAGGGAGATGTGACGGTCAACAACAAAATACCCCCAGAGTATCTCCCAGATAACTGGTCGGATCTGGAGCCCCGGACTGCAGCTGCAGCCATATGCACAATGATACAGAGTACCTCGATTAGGTGCAGGGCCTGGTCCCTGGGGATAACAGTGCTCCGGCCAGCAGGTCCGCCAGGGGCTGTGGACGGAGCAGGGGCTCCAGCGAAGTATGGATGCCCATTTCCCCTGAGCCCCTAAGGGATGGCAAAGGAGATGGCGCGGGGAGCCGGCTTCAGAACCGGTATGCCCGCAGCACGGCAGGGACCGGACTCACTGAGCAGCAGTGTGCCGGTATGACCCACAATGTAATCACCCCCAGTGTACCTCATGTGGATGGATCCGGAGCCCAGGCTGCAGCAGCAGAAGCAATGCACAGATACAGAGTACCTCATTTGGTGCAGGGCCCGGTCCCTGGGGGTAAAGAAACTCCGGCCAGCAGGTCCGCCAGGGGCTGTGGACGGAGTGGGGGCTTCAGAGATTCGTGGTAGCCCGTGATGACTCCCACTTTCCCAGAGCCCCTAGGGGATGGGGAAGGAAAACAGCATGAGGGCTCCAGCCCGTTGTACCAACAGTAGGTACCTCAACCGCCTCTGCCCGAGGGTGAGGAAGGAGACATGCTGGGGATCCTATGGATCCACTTTGCTTCCATCCGACACTCTCCAGGGAGAGTGAGTAAGACTAAAGTGAGAGTGGATGAGTGCAGAGTGTGCCTCCTTCAACACAAAGCTAAGAACTGATGGGACTTTTCCAGGAGGGGGTGTATAGGCAGTAGGGGAGGGGCTACACTTTATAAAAAAGTGTAGTACTTTGTGTGTCCTCCGGAGGCAGAAGCTATACACCCCAATGTCTGGGTCTCCCAATGGAGCGAATAAGAAAAGTAGATTAATTTTCATTATTTGGGGATAAGTGAAGACACTCATATTTTTGTTTCAATTTTTTTAATTTCTTTACTATTTACCATTCCAATTCGGGGACTTGAACCTGTGATTGCTTGATCAACATCTTCACAATGACAGACCATGTTTGCTTCAATGTCAATCTATGAAACACAGCCTGGGATTCCTAGGTGTATTAACATGGCATACACAGGTGCCTTCAGAAGATTGCCATGAAAAATGCCATCAGTGATCACGTCAAAGTGTAGGGGGACAATAGGCAAAAGAATAGACACCCATTATATTTAATACCTCTGAGATTACACAGTCAATCCTGATGGAGGCATTTAAGAAGATTAACTGTTTTGGTTCCCGCCAGTACTGGTACCCGGATGGCAGAGTGGGCTTAGCGCCATAGCCTGCTGCATGCAAATACTGTGCACCCACCAAAAATTACCTTGTTAAAAAGCTTAACAGGAGCAGCTATGGATCCACTTTCCCTGAGGTAGTCAAACCATTTGAAAGGTAGTTTTGCGTATCCTGGAAAAGAAATAATTGATAGTCATTTTGTCTGGACTGGCAAACACCGTTTGTCTTGGCCCTTTTCAATGAAGCAGATTTATGTTATTAAACAATTACTTTGTTATAAAAAAAAAACCAAAAAAACCATTGGTAAACTTAAAATGTTATGTGAGAGTGCAGATGTGATAAGATTATACATTCAACATGGAAACTGTAATACCAAGAAGGATAAGTCATGAAGTTGTGGAAAGGTCAGGATGGATAGACTTATACTGATATGTAAATGATGAAAATAATGAAACAGGATTTTCACGAACAGACATCTCTTCGGTATCATGTATGAGCGCCATGTGCAGAAATATCCGCACTTACACACAGGGCTGTGGAGTCAGTAAGCTAAACAGCCGACTCTTCACTCCTCAACTTCCCTGAATCTGACTCAGACTCCGATTACACAGACTCCACAGCCTTAGCTGCAATCACTGAGGTTACTAATGGTTGTCTGAGGAATGTTCAGCTGCATGTCCCACATGTGTCCTTTATGTAGTGGTGAATGTGTGGATTGGGCCCAACGCATGTGTGGGTTTGTGTCAAGTGTGAGTGACTTATACGTGCATGTGTTGGCTGTGCTCGGAGTACCATTTGTCAGTAGCACATGTAGATTTTCCAAGGTTGTTTTCTCTCCCAAAGGGTGCAGTGTGGCAGTCAAGGGTTTCAACATGTAATGTAGCCTTGCTGCAAACGGATACAGTTTTCAGAAATGGGTGTTAATTAAAATGTGGTTTACCTGCAAAACAGGACAGTCGTTTAAAAAACGCACAAAACAACAAGATGTGACCACTAGGTTTAAATTTCTGCTCTCAACATTCTTCATATACTTCCCTAGAAAATGCTGCATGTGAATCTAGCCTACTGTCTATTGTGTAGAGAGTGCCGCAGCTGGGAAATGGCTCAGTGTCGGACTAGGCACCGCAGACCGACACTGTGTGAATGGTATAAACAAATAAAGGTAGAAGACAGAAAGACCTCCAGTAAATGCAACAGA
>JARQOC010000006.1:260012994-260051534 GCA_033576535.1 Allobates femoralis
TTGGACGGTTTGGGATCTGCCATTGTGTGCCCGATTACTGTCACCGATGGCACTGCAGTGTACTAAGTGGTTTGTTATGAGGGCAGGCGAGCTGCCACTGGACAGGGGTGGGAATTTGCAGGAAAGAGGGTCTCATAATGGAGCTTACTCGGATCTGTGTCCCCTGTTGTATCGTCCATGAGGTGCTGAGGTGTCTCTCTTGAAGAGTCACTGGAACAAAGGGACTGTGACGTGAATATGTCCCTGGTGGTATGTGGGCTTTGTGCGGCCCCCCTTGTGAGGGGGCTAAGCCCACCCTACTTTAGTTGGGCCAGGGGAGGGGTAGGCAGGTATTAGCCCCAGTTTATTACCTGAGGGCTGTGTATTTGTGCAGCTGTAGCTGCTTTGTTTGGAATTTCGCGCCGTCTTAAGGGCGTGATTGGGGGCTGTGTCCCTATGCAGTGGGCTGCGTTTTGGCTTGAGCGACATGCTCAGCAGCCACTTGTAGTGTGGGGGTTGTGCGCCTTGCCCCCGTCCCTATGACAGGGGGCCGTGACGCAATGCTCGGCCAATGAGGTGGGTGCATGATCCTGAGTGATGGGCTGCCCGCCAATGGTGGAGCGGCTGTCCGCGTCATCGCGCCCGCCCCTATGAGGCGGGGCGGTGACGTGCGTGCGGCCAATAAGCTGGGGCCATGGGCGGCACCTAGCTGTAGGCCCAGACGGGGCCTAAAGTATCTGAGGCTCCCGGGAGTCGCGCCGGGTGCCCACAGTGGTGTCCGGTAGCGGCGGTGCAGGGGTATGGTGCCCAGCTCCCTGCCATGGGCGCGCACCCCAGACTTACCGGCGGTGTCGCGGTCCCGGCTTGGGAGGAGGGGACCCTGGTTGTGGATCCTGAGGTGGCCCGAGTGGGTGCAGACACTGCATCCGCTGCTGCACCAGATCCCTTAGGGATGGATCGGTGCACAGTGTGTGTGTGTGCTGGCTGCTGGGCTCAATCACCTGCTCCTTTGTTGGAGGAGGTGAGAGCTGTCCATGTGCTGTGTGGATCCCTCTGTCCTGCAGGGGGATGGCATCGTGCACTGTCAGTGCTGCTGGTCTGTGCATCCTTCTGTCGTGCAGGGGGATGCAGTTATGACCCGTGGTGGTTGCTGGCTCTGGGCTGGGATAGCGGGGTTCTTTATGAGGATCGTCTTCCCTGCATGACTGCCTTCGGGTCCCCATGCTCTTAGGATAGCGGTAGTAAAAATAGAGAATGAAATAGTGTCAATAAAAATAAAATTACACGTAAAAAATGGTAGATGCGGTCTGAACTACAGACCGTATGTGCCTCCTGCGACACTAAGCTAAAACTGGAGATCTACGCCTACGTGCAGGTGTATACTGCAGGAAGGAGGGCTCAATTTTAATATTTACTTAGTGTCGACTCCTAGTGGCAGAAAGCATACACCCATGGTCCTGTGTCCCCCAATGATACGAAGGAGAAAAATAAAATATTCTCACCTCTCCGACGTGTCCCCCGATCTATCTTCCGGCTTGAGGACCTAGCTGGTGGGGCTAACCGATCAGCTGATCGGTCACATGACCGATTACTGCGGTAAGTGCGGTCATGTGACCGATCAGCTGATCGGGTAGCTCCCGCCTCCCCAGGTCCTTCAACCCTCGGGAGCTAGATGGAGGCATTGGGGGATTCACTGAGAGGTGAGCATATATATTTATTTTTAACATTTACTGTTTCTTAAGTTCACTCCCGCAATACATTTGCGGGAGTGAAAGTGACTGGCTTGCACTTTGCAGGCCCAGGCTTTGTGTCTGGATCTGCGAAAATCATGGACCCGGACACAGAAATGATCACCTCCGATGCGATCCTTTTCCTGTCCGTGGGGTCCTGCAAAAAGTAGGATCCCCACAGATAGAAAAAAAATTGCAATGTGAAACCAGCCTTAGTATATGCTTTGTTTTCACCACTTACAACTCTACTCTTTTGGTGAATTTCAGCCCAATGGACAGTCCTATTTAGTGACTGTCCGCTTGATGTGTATGCAAATTTATACTTGTCAGTTACAGAAGAAGCAATGCTGTTTATTACAGCCAACCGCCTATTGCAATCTTATACAAGTACAGAGTAGTACCCTCTAGGTTGCAGTGAATGGCTAAACATATAAAATTTAGAGGTACACATTTACCTTTGTAAATAAATGGGCAGGGGCATCATAATGTGATTCATTCTTCTTTAATATATCTATGAGATAAAAACAGTGCATTGAAAGTCTAAAAATAGTAAGCCACAATAAAAAACTAATTCCATAATTAATTTGTAAGCTGCATACCTGATCTCTTAAAGCGATGGCCTATACTTCGAGACCAACCAATGTGATGAATAAGGGGGCTGTACATATGACACCAGAAGTCATCTGTTTTGTCTTCACTTTCTTCATACACAAGTCGTAATCTACCTCCGATAACAGTGTCTACAAAGGCAACCCGCATCCTGCAAAGGTGTGTTTTGTCCACCACTTCTACCTTCATTAAAGGCTTGAATGGATACTGCATACTATCTGAGACCTGCAAAAAAGAGAGAAAAAGAAACATTTAATCAGAAAAATAAATAAAAGCAATGTGAGTATAGGAAATGAGAAATTCAATTTAAAGTACTCAAGTAATATATCACAACTCGTTTGTCACAGCTTGTGTAGCTTGTGTTGGAGTAGGACATTTCAACAGAACGCATGTGTCTTTTTCTAGCAACTTTTCTCTATTCATCCTTCTCTCTCCATAGAACTTTATCAACACTTGTCATCTCCTATGTCAGTAATGGGAAAATATGTCTTCGCTGAATAGTTTACCCATAAATTGAGAGTGAAAGATCAATGAAGAAGGAGAAAAGAAAAAAAAGAGGTAGATGTCTTTAAAGATATTATACAAATTTGCTTCATTTCATGTGTATAATTGATTTATGAAATATAAATTAAAATGGCGGTTAATCTTTTATGGTACCTTTACACACCGCTACCGAAGGTAGCAACAGGTAGGCACCGCACGTGCACGTTTTCAACGGTCCCTAACGGAACCTGATACCGCATTTACACGCCGCTACAAGGTGCTCCAGAGAAGGTACTTTCATCCCCGGAAGTGCCGGCGGGTGCCGCAGGTTACCTTCTGTGAGCACCTTCCTGATTTACACGCCGCTACCACAAGGGAATCTGGGAGTACATATTGTGCGCCGTAACTACATAGCTACATAGGCGTGACAGAGTTGTGTATTACGCGACGCTCGTACAGTGATTGGACAATGCCACATGCGCAGGGAGGCTGGCTAATACATGACGCTATAGCAAATGTGTATTGTGACTGGTCAGCTCTTAAATATGCCGTCCTGTGCACGGACAGCCAATGGGTACACAGTACTCCCCACCAATGATAGCTGATGGGGCGTGGTATACATGACGCTCAAGCACGCCCCAGGTAACTCAAATACCGTACTTGTGCCCCGATTACACGCCGCTACCATAGGGTTTATACATGCTTGTTTTTCAGCACGGCTGAAAGACAGGTATCCAAAGAGACAGGTGGCAACAACCTGAATTACACGCCGCCACTATACGGTGTTTTGAAGTAAAAGGTACAATTGTCTCTGACACCTGCCGGTTTCTTCCTTTCGGTAGCGGCGTGTAAAGGTGCCATAAAAGGTGCACGATTGTCGTGCCAACCATGATTATTGTTCTCGGTAGTGCATCATTCTGTGTAAGCAAGATCTGCCGAAGTCAAGGCAGACTGTGTGCATTGAATGATCTATTACAGATCGTCCAGTGCACATCTAAAGCTGGATCAGTCTGGGTAACAGGCTCTTAAATGACCAGCAAACATCTTGACAATCATTTAACGCTGAGCATCATTTAGTGCAAATGGGTCTTTAGATGCATTAAAAGGAAAACAGTCAGGTTAAAAATCCATATGTAACTGCTATCATTTTCTAATTCCTCACTCTAAACTCTCTCTATTGATGCATTTCTTTCATTTATAGTGGCCTCCTATCTTCTGTAAACTTAAATAAAGAGATTAATTCCATCTGTCAATCACAGTGAATGATCCATTTAGTTCTCTGCTGTACACTCCCCATAAGCATGAATATGCATGTCACATACTCACATGACATCACTGCACAGGAGATCACTGGAAGGGGCTGTATTCTCCTCTCTGCTCTCTGTGTCTGCAGCCAAGAAAGAGGTGAAATACAACACACAAACAGCAGGGATTCCTGCTTACAGAAACAGATGGAGTCTAGTTAAGGCAGATCTGTAAGGCTGGCTTCACAGTACATTTTTGTTCCTGTTCGTTGGATCCTGTTTTTTGCAGGATCCAACGAACAGGAACAGACAGCACCAAATTGGCAACTCCAGAATGCCATTTCTGTGTCCGGTCCGGTATCCGGACACAGAAAGAGCAGCAGGGAGCCGAGCCTGTGACAAATGCGGTCAGCGCTGTATAACATCACTTTAGCAGTTGTGAGGCACCGCCGGCGTGGTCCCATAGCCGGGGTGCATCACATGGGCTTGCAGCACGGGTGTCTGTTCACACGAGCCTGTTTCACTGAGTGTCAGTGCTGTAAGAATGAACCGGTGCACAGTTGGTTAAGATCTGAGAGGTTAATGAGACCAATGAGTGGCCGAGAGAGCAATGTGTGCTGATTGCTAACAGCCCCAGGTGTGGGTATATCAGGTGGTTGTGGCGAACAGGGCTTAACCTACCAAGTGTCTGTGTTACGCGACACGACGTTGGAACGATGTCGCAACGATCTAGTGGGCGCGCGGTCGTTTCAAACATCGTTTAAACATTTGTGAGATGTCACACATCTAGATATCGTGGACAACTCACCAACGATGTTGTAAGCAGGTATCGTTCGCACAACCCAGCGAACGATACCTGCTCATTGCTGTGAATGGGTGAAGTCGAGAACGATATTGTTATCGCGGTGTCAAACACAGCGATATACCAGGTTGGCTGATCATTGATCGTGTGTTTGAGAACATGTTCTCAAACCTGCGATCAACGATCCAACGATTTATCATTACAACTTTGCAGTCACACGCAACGAAGTCCTAATGATGTTGCTTGAACGACTAAAAATCTGTGACGTTTAAGCGATATCATTAACGATGTCGTGCCATGTAACGGGACCTTGAGAAGACTGGAGATGGGAGCTAGACCAGACAGATCCAGCAAGATGTGAGGCGAGAAGCCTAGTTCTCCACGCCGGAGACACCTGTCTTTTTGACCCGAGAGGGAGGTAGTCCATGCTGGACTGTGGGTGTGTTGAGTGGGCCCTGTGACAGGCAGGAGTCTATGGCGGTGTCAAGTGGAGACCGAGAACGGCTCAAGGGTCAGGCGGTCATAACCGCCATTGGGACTGTAAAGTCGTGAATATATGTGTAATCATAATGGTGCATGCAAAAGTACCATGTATGATATGTGACTGGGTGACTCATAGTGGTGTATGCAAAAGTACCATATGATGTATCCAAGTGTAATGAAGGCCAGGCGACCGTAACCGCCATGTAACCAGACTGAGGTCTGTAAGGGCAGGTGGGGGACTCCTTAATGTTCTGTTTATGTATGTGATGGATCACCAGGGTGTATGCAAAAGTACCCTGGGTCATGGATGTGTAGTGTATCGTGGGTGACTCATGATGGCAGATGCAGAAAGGGCCATGTATGAGGTATCAGTGGGGCAATGGGTTGAGCTCCCTGTAAGTGGTAGAGATTCTCCGTAATATGGGTGATGTAACATGTAACGTAAGACTGACTGTTAGGGGTAGGTTGAGGATCACTACAATAATGTGTAAAATGTATAATGTGAAATGTACATATAGTGTAAATAATGTGATGGAATGTCCTGTAATGTACAGATGTGAATGTTATGTTATGGGAAATGTAAATATGTTATGGAAGTGTCTTTTGTTTCCGGTTTATGCCGTTATCAATAAACTGTTAGACACATTATGCACGGTTAACCCTTGTAGTGATGTTATTCTGCTGCCAAGCGAGTCCCCCAGGGGCACTACCTCACACAGTGTATCTACATACACTGCTAAAGTGATATCAAATAAAGGGATGGTTAAAAATAAAATTATGAATTCTCACCTTTCCGCCGACCCAGAGTGTCCTGCGCTGAATACATCACCCAGCAGTTCGAGGACCTTGCATGATGTCACCGGGAGGGGCAACCTGATCACATGACCGCATCTGCGCGATTTAAAGATTTAAACCCCGTGTGCTGATGTGCCGGGAGATGTATTCAGCGCGTGACACTCGGGGTCGACGGAAAGGTGAGAATTTATTTTTTTTATTTTTAACCATCTCTTTATTTAATATCACTTTAGCAGTGTACTGCTAGTGATCTTAAACAGATGTACGATGGATACAGAGCAGTGCTCCTGTTCTGCGCATGCTCTGTACCCTGGAACCGGATCTGGGAAACGACTCTGTTGTTTCCCGGATCCGGCTCCATAGGCCCCCATGCTAAGTGTGCCGGACCAGACAGGATTATTTTCTGTCCTGTTTTGTCACCGGAGCCCAAAAATGATGCTGACATCCTTTTTGGGACCAGGTGAAAAACAGGACAGAAACGAATCATGCACTGGATACACAAAACTGGATGGCCAAATAGGGCCGATCCAGCCCCATAGGGATACGTGGGGTGCAAAAACAATCCTGTTCTGTTTGTTTCAAAAACGAACAGAACAGGGTGGTAAAAAATGTAGTGTGAAGTCAGCCTAATAGCCCTCTCTCCCTCCTTGTCTTCATCAGAACAGAAGCTACTGAAACCTGACACTGCACTGTTAGCAAAGGGAGGAGGGAGCTGCTGAGAGGGAGTGCATAATTACATGACAGTGTATACAGCACCTGGACTATTCCTGTTGTGTTATAATGGAGATGACTAATCCAGCAGCTCCCTGCAGGGTGTGACAATGCTGCTAACATGGAAACTACAAATGGTACAATAATGATTTTACATGTTTTTAAAAGGTCTGCCCAGACCCTATTCAAGGGTAATATTACTATCATACTGAAAAATGACCTGACAGTGTCCCTTTAAGTCTGAACCCGAAATTTTAGTTTTCAAATAAGAGGCTCAATATGCTAAATATAATATTAAGGATGTGAAAAGAAAGTGATTGGTGTCTGTATGTGCATGTAAAGAAGTGGTGAGTAGTGATGAGGGAGCATGCTCACCACTGTTTTATACTCTATCAAGTATCCCTGGTGCTTGAGGCCATGGTGGAGTCCTTGCCTCACATGTTACGTGGCTGTTATTCAAACATGTGGGGACTGCCTGCCAATCACTGTAATACCGTAAACATAGGGAGAGAAGCTACACAAGGGACATAGTCTTAGGGTGATTATTGGTCTACATTCCTTACTGCTACAATATATAACCAATATCTCCTTGTCAGGCGCAGAAAAATTACTTTCTTGAGTGATTTCAGCTCTGAAGCTATTTTTAGGGGTATTATCGAGCTACTAGGCAGATCATTGATACTGACCTGGCTGGAGTAACTGTCCCTCCCTGTAGCTTACTCTGTACTCTGGCTTCAGCTCTAAGAGAGCTGTTTTGGGGTAGTACGCAGCTGTTGAACGGTTCCTTTCAACTGTCCCTGCTCCAAAATGTCTCCCTTCCTAATCTACAATGAGGTGGTCCTTAAAATGGCTTTTGTGTTATGAAGAGGCCTAACACTCTCCCTAGCAGCTGATCGATCTCTCCCTATGCTTGTAGAACGCAGGCTCCGGATGCAATGCGGGCAAAATGGCTGAGGCAGGGCTTAAATAGACCCTATGACGCTGGGCTGCCAGCCAATCACAGTAATGCCACAACCAAGATGTCTGCGGCATTACTGTGATTGGTTAAGAAGTCCAGCATGTTTAGTGGCTGCAAAGAAGGCACCAAAACTGCAGGGTAGGACATCCAAATATAGACAGGAGAGTACACAAATACTTGCAGAATAACGAGTAACGTGAATACTGTATTATTGGTGCAAATCTATTCTATTCCCTATTACGCTTTTAGTTGCATTTAGTGCAGGGAGTGCTGCTGGAAAAAAAAAAAAAAAATCGAAATCATATTTTTCAATTAAAGACATATAGGGAGGGAATAGAGCTATACAGTCCTTGTTACTGCAACATAAACCTAAAGTCTTCTTAAGGGCTAGGTCTATTCTACTCTATTCCCTATTAATGCCGCTCTTAGCTACATTTAGTTTAGGGCAAGTTTTCAGGTGGGTGTGGGACACCACTTTTGAAACCAGAACAGCACCAACAGGTGGTTGGATGGATAATGCTTTCAGTATGTTTTGCAGCACCACCCTGTCTTCACCATGGTTCAATTTCACTAGGCAATTGATGGTACCACAGTCCTCACCCTGACCCTCCTACCTCCCACCATGGCGAGTCCCAAGAGACAAGTGATCCTACTCGGACAGTCAGTGGAGCTTTTTACCTATTTATTAATTCTAGTCACTCACTACAGTTTGCAGGTTAAGGCCAGCACCACCGCTCCTCCGTGCGTCTGTCAGTTCCAGCAGTCCTCTGGGATCCCCTGGGACCTCTCATGCAGGTCCCACACACTGTGAGCCTCTATTCTGGTGCACACTTCCTCCACACAGCGATATGTCACTTCTAGTTTAGAAAAAGAGCAGGGTGCACACAGGATAAAAGTGCTCATTCCATTTAATACATTACAGGGGTGTTACAGGTGGGGGTGCAAAGGAAGGAGGACCGGTAGCCCCGATGGTACAACGAACGTTTCGCGCTCAGCTGGCGATTCTGCGGGTACAAGGATGTACCCACAGAAGCGCCAGCTGAGCCGAACGTTCGTTGTACCATCGGGCTACCCGGTACCTTCTTTGCACCCCACCTAAACCCTGTATGTATTAAATGAATGACACTTTTTTCCTGTGTGCAGCCCTGCGCTTTTTCTAAACTGTAAGTAACTCAGTCACTCACCCTACACATTTCAATAGGGACATGAGATGATAGTGTAGTGATGCACAAATATTTAAGCAGCCACGGTCAGAAGAAGACGACATGGTATGGAATGGCAATCGCCCTTTCAAAATGTAGATGAAGATGAGATACAGTTGCCAAAAAGACTTGTCATCAAGTACAAAAGTCAGGAGGAGGACCAGAGTGCGGAAGTGGTGGACAATGAAGTGAATGACACAACCTGGCAAGGTGGCATGCAAAATGAGAACAGCAACACAGAGGGAGAGGGATCCGCAGCACTGAAACAGGAAGGAAGAGGCAGTGGGGCGGCCAAAAGGAAAAAGACAGGAAACTTTCCCCTTAGCAACCTCACAAGGCAATTCCCAGACAAGGGTTAGGTGTTCAACAGTCTGGTGCTTTTTTTCAACAACGTGTGGACAATTTAAAGGGAACCTGTCACCAGGTTTTTGCAACCTAATCTGAGAATAGCATAATATAGGTCCGAGATCCTGATTCCAGCGATGTGTCACTTACTGGGCTGCCCGGTGTAGTTTTGATAAAATCACTGTTTAATCATCTGGAGATTATCATTAGCAGTCTACTTGGCCTGCTGCCAGGTAGTCTGGCATATTCACAGACTGCTAAATCTGTAACAGTGAAAACACTAATTTTATCAAAATGACAGAACGCAGCTCAGTATAATGACACATCGCTGGATTAAAGTTCTCTATTTCTACATTATGCTGTTCTCAGATGGGATGGCAAAAACCTGGTGACAGGTTCCCTTTAAAGAAATAAAGGTAATTTGCCAAAATCAGCCAGGGCCTGAACACCACAAGCATGCTCAGGCACAGGTCATCGAAGCATTAAGCAAAGATCATTGTGCACCACTAAACGGCTTGATTAAGCAGTCGTAGCAGACCAGGTAAAGTTGAAACCAGAAATTTACATAACTATATAAAAAGACAATATGCATGTTTTTCTCACTATCTGACATGAAATAAGAAGGTAAAGAATATTTATACCGTGTTAGCCAGTAGATAGAAAAATATATTGCAATCTGAGAGTCCTCAGTGGTTGATACCTTTTAATGGCTAACTGAAAAGATGGTAAACATAGCAAGCTTTCGGGACGACTGTGGTTCCCTTCGTCAGGCTAGTAATGACACAAATTCTGAAGACACATACATTTATACATAAGCAATAGAGAAGAAAAAAAAAAAAAAAAAAGGGAAAGAAGAGAAGAAAAAAAAAAAAAAAAAGGCAAAACAGTGTTCTATGCTCTGGTGGATATGACAGGTGACGCAAAGCAGGGTCGGGTAGGGAGGGGTGGAGGAGCAGGGACAGAGAAACCAGATTTCTAAGATAACAGAGCCAATTGTATAAGGTAAAATGGTTAGTAACCCATGGAGACCTGAAAATACTTAGAAGTCTGCTCTCCACAACTTAATAAGTACAGAGTACAGAAGTGTCAAGAGTTCACAGTCCTATAATTTCAGTGTGTTGCAAGCTGTCTCCAAATGCACTTTCATTTTATATAAAAAAAAGCATGAATCTGCTGTCCCCAAATGTCCGTTCACTTTACATAAAATCCCATGAATCCATGTGAAATATTTAATCCTGTTTTGAATGTGTCAAAGGTCGTTATCAATTTGTATTCCCAAATTCTTCTCTCTCTCTGAGATTTGAAGTTACTCTTTAAAATGAGCAGCCTCATATCGGATTCAGTGTTGTGCTCAGAGCTGCAAAAATGGTTCGCTACAGGTAGGTCCATACGCTTTTCTTTTATTGTGTGGCGATGAGAATTCATTCTTGTTCTGAATTGTAATCCGGTTTCCCCTATGTACATGCCACCTGTTGGACATCTGGTACATATAATTAAGTACACCACATTGCTTGTGGTGCAGCTAAAGTTACCTGGATCTTGTAGTCCTGATCTGTCCCAGGAATCCTTATTTTGTCCGTTGTCATTATAGATGGAAGGTTTTGCACCTGTTCTGGTTGCAGGGAAAGGTTCCTGTTGTTGCTGGAGAGGACAGGGCGCTTCTCACAATGATGGTTTTTAGATTCGGAGGTTGTCTAAAACACAAAGAGTGGGGGATCCGGAAATATTGATTTTAGTCAGGCACCTTTTTGTAGTAGTGGTTGCAGTTTCCGTGCAGCTCCTCTTAGCACCTCCAGACTCGGATTGTAGGTGACTACAAGAAGGACCTGTTGTTTTCTTCTCTAGTTTTGTAATGTAGGAGATGATTCCTTGATATTCCGGTGGCTCTTGTAATCAGGTTCTCGATTGTTCTTGGATGGTAGCCCTGGTTCAAAAAGGTCTTTCTGAGGCCCTCAAGGTGATTGTCTCTATCTGTAGGGTTGCAACATATCCGATTGTATCGGATGGCCTGGCTGTACACAATAGAGTTTTTTATGTGCTTTGGATGAAAGCTGTCCCATCGGAGATATGTTGGACGGTCAATTGGTTTCCGGTACAAGGATGTCTCTTTCATTGTTCTGTAGCTTAATGATGGTGTCCAGAAAGCTGATTTCAGTGCAGGAGTAGTTTAGTGTTAAGTTAATGGTGGGGTGAAATTGATTAAAGTGTTCGTGGATCGTCTTCAGCTGTTGCTCAGACTCCGTCCAGATGATCAAGATGTCATCAATATAATGGTAGTAGGCCAGAGGCCTGATAGGGCAAGAGGATTAAAAGTCACCTTTAAGCTTGGCCATGAAAAAATTTGCATATTGTGGTGCCATTTTGCTTCCCATTGCTGTGCCAGTCTCCTGTAAATATATGTTGTTGTCAAATGTAAATTAATTATGCGTGAGGATGAATTTTGTGAGTTCTACCACAGAGTCAGCATCAATCCCTGTGTTTTCCAGGAAGGTTTTGCAGGCATTTAATCCATCCTGTGTGGGATGTTGCTATACAGAGACCCCACATCCATGGTGGCGAGGATGGTTCCTTCTGGTAGAGGACCTATTGCTGACAGTTTATTCAATAGTTCAGTTGTGTCCTGAATGTAGCTAGGTGTCTCTTTTACCAGGGGTTTGAGAACACTCTCTACCCACCCAGAAATTTGTTCGGCGAGGATGCTCACACATGAAATGATTGGTCTCCCTGGATTTCCTGATTTGTGAATTTTGGGAAGCATGTAGAATGTGCCTGTTCTTGGACTTACTGGTAGAAGGTCATCAGCTCTTACGGATACATCAGGTAGACAAGAAACCAGCCTTTTTAATTCCTTGTAATAGTCCTGTGTGGGGTCAGACTGCAATTTCTTATAGTAACGTGTGTCGTCAGTTGTCCGTTTGCTTCCTTCAGGTAATCAGATTTGTTCAACATGACTATTGCACTACCCTTGTCTGCAGGTTTAATGATGATTTCTTTGTTGGTTTTCAAGGACCGTATGGCCCTTCTCTCCTGGGCATTGACATTGGATGGTGGACTCTTGTGTGTATCTAAAAAAGAGAATTTTGTTTACGTACCGTAAATTCTTTTTTCTTTAATCATCAATGGGAGACCCAGACAATGGGGTTTAGGGCACTGCCCTCCGGAGGTCACACTAGGTACTACAAGTTTGTAGACACCGCCCCCTCCGCTTATAAACCCCTACCGCAGGGAACATCCTCAGTTTGGTCTGCAAGCTGCGAGGAGGAAAATAAACCACACCCGAAACATCGGGAAGAACACCGTGCACAAACGGTTCAACAACCCGGCAAACACTGTCTCAACAGAGAACAGAGCCAATGCAAAACAAGCAAAGGAACAACTGGGTGGGTACTGGGTCTCCCATTGATGATTAAAGAAAAAAGAATTTACGGTACGTAAACAAAATTCTCTTTTTTCTGGTCATCATAATGGGAGACCCAGACAATGGGGATGTCCTAAAGCAATACCCCAGGGCGGGAAGAGTTCCTCAACAAGACGGATAACATGGTTCCCCTTTAAAGGTGGGCAACCGCCGCCTGTAGAACCCGCCTGCCCAAACTTGCATCCGCAGAGGCATGGGCATGCACCATATAGTGCTTAGAGAAAGTGTGTAGGCTGGACCAAGTGGCCGCCTGACACACCTGTAGAGCAGATGCTCTATGTCGCAAGGCCCATGAGGCACCTACGGCTCTGGTAGAGTGAGCCTTCAATCCCACCGGGAGAGGCAAACCAGAAGACCGGTAAGCCTCTTGAATGGAAGCCTTAATCCACCTGGCTAAGGTTGACTTTGAAGCCGCGGACCCCTTACAGCGACCTGTCGTAAGAACAAACAAAGAATCCGAACTCCTAAAGGAGGCGGTTCTGGACACATAAATGCGTATAGCTCTCACGAGATCCAGAGTATGGAGGTCGCGCTCAACCTGATGAACGGGAGCGGGGCAAAATGATGGGAGAACAATCTCCTGGTTCAGGTGAAACGTTGAAACCACCTTTGGCAAGAATTCCGGCCGTGGACGCAACACCACCTTGTCTTGGTGAACCACCAGAAAGGGAGACTTGCACGATAGTGCAGCCAATTCTGAGACCCTCCTCAGAGATGTAATCGCCACCAGAAAAACCACCTTCTGGGACAGACGAGAAAGGGAAACCTCCCTCAGAGGCTCAAATGGCGGTTTTTGCAATGCCGCCAGGACCATGTTAAGGTCCCACGGATCCAGAGGTCTTTTGTAGGGTGGAACCATCCGCGACACCCCCTGCAGAAATTGACGGACCTTCGGGAGAAGCGCCAATCGTCTGTCAAACAGCACAGAAAGTGCTGAGACCTGACCCTTTAAGGAGCCAAGGGATAATCCCAACTCCAAACCCGACTGTAGGAATGCCAACAATGTCGGGATGGACAAGGGCCACGG
The DNA here is from genome assembly GCA_033576535.1 of Allobates femoralis. Lineage (NCBI taxonomy): Eukaryota > Metazoa > Chordata > Amphibia > Anura > Aromobatidae > Allobates > Allobates femoralis. Next base: position 260,026,781 of record JARQOC010000006.1, read on the forward strand.
GGACCGGCCCCCAGAGGCACACCAGGTAAAAAAGATTTTCCACGTCCTGTGGTACATTTTCCTGGAAACTGGCTTTCTAGCCCGATTCATAGTGGCAACCACTGTAGGGGAGAACCCCCTGGATGTCAGCAGCCAGGCCTCAAGAGCCATGCAGTCAATCTGAGGGCCTTGGAATTGAGGTGGAAGAATGGGCCTTGCGCGAGAAGATCTGCGCGTTCTGGAAGAGCCCACCTGTGTCCGCCTGACAGTTGCCACAGGTCCGGATACCAGGACCTCCTGGGCCAGTCTGGAGCCACTAGAATGGCTACCCTGCATTCCGACCTGATTTTCCACAGCACCCTGGGAATCAGAGCCATAGGAGGGAACACATATGGTAGATTGAATCTGGACCAAGTCAAGATCAGGGCGTCCGCTCCCAACGACTGGGGGTCCCATGACCTCGCCATGTATTGCGGAACCTGATGATTCAGCCGTGAGGCCATCAGATCCACGTCCGGAGTGCCCCATCTGCTGCAGATGTCCCGAAAGACGTCTGGATGAAGGGCCCACTCTCCGGCGTCCATCCCCTGCCTGCTCAGATAGTCGGCCTCCCAGTTTTCGACCCCTGGGATGTGAACTGCGGAGATCAGGCAGTTGTTGTCCTCCGCCCAGGATAGGATGCGGTGGACTGCGGCCAGAGCCTCTGCGCTCCTGGTTCCTCCTTGATGATTTATATAAGCGACGGCCGTCGCGTTGTCGGACTGAACCCGGATGGGATGTCCTGAGAGGAATCTCTGAAAGGCCAGGAGTGCTAGATAGATCGCCTTGATCTCCAGCACGTTGATCTGTAATGCCGACTCCGACAGAGTCCAGAGGCCTTGGGCCCTGTGGTGTAAGAACACCGCACCCCAGCCCTTCAGACTGGCGTCGGTGGTCACCACTAACCATGACGGTTTGATGAAGGACCGGCCCCGCGACAAGTGACGTGGCTGTAACCACCACTGCAGGGAATCTCGGGTCGGTTGTGACAGTGTCACCAGCCGATTCAGTGAGATCGTCCTCTTGTCCCACCTGCGTAGTATCTCCAGCTGGAGAGGACGGAGGCGAAATTGTGCAAACGGCACCGCCTCTATCGCCGCCACCATGCGACCCACCAGCTTCATCAACCCACGAAGGGACGATTGTGGTGACAGGAGCACTGCTTGTACTCCCGATCGGATCGCCACCTGTTTGGATTGTGGCAGAGACACCAGGGCTGAGGACGTGTTGAAGTCCATGCCCAAATAAGTCAAGGACTGGGTCGGAACCAAGGTTGACTTCTGAACATTGAGGAGCCAACCGAATTGTTCCAGAGACCGCATGGTCACATCTAGGCTCGCTTGACAGAGGTGTTCCGATGGCGCCCTGACCAGCAGGTCGTCTAAATAGGGAATGACGGCATGGCCCTGCACATGCAGGAGAGCCATCATAGAGGCCATCACTTTTGTGAACACCCGTGGTGCCGAGGCCAAGCCGAACGGCAGCGCCACAAATTGGAAGTGTTCCTCCCCCACTGCAAATCTCAACCAACGCTGGTGAGCCGGTGCAATGGGCACGTGAAGGTAAGCGTCTCTGATATCTATGGACGCCAAGAAGTCCCCCTGTGACACAGCCGCGATCACTGAGCGCAGTGATTCCATACGGAACTTCCGAACCAGCACGTGGCGGTTGAACAACTTCAGGTCCAGAACCGGGCGGAAGGATCCGTCCTTCTTTGGGACGATAAAGAGGTTGGAGTAAAAACCCCTGAACCTCTCCCCGGAAGGCACCGGGACCACCACTCCGTCTCTGCGGAGTCCCTCCAACACCAAAGAAAAGGCCTGAGCTTTTTCTGGGGAGGGGACCGACCGATGGAATCGGGATATCGGTTTTGACGTCAGCTCTATCCTGTAACCTCGCGAGATCACGTCTCGAACCCACTGATCTGGAACGTGAAGTAGCCACTCGTCCTGAAAGCGAGACAAGCGGCCCCCCACCTGTGGGGAGGCAGGATGAGAGAGCGAGTCATGTAGAGGCGGGTTTGGGGGTGGCAGCTGCTGCCCCCGCCGGCTTCTTCTGACGACTCTTGGAGCGCCACTGAGTAGTGGGCTTGCCCCCTCGGTCCGTGCGAGCGGACGGCGCTGATGACTGTGAGCTGGACCGAAAGGACCACTGTTTTGGGTTCCTCTTAACGGTGCACCGTGGCTTAGGTTTATTCTGCGGTATTTTAGACTCAGCAGAATCCTTAATTAGCTTGTCCAGCTCTGTGCCAAAAAGCCTGTCACCAGAGAACGGAAGATTCTGCAGAATCTTCTTAGATGTGGCATCTGAGTCCCAAAGACGTAGCCACAACAACCTGCGGATCGCTATCGCATTGGCCGAAGCCACAGCTGAGCGAGTGGCAGTTTCCAGAGTCGCCGTTCTGGCGTAGTCCGCATAGGCCCTCGCCCTCTCGGTAAGTGCCAGGACCTCTGGACTGGACCTTGCCAGGTCAGTGATACCATCCAAGCAGGTAGTAATCGCTTGTAAGGTCCAGACCGTGGCAAAGTTAGGGGCAAATGACGACCCCACCGCCTCATAGGAAGACTTGGCGAGTTGCTCGACCTGTCTATCAGTAGCATCCTTCAGTGAGGAGCTATCAGAGGCAGAGAAAAGGGAGCGTGCAGCAATCCTGGTCATGGAAGCATCCACCTTCGGGGACTGCGACCACTCCTGAAGCACCTCCTGGGGAAAGGGGAAGCGAGTGTCCTTGGGTTTGCGGACATAACGCCGCCCAGGATGTAACCTGGGGGCTCTAATCACCCTTCCAAAATTAGTATGGTCCATAAAGGAGCCACTTGGTCTAGCCTCCGGCCGCAGCCATTGATAGACCTCCTTCGGGTGCACCGTCACCTCCTCAGGGGTGTCACGAGACGTAAGGTCTCGTTGATAGAGGACACCAGATCCTCCACCCCATCTGGTGGTTCAGACACAGATACAGACCCGAAAGTCGAACCCCCATCATCTTCCTCACCATCAGAGGAACGCTCCTCCTCAGAGAGAGTCTGGAGCTCGGGTGAAGCCTCACGACGAGCCCGCTTAAGGGGTCTCACAGCAGAAGAGGGAGACACCCGGGGGTAACTGGAAGGAGTAGCTGGGTTTTCCAGTCTCCTATTAAGTGCCTCCAGGGATTGCGACATGGAGGACAGCTGAGACAACAGAGATTCATTGATCCTGTTCTGAGTCTCCCAAGGCCCTGAGATCACCTGAACCTCGGGGTATAGCACCGGGGTTGCTGACCCAGTAGTTGCAGCCCGGGCCTCTGGGCGTCCACAGTTATTGCAGGACCCCTCCACCAGTGTTCCATTGCACGTAGCACATGTAACGGTGGCCTCGGCCGCCTTAGCAGCAAGCTTCCTAACTGAGGACATGGCCACAGTAGGGGTAGATAAGCCCAATTGCAGACAATAAAACCGGAGATCCCGGTAGCTTACCGACCGCTGTAAAGCGGTATGAGGGAGCGGTGTGTGTGTGTGACCTCCGCGCCGTCTTCCGGTCTCCCCTCTTGGAGTGCAGACGCACGCTGCATACAGTTCCCAGCCGGGAAGTGAGGGTAAAGATGGCCGCCGACAGAGAAACTGTGGGCGGCGCCGAAGACACGCGGGAAACACACGCACACGCCCCGCGGTGACGTCACCGCACGGGCTGCATCCCATCCTCCAAGCATCCTTCTCATGAGGGAGCTGGAGCCCGCAGGGCGGGAAACAGTGTAAAAAACATTGTACACAGACTGCAAATACATATCACCCATCCGCAGCCTACGGCCTCAGCCCCTGTGACACACAGGGCGGTCAGCCAGGGTGACCCCAGCACAGGGTACACCCGCAGAACCGCGGGCCCGAGGGCAACGCGCGGTCTGAGTGTCATGAAACACATAAAGTGCCAGACACTACCCCCAGGCACACAGGAGACACAGAGTGCCTCAGTGCCGGTCCGGTCTGTAAGCACCATTCAGGGAGGCCTCGGACGGGGGTGCAGCACCAGTCTGGAGTGTAAGCACCATTTAGGGAGGCCTCAGACTGGGCCGCTCAGCCCAGTCCGGAGTGTAAGCACCATTTAGGGAGGCCTCGGACTGGGCTGGCTCCAGTCCGGTCTGTAAGCACCATTTAGGGAGGCCTCGGACGGAGCGGAGCTGTGCAAGGCTCCCATCTCCCACTCACCAGAGCCCCCCAGAGAGGGATGGAGAGGAGTGTAACAGCGTACCGGGAGAACACCAGGTGTCCAGGCCCTAGGCCCTCCGGTACCTCCACCAGCGTGTGCCACTAAGGGTGAGCGGGGAGGCTGTCACCGGTCCCGACTGGGACCTTATTACCTTGTCTTCAGACGCCATCACGAAAGTAGTGAGAATGCAGTGAAGTGCAAGCAAAGCGTGATCCTCCGAGCACACTAAGTTTAAAACTGAGGATGTTCCCTGCGGTAGGGGTTTATAAGCGGAGGGGGCGGTGTCTACAAACTTGTAGTACCTAGTGTGACCTCCGGAGGGCAGTGCCCTAAACCCCATTGTCTGGGTCTCCCATTATGATGACCAGAAAATAGTGTATTTTACCAAATGTCTGAAAGTGTCTATGTAGTTGTTCAAGTGGGAGTTACGCTTAAGATCAGGTGTCCGGAGCAGAGTCTGTGGAGGAGGCGGAGAAGAAAAATAGAGCATGGGAGCGGAGGATGGCAGCAGCAGCCAGACTGGAGAGGTTTGTGAGAGTGGAGGAAGAGAGGGGGCAGGGGAGAGGGGACAGAGACTCTGAGGCTGAAGATTCAGTGAAGGAACTAGAACAGCCTGGAAAGGAGCAGGAGGAGGGGGCTGACGAAACTGCTAATGGCCCAGGAGAGAGACTGTCACTGGACACACAGGGATGCAGCCAAAGTCTGCAGAATCTGAGCCTACACGTAAAGATATATTTGCAGCAGTTAACTTTTGCAAGGATGCCCTGACTACACTCACTCAACAAGTACAGGGCATGCAGAGTGAGATTAAAGGCATAAAGTCTGACATGAAGAAAGCGGCTGCAAGAACAGGAGAGGTGGAGGACAGAGTCAATGTGGCAGAGAATGATATTGTGCAGCTGCAGAAAGGTCACAAACTTTGTGCTAAACACCTAGAGGAAGTCATGGCCAAAAACGATGACTTAGAAAATCGATCCCGCAGGAACAATATAAAAATATTGGGGGTGCCTGAGAAGGCTGAAGGTGCTAACCCCACCGAATTCATAGAGAACTGGCTCCTGCAGAAACTGGGCACGAAAGTACTATCTAAAGTATTTGTGGTGGAAAGGGCCCATAGAATCCCGATGAGACCCCCGGCCCCTGGATCAGCTCCCCGTGCCATGCTGGCCAAAATCTTAAACTACAGGGACAGAGATGCAATCTTGAGGAATGCAGGGAACTCGGAAGACATGACTATTGATGGTCACAACATATCTATATATTCTGACTATTCGCCTGCAGTACAGAAGCTTAGAATGAGATTCGGAGAAGTGAAGAGGAGACTGAGAGGTTATGGGATTCAGTACTCAATGCTTTACCCAGCCAAGCTGAGAGTGGTTGTATCAGATGGGGTGCAGTTCTTTCAGTCCCCAGAGGAGGTCTCGAACTGGATGGATCGCAATGATAAGAAGCTGTGGGACCAAGGAAAGGGTTGAGCAGTGATATGCTGGACTGTAGTTTGTTTTTGTTACACTTTTTTCACCTTTTTCAATTACATGCGATTTGACAATGGGACTATGGAACATAATGTCTGGTGTTCTGGTTACTGACATAATTGAGATCCTATCGGGGCTAATGGAGGTGCCGAGTAGTGGCGGCCGTTTACCAACTGTTTGTTATGTTAACTGTTTAATAAGGGCGAGAGAGCACGGTAAACGTACACAAGGTTGTAGATTACTAGCTTATTGGCGTACGGTTGTAGCGGAGTAGTGAGGGTGTAGTTGGGCGCTATTTACCCACTCTCAGGAGAGAGGAGACAAACGGTATCGGGTATGGGGAAGGGGGAGTTGGGGTTGGGGGGGGGGGGAAGGGAGGGGAGGAAGGGGGGACTCTGTGGAGAGTGGGGGAAGGTACTCATGAACGGGATGAGATAGGAAAGATGTGGGGAGACGTTGTTCTAGAGAATGTTGGGTATCATGCCACTAATGAAACACTATGGCGAGACAGATTAAAATTATAAGTTGGAACGTCAGGGGTCTAGCAGACAGGAGTAAGAGGGCAGTGGTGTTACGTCATTTGTTGTCCTTTAAGACATCAATACGATGCTTATTAGAGACACATTTGGTCAGGGAGAGGTGTGGTGTGTTGGCAAGGTCCTGCATTCGACATGCATATCATGCTACCTATTCTAGTTATGCAAGGGGGGAAGTAAATGTGGATAAGGATGGGCAGTATGTGTTTGTGGTGTGTCGGGTGTATGGACAGATGATGTGTCTAGTGGCAGTATATTTCCCTCCGCCATATTCAGATAGCAAACTTCACGAGATCATGGACCTGGCCTGGCGCAGGGTGGGACTACCAATACTAGTTGTAGGGGATATGAATAATGTTCTGAACTGGTCCTTGTATAGGGAAGGGCGTGGTCGGGGGCCCGGGGAGAGTAAAGTTGAGACTCCCTTTGCTGGGCATGTTACTGAATTAGGTTTTGTGGATTTATGGAGAATAAGGAATCCAGGAGTACGATGTTTTTCGTGCTTCTCAACCTCACACAACTCCATGTCCAGAATAGATTTGGCATTGGGAAATAGACAGTTGGATAGGATGATTAAGAAGGTGGAATACCTGAATAAGGTGATGTCTAACCACAAACCGGTGGAGGTCAACATACAGATCGGGCCAAGAGGTGGGGCTCATGGGAGAGATTGGAAGGTTCACCCAACATGGCTGAAAACGATTGATATGGAATGTATTAAAGGGGAAATAGAGTTATTTTTTCAGGATAATGAAGGTAGCACAGCTGTGGGAGTGGTGTGGGATGCTATGAAAGCCTACCTGAGAGGTCTTTTTATACGGGACATTTCAAGGTGTAAATCTGAATCTAGAAGGGAAGAGCAGGAGGCTATGGAGGGACTGAGATTGGCAAAAAGGGAGGCGGTGAGCTTGCCCACCCTGGAGACGCAAAGGAAATTGAAAAAGGCGCAGGAGGAGGTTGATAGAATTCATATTGGCTCGGCAAAAAAAAGACAGGAGTTTCAGAGAGTGGCCTTTTTTGAAGAAGGTGAAAAAGTGGGCCATTTGTTATCAGTGGTGGCAGCGGCTCAGAGGGATTCATCGTATGTATATGCTTTATGGGATAGAGAGGGTAGTATGGTGGAGGATACTGGGGGCATATTGAATATTTTTAAACAGTTTTACGAACACTTGTACACCTCCGGGCTTATGTCCTCTAAGGAGGATATTGTGAACTATGTGGAAGTAGCCAACCTTAAACAAATACAAAATGAGGAAAAACTGATTTTGGATAAACCATTGACATTGGAGGAGGTGGAAGAAGCGTTAGCATCCATGGCAAATGAGAAGGCTCCTGGGGGTGACGGGTTGCCTGTGGAGGTGTACAAACAACTTAAGGATGTGCTGTTACCCAGACTATGTCAGGTATTTCAGGAGGCCTTGGGGGAGGGACGTCTGCCAGACTCCATGAGGGAGGCCACCATAGTGGTTCTTCCGAAGGAGGGTAAAGACAAGTATAAGGCTGAGTCGTATGGGCCCATTTCATTGCTGTCGGTAGACGCTAAGTTGTTAGCCAAAGTTATGGCACTTAGGTTGACAGGGGCTGGTATCGGGCTTTGATTCACCCTGATCAGTCTGGCTTCATGCCGAATAGGTCGACCGCAATCAATCTACGGAGATTGTATGTCAATATGCAATTGCCGGCAGATAATGCAGGTTGTAGAGTAGTTGTGTCTTTGGACGCTCATAAAGCGTTTGACAGCGTGGAGTGGGACTATTTATGGGTGGTATTAGGGGAAAAAAATGGGCTTTGGGCAGACGTTCCTTCAATGGGTAAAGTTGCTTTATTCCTCCCCGATGGCTTTTGTAAGGGTGAATGGAATAAGATCAGATAAATTTGATCTCACAAGAGGTACCCGACAGGGATGCCCTCTATCTCCGTTATTATTTGCCCTTGCGATTGAACCACTGGCGGCTCATATTAGACAGTCAGTTGAAGTGGTTGGCTTTAAATATGGTCAGGTGATATACTCTTATTCCTGCAGGACTCCCGAGATGCACTTACACATGCAGTGGAGGTAATTGAGAAATTTGGAGCAATGTCGGGATTGCGGATAAATTGGGTAAAAAACCAGTTTAATGCTGATAGACAGGGATGATGAAGTAGAGGTGGGAACTATACAATGTGCTGAGCTGAAAGTTGTAGAGCAATTTAAATATCTGGGCATGAAGATAGCGTTACCGGTTACAGATTTTGTCTGATTGAATGTAGACCCGTTGTTGATCAAATTAAAAGTTAAGGCACAAGCATGGTCCAAATTGCGTCTCTCAGTGGTGGGCAGGGCGAACCTGGCCAAAATGATCCTTATGCCCAAGATTCTTTACGTGCTTCATAACTCTCCTGTGTGGCTCCCGTGGGGGTTGTTCCAGAGGTTAAACTCTCTATTTAGGGATTTGGTATGGGGCAGAGGGCAACCCAGAATTAAACTTGAAATCTTGCAACGGCCAAAGTCGGAAGGGGGAATTGCTTTACCAAATCCTTGGATTTATTTTTTAGCGTCCCAGAGCCAGCATCTTAGAGGGTGGGTATCGAGAGGGCAGGGAGACTCAGTAAAAAAGGTTTTGGAACTTATGACTGGCAGATCCCCACTGGTGCAGAGCTTGGAGGCGGGAGATCTGGGACAGTTTGGAGGGAGGTTTCCCACCATGTGCTTGGTACAGAGGGTGTGGTCTCGAGTGAAGAAACTGAGGGGCATAAGTGGCTTCACGAAATATACTCCTGTGTGGATGAATAGAAACTTAGGTGAACTCTAAGTTGGGAGGTCAGAGAGCATGGACACGTGGTGGTCTTGAGTATCTATGGCAGCTTGAAGAGAAGGGGAGGTTGAAGTCCTTTGAGTCATTAAAGCAAGACTTTGGGATCCCGGACACAGATGGGTTCTTATATCATAGGGTGGCACATGCCTATAACAGACAAAGGAGACTGAGTAATCTCAAGATTCACAAGGACATAGTGTTGGACTATATTTGTATGGATGGTGACACTAAAGAAGTGATTTCGACTATATATGGTGATCTGTTGCATACATTCTTGCTGCGGCATCCTATACGGTCTCGGGATAAATGGGAAGAAGAAATAGGGGAAATAAATGATGAGGTGTGGGACACTATACTGGAATATGGTCCGAAGTTGTCTTTGAGTGAGCCGGGTAGGATGTCGCAGCTCTATTTGGTGCACAGAGTTTATAGATCGCCTGAGTTTTTACACAGGATTGGGGTTAGGAGTACATCAGAATGTCCGCGATGCATGCATGAGTGCTACATATGATGTGGGAATGTCCGAAACTGCAAGCTTTTTGGATGGTTGTGATAAATTTGATTGAGGGAAGGTATGGATGCGTGATTCCGAGAATACCAATTGTGTGTGTGTTAGGTTATGTGGAAGAAATAAATGTGACGAGTGTGCAGAAGATTGCGGTGGCAAGATTGTTATTCATGGTGAGGAAGTTGATTGCGAGGGCGTGGATCAGGGCCGAGCCTCCCTCCAGGATGGAATACTTACGACAAGTGGCGTATATCATACGAACAGAGGAGAATATATATAAGAAAAGGAATGCCTTTACAATGATTGAAAAATTGTGGGATCCATGGTTGCAGGTGGAGGATAATGTGTCAGGAGGTGTATGAGCGACGACTGTGACGAATGTTTTCTTTTATACTGCTGGACCTGTGGCTAAAGAAGATGGAGGATGTATATACGAGGATTCTAGATATAAGTGCTATTGTTTGTATAGAAATGCATACAGGGAATCTGTTCATGAGTATGGAGGGTGGGGGGGTGGGATCCATAGTTGGGTTTATATCATATAAAAGGTAAAATAATGTGATATTATCTTTCTGATGTGTGTTGCAATATTATGCCGAGTTTAATAAAAAAACATCTGAACAAAAAAAAAAAAAAAGGATCAGGTGTCCAGTCTGACCTTTTCTTCTTCGTTGTCAGGATCCTTGTTCCTTCGGCCCAGTTGGGTTCAGAATCCTCTTTGTCGCTGAAAAATTCCCTTAGGCGTAGTCTCCTGAAGTAATCCTCCATGTCGCTGCACAGTTCAATTTTATCCAGAGCTTTAGTAGGACAAAACGAGAGTCCCCTAGAAAGTTCCAACTTGTTGGGTTTGTAATCCGAAAGGTTGATAAACACAATTAGATGCTTTCTGACAGGAGTAGTTGTCCAAGTTGTCAGGATGTGTCTTTGTTTTGTTTGTATTGAGTCCTGAATTGATGCACAGTCTGTGTAATTTCTTTTCCTTGCTCTGAATCAGACGAGTTTGTAATTTATGGTAAAATTGTTGTAGATTATGAACCATTTTTGCAGCTCTGAGCACAACACTGAATCAGATATGAAGCTGCTCATTTTAAAGAGTAACTTCAAGTCTCAAAGAGAGAGAAGAATTTGGGAATACAAATTGATAACAACCTTCAACACACTCAAAACCAGATTACCGTATATACTCGTGTATAAGCCGAGTTTTTCAGCCCAAAATTTGGGCTGAAAAGTCTCCCCCTCGGCTTATACACGGGTCATATACGGTACATGGTGAGGTGGGGGCTTTGTCCGGGGCTGTGGAGGCTGCAGGAGGCGGGGGAGGCTGCTGTATGAGCGGCCCCGTCACGTGGGGCCGCTCATTAAATATGCACTGCTTCCACCTGTCAATCAGCGGCAGGGGGAAGCAGTGCATATAGCCCCCAAATGCTGGCACTCGCCCCCCCTTGTAAGGGCCCCCCCCCGCTGGTTATATTACCATCCCGGTCTTCTGATCAGCGGTGCTCCGTCCGTCCGTCCTGCTACATCCGGGATCTCCGGCCGTCGCAGGCATATGACGTCATCACGCGACGGCCGGGGATCCCGGATGTAGCAGGACGGGAGCAGCGAGGACGGAGCGCCGAGGAGCAGCGCTGATCAGAAGACCGGGATGGTAAGAGAAGCGGGGGGGGGGGGCCCTTGCAAGGGGGGCGAGTGCCTGCATTTGGGGGCTGCTGGGGACCCCCAGGGGGCTGCTGTATACTACCACTGGGGCTGCTGTATGCTACCACTGGGGCTGCTGTATGCTACCACTGGGGCTGCTGTATGCTACCACTGGGGCTACTGTATGCTACCACTGGGGCTGCTGTATGCTACCACTGGGGCTGCTGTATGCTACCACTGGGGCTGCTGTATACTACCACTGGGGCTGCTGTATACTACCACTGGGGCTGCTGTATACTACCACTGGGGCTGCTGTATACTACCACTGGGGCTGCTGTATACTACCACTGGGGCTGCTGTATACTACCACTGGGGAGGCCTGTATACCACTGGGGGGGCCTGTATACCACACTGCTGGGGGCTGTATACCTGTGCTGGGGTTCACTCTTCGGCTTATACATGAGTCAATAGGTTTTTCCAGATTTTTGGGGCAAAAGTAGGGGGGTCGGCTTATACACGAGTATATACGGTAAGTATTTCACATGGATTTATGGGATTTTATGTAAAATGAACGGACATTTGGGGATAGCAGATTCATGCATTTTTTATATAAAATGAAACTGCATTTGGAGACATCTTGCAGCACACTGAAATTATAAGACTGTGAACTCTTGACACTTCTGTGAACTCTGTCACTTAGAACTCTGCTCTCCACAACTTAACTAAGTATTTTCAGGTCTCCATGGGTTACTAACCATCTACCTTATACAATTGGTTCCGCTTATCTAAGGGTATGTGCACATTAGACGTTTTCTGGGCTGCTTTGTCCCGGTTTCCGTCGGCGTTTTCCGCGCCGTTTTATGTTAATTTATGTTAATCCTAACCAGCGGTTGGATTAACATGCTAGTCAATGGATTTTAGAAAACTCTGTCTTCACTAGAACGGTTTTCTTCTGGTCGTTTTCAGTCAAAACTGAGTTTTCTCAGTCAAAACTGAGTTTTTCCACCGGTTTTCCAAAAATAGAGCAAGTGACTTCTTTCCACCGTTTTTCCAGCGGTTTCAGCTGATCAAGTGCACAAAAAACTCAGTTTTCAAAACCGCCGAGAAAACCGCCGAGAAAAACGCTGTAAAACCGGGCGGAAAACGAGCAAAAAACGAGGGACACTGCTGAGCACAGAAAACTCAGTTTCTGCTAAAAAAACCCAGGTTTTTGGACGGTCTGCAGAGATGCACAAACGTCAGATGTGCACATACCCTTAGAAATCTGGATTCTCTGTCCCTTCTCCTCCACCCCTACCTACCCGACTCTGCTTTGAGTCACCTGTCATATCCACCAGAGCATATAACACTGTTTTGCCTTTTTTTTTTTCTTCTCTTCTTTCCCTTTTTTTTTTCTTTTCTTCTCTATTGCTTATGTATAAATGTATGTGTCTTCAGAATTTGTGTCATTACCAGCCTGAAGAAGGAAACTCAGCGTCCCGAAAGCTTGCTATGTTTACCATCTTTTCAGTTAGCCATTAAAAGGTATCAACCACTGAGGACTCTCAGATTTCAATATATTTTTCTATGAAATAAGAATAAACCTTTCTCATTTCCCATTTCCCCAACCGTGGGGAGCTGAGGAAGGAGGGGGATCATATCTGCCGTTTTTTGTTTCCATCTGTCTTGCTGTTTGCGGTGGGGACATGGAGCATTACTGCGACCCAGAGCCCCATCTGTGGGGACTGGGGAGGAATGCGGGCCTCAGAAATGGCAAGTCTGGAAATCGCTTCAACCCTGCAAATCCAACAGTGGAGGGCCGAGGAAGGAATAGCCCTTAGCAGACAAAATAGCTCGACCCAGAGTTCCAACTGTGGAGTCTTGGGAGGTATCTGTGGTCGACATGTCCCTTCAAAAAGTAAAAATAATGGAGAGAGAGAGTAAGAACGTGTGCCTCCTTCAGACACCAAGCAAAAACTGGTGAGGCAGTGCCTGCTCCAGGGGTGTATACTGCAGAGGAGGAGCCACTTAACTCTTTTGCAGATTCTGCTTAGTGTCGCCTCCTAGTGGACAGCAGCATAACACCCACGGTCCTGTGTCCCCCAATGAGGCGAAGGAGAAATTAGTGTTTTCTCTGTTGCAGATTTAGCAGTCTGTGAATATGCTAGACTATCTGGCAGCAGGCCAAGTAGACTGCTAATGATAATCTCCAACTGATTAAACAGTGATTTTATCAAACCGACAATTATGAGTCGTGCACACTGATGAATGCGATTAATAACCGCATTCATTCACCACCAAACTGCAAAGATGAAGTGCAAAAATCAGCACAAGTCACACAAAAAGCACTCCATTATAATAAAATTTCCAGTTTTCAGCAAGTGCTGTCAAAAAAAAAAGTGTCAAAAACAGGGCTATTGGTTTGTACGTTTTTTGCAAAAAAATATACTATAAGCTGCCTCACCTCGTCACGGTTGCCCAGACAGAGGCAGTCCCCAACTGATGTATGCATTTAAAACCTGCTTGTGTGTGAACGTACCTCTATACAGGTGTCAGCCAGGACTCCATATTCTGTGGGCTTACCTGTGAAACTAGCTTACATACATCAGTTAGGGACTGCGTCTGTCTGGGCAGCTTATAGTATATTTTTTGCACTTGTCTTTGCAGTCATTTTATCAAAACTACACTGAGCAGCCCAGTAAGTGACACATCACTGGAATCAGGATCTTGGGTCCTATATTATGCTATTTTCAGATTAGGTTGCAAAAACCTGGTGACAGGTTCCCTTTAATGGAATATTGGCATAGCAGAGAGTATATATTTCAGAAATATTTCTCTTTTTTTCCTCCCCCTGTTACCTGTGCACTAATGTTTCCACACATTTTTGTGGTATATTTGTGTTTTTTTTTTTAATTTATCATAATAAAGATTTATAGATTTAAGGGGTATTTCGGTTTCTCCAGGTTTATGCCCCTTAGGCCCCTTTCACATCAGCGTTTTGCGCTGATCGCGGCAGTTGCGGTGAAAAAAACGCAACTGCCGCGATTACCAGCTTTGATCCACTGTCCCCACAGCCTCCCCTCTCACCTATACTGCCTTCTACTTCCATCAACTGCTTCCCCCCCATAACTGAAGACCAGCTCTCCTCGCTCCTGTCAAAATCACACCTCACCACCAGCGCCCACGACCCGCTCCCATCCCACCTCATTCCCAACCTCACCTCCATTATCATCCCAGCTCTAACTCATCTTTTCAACCTATCACTTACCACTGGCACCTTCCCCTCAGCCTTCAAACACGCCTTGATCACACCCATCCTCAAAAAACCCTCCCTCGATCCCACAACTGTCTCCAACTACCGTCCTATATCTCTCCTCCCTTTCGCCTCTAAACTACTTGAACAGCATATCCACTCTGAGCTGTCCTCTCACCTCTCCTCCTGCTCCCTCTTTGACCGCCTGCAATCTGGCTTCCGACCCCTCCACTCCACTGAAACAGCCCTGACCAAAGTCACAAATGACCTACTGACTGCCAAAAGCAAGCGCCACTACTCTGTTCTCCTCCACCTCGACCTGTCCGCCGCCTTCGACACTGTTGACCACTCCCTTCTACTACAGATCCTGGAATCTCTTGGCATCACGGACCTTGCCCTCTCTTGGATCTCCTCATACTTAACGGACCGCACCTTCAGCGTCACCCACTCCCACACATCCTCCTCGTCCTACCCCCTATCTGTCGGGGTCCTCCAGGGCTCGGTTCTTGGACCATTGCTGTTCTCAATCTACACTCTCGGCCTAGGGCAACTTATTGAGTCCCATGGCCTCCAATATCTCCTCTACGCCGACGACACCCAAATCTACCTGTCTGGTCCTGACATCGCCTCCCATCTATCCAAAATTCCACACTGCCTGTCCGCCATCTCATCCTTCTTCTCTGCTCACTTCCTTAAGCTGAACATGGACAAAACAGAGTTCATAGTCTTCCCCCCAAGACGCTCCCCCTCACTACCTGACCTATCCATCGTCGTCAACGACTGCTCTCTCTCTCTCCAGTCCCCCATGCCAAGTGCCTCGGGTTTATCCTTGACTCTTCCCTCTCCTTCAAGCCCCACACCCAGGCCCTCGCCACCTCCAGCTCAAAAACATCTATAGGATTCGCACTTTCCTTGACCACGACATTGCTAAAACCCTTATTCACGCTCTCATCATCTCCCGCCTCGATTACTGCAACCTCCTGCTCACCGGCCTCCCCAATAACTCCCTTGCACCTCTCCAATCTATCTTGAACTCCGCTGCCCGCCTAATCCATCTGTCTCCCCGCTACTCTCCTGTTTTCCCCCTCTGCCAAGCCCTTCACTGGCTCCCTACTTCCCAGAGATCCCGGTTTAAAACATTAACCATGACATACAAAGCCATTCACAACCTGTCCCCTCCATACATCTCTGACATGGTCTCCCGATACCTACCCTCACGCAACCTGCGATCCTCCCAAGAGCTTCTCCTCTACTCCCCCCTCATCTCCTCTTTGCACAACCGCATACAGGATTTCTCCTGTGCTTCACCTATACTCTGGAACTCTCTGCCCCAACACATCAGACATTCTCCTACCCTGGGAACCTTCAAAAGAAGCCTGATGACCCACCTCTTCCGCCAAGCCTACCACCTGCAATAAGACCTGGTCCACCACACCACCTCACGACTGGAATTTCCCCTTCCCATTGTATCCCCACCCGCCCCTCGTAGACTGAGCCTTCGCGGACAGGATTTCTCCCCTCTTGTATCTGTACAACGGAATTGTCAACATTTATTGTTACTTGTATTGTTACTATGTTACTTGTCCTAGTCTGCCCTTTTAGAATGTAAAGCGCCATGGAATATAATGGCGCTATATAAATAAATGATGATGATGATGAATAATTACCGCATAAAGGCCCCGATCGCGGCACACTTCCGGCAAGCCCCATTCAATGTCTATGGGGCTTGCGGCAGGTGAGGCAAGTGCGGTATCGGAACTTGCGGCAGGTTCGGCTGCGAAAAAAACGCGGCATACCGTGTTTTTATTTCGCGGCCGCACCTGCCGAAACCGCACTTGCCGCACACTTACCGCAAGCCCCATAGACATTGTATGGGGCTTGCCGCAAGTGTGCTGCGATTGCGGTCGTTATGCGGTAATCGCGGCAATTGCGGTTTTTTCACCGCAACTGCCGCGATCAGTGAAAAACGCTGATGTGAAAGGACTGTAAGGGCCCTTTCACATCAGCGTTTTTTTCAAATCGCGGCAGATGCGGTGAAAAAAAACCGCATCTGCAGCGATTACCGCATATCGGCTGCACTTGCGGCGCGGTTACGATAAACCCCATACAAGGTATAGGCGGACTTGCGGCAGGTGCGGGCGCGAAAAAAAATGCTGTCAGCCGCGGTTTTTTTCGCGCCCGCACCTGCCAAAACCGCACTTGCCGCACCTGCCGCAAGTCCGCCTATACCTTGTATAGCGTTTGACGCAACCGTGCCGCAAGTGCAGCCGGTATACGGTAATCGCGGCAGATGCGGTTTTTTCACCGCATCTGCCGCGATTTGAAAAAAACGCTGATGTGAAAGGGCCCTGACTTGATTAGAATTATTATTCCCACAATGCATTTTTACTGCAGCATTTTTTTCATGAGTTTTATGCAAATATAAAGCCGATTTTACCAAAACCACAAAAGCCTGTAGAGTTCATAAATCTAATGTACACAATTGATTTTTCTTCTGACATATGGATAAATGCTGTGCTTAAGAGAGAAGCAGCATGTCAATTCTTTCAGGCTTTTGCAGCGTTTTTTCAACATTAAAAGCAATGAGAAAATGCAAAAATGCTGTGTGAACATAGCCTATGTGGTGAAGGAGGCATTTTTTTATTTTTCCTCTCTTTTTACAATTGCCTTACATACAGGTCATTATGCATGAAAAAAATGTTTCTAAATATTTTTCCCTGTAAAACCCATTTTATCTTCAGTTTTGTGTTTTATTGTTAGTCCATAAAAGTGGTGTAATACTCTGACCATATTGTTCCCAGCAGTGACCCAGGAGTCAGATGTGTCCAGACATCTTCTCCATGCTGTTCCCATTCCATTTTAGGCCCTCCCAATGAATTCCATTATACTTGTTACTCAAATTGCACCCATGCAACCTGTTCAATTCGAGTACTTGAGCATTTTAGTGCTCGCTCATCACTAGTGGTGAACATTGAGTGCTATCAGTACAGAATGACAGTTCACACCAGTATAGGCACTCGTACATCATGGTGTGACCAAACATTCCATGCACCTTCTCACCTGCTTGTTTTCCCCTCCATCTACACCCTTCTTTCTCTGTGAAGTCAGAGCTGTCAGTCAAAGAAAAGAGGAGGGGTAGAGACGGAGGGAAAACATGCATGTGGGACAGTACATTGAAATGTTTCGCTATGTCAAAATGCTTGCATTTAAAGCTTTAAAAGATTCTTTTTTCACCTTTTAGTACCTTACACCTTTACCTACCTTTTGCGCAAAATCAGGAGGAAGAGTCTTGGCACCAGTCAATCTTTTGACTAAGAAAGCTTTCCAATTAGAATATTTGTGTTGTATTGCTGTTAATAAAAAAAACAAAAAACAGGCATTTTTCAAGACAAGTGAAATATATTAATTATAGTGCTGTAATTTATTTTTTGCATCAAGATACATTTTTTTCCTTGTGTTACGGATTATTGAAACCATGGTTTTTAAAAGAAGAAAGAAGATCCCGAGTGGAGAGGGGCAGGCAGAACGCAGATAGAATGAATGTAGCATAGTAGGGATTGGTCCCTCAGATCTTAGTCTGCAGGGAAGATGATGTTATTAGGGAGCAGGTTGTTACCGGAAGCCAGGAAAAGGCCACTCTCCCCAATCTAGGACACCACATCCCACAAGGGTGGGGGAGCAGCGAGGACCAGATCCATCATCAAATTCAACAGCAGGTACTGTCACACCCTCAAACACTAATATGGATGTTAGCTTTACAGTCTACGAAGGCATGTCCTTTAAAAAAGAAAAATAAAGTATACACCTTTAACCAGAGCTGTGGAGTCGGGAGTCTACTTTGGTGGAGTTGGAGTCAGATCCAGGGAAATTGAGGAGTCATAGACAGAGGTTTGGCTTACTGAATCCACAAGCCCTGCCCTTAACCTGTGTCATTGGACGTACTGGGTACATCCAGGAAACCATTGTGTAAAGAGTACATCCAGCTGATGTGACAGCAATCGCTTAAAAATTCTGGTACTATCTAGAAGGTTACCATCAATGCCAAAAACAGAAACCAAGAGCACTTCTCATTTGGGCTCTGACTGCATCCTGTAAGTGCTCTTGGTTTCTGTTTTTGGCATTGATGGTAAGGTTTTTTGATGCTGCTTTTTTTCTAGTAGTTTTTGTACAGTTTTGTTAGGACTGATGAGCATGGGATTCCGTGACATGGATCATCAGCTTAAATGTCTTGGGCCAATACATGAACCAAAATCCCATTTATAAAGGTTTTTTTATTTATCATATAAAAAACTTTTGCACTTTTTTATCCATCCAGGGTGCAGTTGGGCCCATAGGGGCGCCATTCATCTAGTGGTGCAGAAGCATTGTACTGTGCGGCCCAATGCTCAGGCAGCGGAGCGGTTGAGTAGCTTTCAGACACTCTGCATCATATGTACCAGTGTGAATGGTGCTATATGCAAGCCCAGTGTATGCATGGCAGGTCGCCTCCCACATCTTGCTGGTAGAGGTGATTTATCAGCCTGCAGCTGGGCTTGCTTCACATTTGGGCTCTGACTGCATCCTGTAAGTGCTCTTGGTTTCTGTTTTTGGCATTGATGGCAAGGTTTTTTGATGCTGCTTTTTTTCTAGTAGTTTTTGTACTATCTAGAAGGTACCTACCTGACATCATCACCCCAGGGGGGGTTTAGTCAAGCCCCGTGAAAAAATCACAGTGATTGGCTGTTCAAACAGCCAATTACAGTGTTTTTATGTGCAGCTATGATCAACGCTACAACAGCATTGATCATTGGCTAGAGTAAGGGAATCAGGCTGTAGATTAGCAGTTTGACCCCTCAGTGACCGCCCTCCTCAAGCTCATTCCAGTTGGAGAAGCGAGGAGAGTGGACACTGTGCTATTCTGCTGTTGATCTGGCTGAGACTTGTGGTTCCACACATGATATTTGCCTGTGACACCACTGCTCCTGCTTCTTTCTGCCAATTTACGGTGAGAGAAGACTTTCTGTTCTTTCCTTCTTAGCTTCTCCCTTTCCCTCCCCCAAGTATTGGGGCCTGGTCCTTCACATGTGATTAGTGAAGAAGCCATAACTTCGCCAATATTGGAGTGTTAATGTTTTATATAACACTGCAGTATTTCGCATTGTTATGCCCTGGACACGTTTTGAGGCCATAACCAAATTTTTGCATTACAACATTAATACACAATGTCGGGGCGTGGCCTAGCGGCATGTGAGAGAGGCAGCAGGACCGCTGAGCTCCCGCACTTACCCCGATTTAGAAGCCGTCTAGTCCCCGCAGCACGGCTGAAAATCGCCCGGGTATAGAGGAGAAGGTGGCGGGAACTGCCTGGAACGCACAGACGCGCTTACAGGACCGAGGCCATGGTAAAAGGTGGCCGCCGCCGAGTTACTGGAGAGGCCGGGAGACTTGCCCAAGATGGCGCCGGAGCTGAGGCGCGCTCCACAGCTGAGGCTGCAGAGGAGAGCACGGCCAGAAATAGAGCAGTGGCAGCCCGGCTGCAGCAATATGCCAGAGTGGAGGAGGTGGAGAGAAGCGGCTCAGGAGACGGACGATGAGGACAGAAGTGAAGGTACACATGGTTCTCAGGAGGCTGGAGAGAAGGGGGAGGAAGAGACTGTGACCAAGAGGCAGCAGGAGGCTGGGGCAAGCTGGGGAGAGCTGGTGGATCAGAATTGCAAGCAGATGCAACAATTACAGATGCAAATGCCAGCAGACCCCACTATAAAAAAAAGACGTGTTACTGGCTGTTATGCAGTGTGGCTCAGCTATATCTAATGTACTGACCCAGCTCGGTCACATGCAAGAATCTTTACAAACAGTGAAGCATGACCTACACAGGGTTAAAGACCGCACGGGGGACTTGGAGAAAGAGTTACTGCTGCTGAAAGTACCCTGACCACTGCAGTGAGATTTCAGACAGATGCTAAAAGAGACAGCTCTGCTTTGTGGGCCAAAACTGACGATCTAGAAAACAGGTCACGCCGAAACAACGTGCGCATAGTGGGAGTCCCCGAAAGATATGAAGGGAGAAACCCCACCAAGTTCTTTGAGGCATGGATCAAGGACAAGATAGGGGCGGACAACTTAACACACTTATATGCTGTGGAGCATAGAGTCCCTGCTCGCCCCCCTCCCCCGGGGAACCAGCCACGCACGGCGTTCGTAAAGATGCTGCACTACAGAGACAGAGACAACATTCTCCGCTTTTCTAAGGATCATCCAGATCTTTCTGCAGATGGCTCCAGAGTCTCGTTTTACCCAGACTACTCCTTGATAGTCCAGAGGCAACGGGCCAAATTCAGTGAGGTCAAGAAGAGGCTGAGGTCACTTGCAATTAAATACTCTATGATCTTTCCGGCAAAATTGAGGATTGAGGCTGGAGGCAAAACTCATTTTTTCCTGGACTCAACAGATGCGATGAACTGGATCGAAGGGAATGAAAGGCACCTGAGGAAAGAACTAGAGGAGCAGGAACATGGATGAGGGAGATCCGATCGTCATATCCGGTTTCTTAGAAACTTTCCATGTTCTTGTGTAGATCACAAGATATTTGGGATATTGAGTTTCAAGCTGATAACTTTCCCTCCGTTTGGTATTTTTCTATTGAGTGCACTACGAAAAAAGATTCGTTATAGTTTCATGCGAGTAATGGGTGGGATTGAGTTGAATGTTTATGCCGTGCTGCGGGGTGCTATCCTAAAAGGAAAGGAAGCATAAGGGCATTGAAGCGCTCATTTTACAACCTGAGAGAAAAAGGGCAATGATATTGTTCTTACAGTTACTGGTTCAAATTGTTTTTCGGGGAATGTTGTGGGGGGGAGGGGGGGGGGGAAGGGATTCAGGTCTGGTGGAGGCGTTGGTGTTGCTATAATCATAGGTTGCAGATGTGATAAGAAGGGTTGGTCTCGAGCTCTGACGGCAATATACCGAAGCAATGGGGTCTATTAAGGTAATCAGCTGGAACATCAGGGGCTTAAAATCTCCAGTAAAGAGACAGGCAATTTTTGCCTTCCTTATGGCTCAGAAACCGGCATTAATATGTCTGCAGGAGACTCACCTCACTGCCGACACTGTTAATTTACTGGAGAAGAGATGGGTACAGGAAGGATACCATTCTACATACTCTGAATATGCTAGAGGTGTGAGTATTTTGGTATACTCGGGGATTCAATTTACGTGTCAAAGCAATTACAGATCCTGAGGGACGGTTTGTTTTCCTACACTGTAGTATTCATAACATACAATTTGTGATTGTCTCCATATACATTCCCCCGCCATATAGCAGTAGACCTATGCAACAGATACTCCACCTGTTAAAGGACTTTCCAAACACTCCATATTTGTTGGTGGGAGATTTTAATAACATACAGGATTCTCACTGGGATAAGGGAAATCGTGAGCCACTCAAATTGGGAGGTAATGATACATCATTCGGTATATTGTTCAAGGAAGTAGCCTTGGTGGATGTTTGGAGAAGCCGCAAACCCGAACACTTACCAATACTCGTGTTTTTCATCTAGCTATTTGTCTTTGTCACGTATAGATATGGCCCTGGGGGATTGGTCCATGCAAGAAAAAATTCTGAATGCTGAATATCTGCCGCGTACGGTTTCAGACCACTCACCCATGGCTGTTGAAATAAGAGGCAAACCTGCCGGGGGGGATGTAAGACCTCAGTGGAGACTAAATCCATTTTGGTTGCAAATAATTGATAAAGATGACCATTTTGTTCTAGAACTAAAAGAATATCTTGAATTCAACCAGGGCACTGCTTCTGGTCTGGTGGTGTGGGATACATTAAAGGCTTACCTGAAAGGCATGTGCATTCGGGAAATCTCAAAGGCTAAGACAAGAAATAGGGCGCATACTGAGCGGGCCATGGGGGAGCTTGGGGAGGCGGAAAAGGCTGCTGCACTAGACTTCACTCTTCCCGCCAGGAAGCGATTGAAACGAGCCCAAAAGTCAATGACAAAAATTACTATGCAGGAGGCGGCTCAAAAGAGATGATTTAAATCAGTACAGTCGTACCAGGAGGCGGAGAGTGTGGGGCATCTGCTTTCTGTTATTGCTTCGGCTCAAAGGGGGTCCTCTTTTATAGCTCAGCTCCAAAACTCTGAGAGAAGGTTGGTAGGGGATACGCCCGAAATTTTGAATGTCCTGAAAATTTTTTATAAAGACCTGTATTTGTCACACACTACGGCCACAGCAGAGGATACAATTAGATTTCTAGAATCTGCTGACCTTCCTAAATTGACTAACTCCACTGGGCGTAGCCTTGACAGACCCATAGGCCTGGAGGAGTTGGATGAGGCTCTTAGCTCCATGCCTAATGGCAAAGCACCGGGTGTTGATGGGATGCCGGTGGAAATATATAAGAAATATAAGAAGCTGTTGCTTCCGACATTGCTGGACATGTATAATGAGAGTCTGTCCTCCGGCATCCTCCCACCATCCATGCGAGAAGCAACTATAGTATTAATATTGAAGAAAGATAAGGATTCAACGCTGCCAGCGTCATATAGGCCTATCTCCCTTCTCACGGTGGATACTAAATTACTGGCCAAGGTTCTGGCCAATCGCCTATCAAAGGTAATCGAATCCCTGGTACATCCTGATCAAACAGGCTTTATGCCCAAGAAATCGCCGGCCCCCAATATCAGGCATCTGTATTTAAATATGCAGGTACGGTGGATAACGCGGGGCGAAGGGTGGTCCTGTCTCTGGATGCTGCTAAGGCCTTCGACAGTGTCGAATGGAATTATTTGTGGGCTGTACTTGAATGTATGGGCTTTGGTCCGGGCTTTATAGGCTGGATCAGGCTTCTGTATTCGGGCCCACAAGCCAGAATACGAGCTAATGGCTCAATGTCTGATCCCTTCCAACTGTACAGAGGCACAAGGCAGGGCTGCCCTTTGTCCTCGCTCCTGTTTGCCGTGGCAATTGAACCTCTGGCAGCGGCTATACGACGACTTCCGGGTATTGCGGGCTTTCGATATGGACCATCTGAGGAGAAGGTAGCGTTGTACGCGGTAGATTTGCTTTTGTTTTTGGCTGATCCTGATGGCTCCTTGAAAAATACTATGACTCTTCTTGATGGCTTTGGGAAGGTATCGGGGCTGGTCATTAACTGGGATAAGTCCGCTGTGCTCGCACTGGATCCAGGGGTGGGCATACCTGTACAAATTCCAGAAGTGACTAAATTTAAATATTTGGGATTGACAGTATCCACTGATTTGGAGGACTATGAGCATTTGAACCTGACCCCACTGATGGCAAGGATCAAACAGAAAATTAGAGCCTGGGCCAAGTTGCATTTGTCAGTGGTGGGAAGAGTGAATCTATTAAAAATGGTAATTATGCAGCAGCTCCTGTATGTCCTCCACAACTCGCCTATTTGGCTGCCTCTGGGTAGATTCCATAAAATTAACGCTATATTCAGGGAATTGATATGGTTAAAGGGTGGCGCCAGGATTAAATTGGAGCACTTGCAGAAGCCTAAAGACGAAGGGGGATTGGCGCTCCCTAATCCATGGCTTTACTTTTTGTTATCCCAATGTCAGCACTTGGCGGGGGGGATGGAAAACAACGAGGGTAGATTGGAGGGAGGCGGGAGACCTTTCCTTAGATACTTACTGGGACAGGGTTCGTTGTTGACTAGCTTAGAGGCGGGAAAGCTTCGCCCTCTAGCTTCCAGATTCCCGACTGTAGCCCTTATGCTGAGGGTATGGGACAAGATCAAACAGATTCGAAATATCACGGCTTTTACAAAATACTCTCCTATTTGGGACAATAGCAATCTGCCGGCAATGAGGTCATTGAAAGGGTTTGCACAATGGAGAAGGATTGGTATATGGTGGTTGTCGCAACTATTGGGGAAAGAATCTTTCAAGTCCTTTGAAGAATTGCGGCAGGAGTACCCTTTGCAGCACTGCATGTTTTACCAATATCTACAGCTACGACACGCCTATACTATCCAGAATAGAAATTCCCCTATTGTTATTCAGCAGGACTGCGTAGTTAATATCCTTGGTGTCTCATCAACTAGAGGTCTTATATCATTTATATACAATGGTCTGTCCAGCATGGTTTTGTCAAAACATCCAATGGGAGCGCAGCAGAAGTGGGAGCGGCAACTGGGGTTGATTTCAGGGGAGCAGTAGGAGCATATCCTTCAGATGGTTCCTAAGCTGTCTCTTCGTGAACCCAGTAGATTATCGCAGATATACGTGTTGTATAGGGTGTACAGAACGCCTAAGTGGTTGTGTGACGTGGGACTGAGACAAGATTCGTGCTGCCCCAAGTGCTCAATGGAGGGGGCAGATATCCTACACATGCTGTGGACATGCCGCTGCCTG
>JARQOC010000006.1:260074205-260165336 GCA_033576535.1 Allobates femoralis
TTTAAAAACTTAGATTTTTGTAACTCTCAGCCGTCTACCTGAAATAAATCTTTTTTTGGGTAGCATGGCCGGCCGGGTCTAAGGCGCTGGATTTAGGCTCCAGTCTCTTCGGAGGCTGGGTTCAAAAACCACTGCTGCCAGCTTTTCTGTCTGGAAGCTCTATAAATGTTCAAAAGCAAGAGGCTTTTCGGACTACAGTGCACATGAGCCTTCTAGTCCTGTAATGCCAATCACAGGCTAATAACCATTTAGATTACATAAACTATAGCTTACAAAACAGATTAGTGAAGTGCAGTTACTTCTTGTATTACCTTTCTGTCCCCTTTTATACAGTTTGTCTGGCAATATATCAGCATTCAGCACCCCTCCTGCAATATATCTGTCCTTTCTCCTTATCTATAATTTAGTAAATCTCACCTTTTTGTTCCCCTTTATTGCGGTTCATGGCTCACCTCTTAGTTACTGGCATCAAGCACATAGCTGCCTTCTAGTATGAGCCCGTGCACCCGGGAAAGAAGGAGGCTCTGACCGTTTCAGTGAAGTACCCCTTACGGTTAAAGCTCCATTTTAGACACAGCACAGCTATGCTGGCAATACAAAAGCCACGAGAGGCTGCACTGAAAAAGTATCAACCATGCTTGTGGAAATCTAGGATGCTTCCAATGGTAAACTGAAAGGTAAACAAATCCTGGAGGGGCATTCTTAGGAGGGTGATATGTGCAATATGAGGGAGATTTAAAAAATTGGTTCATGATACAAATTAATCATATATATATGAATACCATTAGAAGACTATATTTTACCTGTGGAAATACCCCTTTAAACATCAGCTTGACAGTACAAAAGATTGTGCTGCTTTTCAAGTCACATCTTAATTAAAGGACCTGCCATAGATGTTCTTTTCAGTAACATCTCAGCCGTTCTAAACCATGGAAATAAATACCTTTTTTTCGTGGTAGCATGGCCGAGCGGTCTAAGGCGACTGGATTTAGCTCCATCTCTTCGGAGGCGTGGGTTCAAATCCCACTGCTGCCAGCTTTTTCTGTCTGGAAGCTCTATAAATGTTCAAAGCAAGAGGCGTGTCGGACTGCAGTGCACATGAGCTTCTAGTCCTGTAATGCAATCACAGGCTAATAAGCCATTTAGATTACATAAAACTATAGCTTACACACCAGATTAGTGAAGTGCAGTTACTTCTTGTATACCTTTCTGTCCCCTTTATATACAGTTTGTCTGGCAATATATCAGCATTCAGCCCCATCCGCAATATATCTGTCCTTTCTCCTTATCTTTTAATTTAGTATATCTCACCTTTTTGTTTCCCCTTATATGCGGTTCATGGCTCCTCTTAGTTACTGGCAGTCAAGCACATAGCTGCCTTCTAGTATGAGCTCGTGCACGGAAATGAAGGAGGCTCTGACCGTTTCAGTGAGAGTACCCCTTACGTAAGTAGAAGCTCCATGCTAGACACAGGCACAGCTATGTGGCAAGTACAAAGCCACGAGAGGCTGCACTGAACAGTAAACAACCGTTTCTTGTGGGAAATCTAGGATGCTTCCAATGGTAACTGAAAGGTTTAAAAAAAAACCTGGAGGGGCATTCTTTTGGAGGGTGATATGTGCAATATGAGGGAGATTTAAAAATTGGTTACATGAGTACAAATTAATAAAATAAAATATGAATTCATTAGAAGACTATTTTTTTACCTGTGGAAATACCCCTTTAAAACATTCAGCTTGACGTACAAAAGATTGTGCTGCTTTTCAAGTCACATCTTAATTTTAAAAGGAAACCCGCAATAGATGTTCTTTCAGTAAAAATCTCAGCCGTTTCTACCATGGAAATAAATACCTTTTTTGTGGGGAGCATGGCCGACGCGGTCTAAGGCCTGGATTTAAGCTCCACCCCTTCGGAGGCGGTGGGTTCAAATCCCACTGCTGCCCGCTTTTTCTGTCTGGAAGCTCTATAAATGTTCAAAGCAAGAGGCGTGTCGGACTGCAGTGCACATGAGCTTCTAGTCCTGTAATGCAAATCACAGGCTAATAAGCCATTTAGATTACAAAAAACTATAGCTTACACACAGATTAGTGAAGTGCAGTTACTTCTTGTATGACCTTTCTGTCCCCTATATACAGTTTGTCTGGCAATATATCAGCATTCAGCCCCATCCTGCAATATATCTGTCCTTTCTCCTTATTATAATTTAGTATATCTCACCTTTTTGTTCCCCTTATATGCGGTTCATGGCTCCTCTTAGTTACTGGCAGTCAAGCACATAGCTGCCTTCTAGTATGAGCTGTGCACTGGAATGAAGGAGGCTCTGACCGTTTCAGTGAGAGTACCCCCTTACGGTAGAAGCTCCATGCTAGACACAGCACAGCTATGCTGGCAAGTACAAAGCCACGAGAGGCTGCACTGAACAGTATCAACCAGTGCTTGTGGAAATCTAGGATGCTTCCAATGGTAACTGAAAGGTAAACAAATCCTGGAGGGGCATTCTTAGGAGGGTGATATGTGCAATATGAGGGAGATTTAAAAAATTGGTTACATGAGTACAAATTAATCATATATATATGAATACCATTAGAAGACTATATTTTACCTGTGGAAATACCCCTTTAAACCCTTCAGCTTGACAGTACAAAAGATTGTGCTGCTTTTCAAGTCACATCTTAATTAAAGGACCTGCTAGATGTTCTTTCAGTAACATCTCAGCCGTTCTACCATGGAAATAAATACCTTTTTCGTTGGTAGCATGGCCGAGCGGTCTAAGGGCACTGATTTAGGCTCCAGTCTCTTCGGAGGCGTGGGTTCAAATCCCACTGCTGCCAGCTTTTTCTGTCTGGAAGCTCTATAAATGTTCAAAGCAAAGGAGCTGTCGGACTGCAGTGCACATGAGCTTCTAGTCCTGTAATGCCAATCACAGGCTAATAACCATTTAGATTACATAAACTTTTAGCTTACACACAGATTAGTGAAGTGCAGTTACTTCTTGTATTACCTTTCTGTCCCCTTTTAAAACAGTTTGTCTGGCAATAATCAGCATTCGAGGCCCCATCCTGCTATAAACTGTCCTTTCCTTATAATTTTTATAATCTCCCTTTTTATAGGGGGAGGGTTTGCTCTTAGTCTGCGTAAAGAGCTGCCTTAAGAAGAGGCTTTACGGATGAAGACTTGAAGTTCCCTTTTCCAAGTATTTTGAAGTCCACCGCAAACTTCAGAGACCGAGTCAAGTAAATAACCCAATCTGGCAGTGCACCAGAGGCTGCACTGAAAATTCAAAAAACCCCGGCTTGGAAATTAGATTCCTTTTGGGATGAAGGAAACAATTTGGGGGACTTAGAGGGGATTTGGGAATTGAAGTTTAAAAATTGGTCTGAGTCAAATTTAAAATAAAGAATCCCTTAGAAGCCCTTTTTTACTTGGAAACCCCTTAAACAATAGCTTGGGGAGATTGGCTTTTAATCCTCTTAATTAATACCTTAAACTTTTTTAACATCTCAGCCGTTTCCTGGAAATAAATTCTTTTTCTGGTGCTGCGAGCTCTAATGCCTGGATTTAGCTATCCATTGGAGGCTGGGTTTAAAAATCTCCCAATTTCTGCGACTCTTTAATTTAAAAACCTTTCGCCTGCCATTATTCTAGTTTGTATGCCAATACAGCTAAAAACCATTTAGATACATAACTATCTTACAATAGTTTTTGACGTAGTTCTTTAAAACTTCGGGCCCTTTACGTTTAGTTGGCCATTACACATTTAGCCCCCTGAAAAACTTTCCTTTATCCTTTAATACAATTTAAAGCTCACCTTTAATTTCCCCCTTTTTGCAAAAAGGGCCCTAGAGCTGCATCAAGACAACTGCTTAATAGCTGCAGGAATGAAGGACCCCGTTTGTTGAGGGTATTTGCATAGAAGAAAAAAACAAGCTATCTGGAAGTAAAAAACAAGATATGCCTTTAAGATTATAAATCTTTGGAAATCTAAATTTTCCCTTGGAATAAAGGGAAACTTTCGAGGGCTTTTAAGGGGATATGCAATAAGAGGATTTAAAAAATTTGGGTTTCTTAAAAATTTAAAATTTTTTGGATAGATTAGAGCCAAATTTTTTGTGGAAATACCCCTTTTAAAATTCAGGCTACCCGATTTTTTCAAGTCAATCTTAAAAAGGACTTCAAAACATGTCTTTCAAATCTAGCCTTATTCAAAGAAAAAAAGCTTTGTGACCAAACATTAAGGATTTTGGCTCCAGGTTCTTCTTTTTATGCCTTTCTCCCCCTCCGCATTTTCTTTTAACTCATTAAATGTTCCAAAAGGGGTTCGCTAGTGCCATGGGTTCTGGGCCTTTTGCCATCCAAGTCTAATAGCCTTAGATTCTAAACTATATTACACAGTTTGAGGCAGTCTTCTTGTTTCCTTTCGTCCCCCTTTAAAACAGTTTGTTTGGCCAATTATCAGTTCAGCCCACTGAATAATAGTCCTTCCCTTTTTAGTATATCTACTTGTTCCCTAAATCGGTTTGGCTCCTCTTAGTACGGATGTCAACAGGTTTAATATGTACTAAAGAAGGATTCCCTTTTATGAAATAACCTTAGAAGCTCATTTACCAGCTATGCTGGAAGAAGCCAAGAAGGGGTGCTAACATAAAACAGCTGTGATTCTGGATTTCCCGGTAACGAGGTAAAAAAATTGGAGGGGACATGGCGGGGTTGCAATATGAAGATTAAAATTGGAAGGTAAAAATTTATTATTAAATTCCTTTGAAGACTAAAATTTTACCCGGGGAAACCCTTAAACTTCGCTTCAGTCAAGTTGTCGTTTCATCAATAATTAAAGCCTTTAATTCTTTCAGAACATCTAGCGTTCTCTGGAATAAACACTTTTTTGTGGTTGATGGCGAACGGCTCGCGGGTTTAATCGACCCTTTTGGGTTTAAATTTCCCCCTCACTTTTTTTTCAACTTAAAGCTCAAGGCTGCACTCTGACATAGCTTCTAGTCTGTAAGCAATCACAGGCAATAAGCCTTTAATTCAAAACTTAGCTTTAAACCCGGTTGAAGAAGTGCAGTTTAATTCTGTATGACCTTTCTGCCCTATAACAGTTTGTCTGGCAAATTCAGCATTCGCCCATCCGTAATAATTCTTCCTTCATTTAATTTAAATTTTCTGCTTTTGTTAATGGGGTTTATGGTCCCTTTTCGGCAATCAAGACTAGCTTTACTAATTACTGTGGGAAAAACGGGGTTACCGTTTTAGTAGGAAAACCTTCTTAAATCCATCTAACCCCGCTTGCTGCTTCAACAGAATCACCCACAGTTAAAATCTTTGGGTCTAGGGCTCCAAGGTACTGAAAGTAACAATCCTGGGCATTCTTAGAGGGTTATTTGTGCCATTTTGGGGAATTAAAATGGTTAAGCAAAATTTTATGATACTTGAGCTTTCCTTATTGAAAACCCTTAAAACATTCCGTACAAAAATTGTGCCTTTAAAGTCACACTTTTTAAAACCTGCCAGATTTCTTTTGGAAATCTCAGCCTTCCCCCGGAATAAATACTTTTTCGTTACTGGGGAAGTCCTAACCGGTTTAGGGTAGCTCCTTCGGAGGGGTGGGTTCAACATGCTAGCTTTTCTGTTGGAAACTTATAAGTTAGAAGAGGCTTGGGCTTCAGTGACTACCCTTTGTAGTCCTTTAAGCCCAAACACAGCCTTAAAAAAGCCATTTAGATTCATAAACTTTGTACAAATTGCCGTATCTCGATCTTTTTCCCCCATTACGATGTCTCAATTTCATTCTTCAGCCCTCCTGCAATAAAATGTTTTTCCCCTTTATTAAAATTATATTTCATATTTTTCTATATCTTAAGGCCCTCTTTGATGGCGTCAGCCCAGGGCCCTTTTTGACTTTGCAGGAAAAAGCTTGACCGTTTGTAGATCTTACGTAAGACTCCATCTGAAAAACCCTTGCTGGAATACAAGCCACGAGCGCCTGAAATAAACCAGTGCCTTTGGAACTGAGTTCCAATTAACTGAAGGTAAACAATTTTGGAAGGTTTTTTTGGTAAGGCTTGAGGAATTTCAAATGGTTCCATAGTAACGAATTACCACTATAATAATTGAACTATTTATTAAAACCCTTAACTCCTTTCTTTGCTGTTTTGTCCTCTTAATAAGGCCTGCATAGTGTTCTTTCAGTCCATCCGCTTTTAAAACCTTTTGGTAAGCCCTCAAGCCTGAAGCCCTTTTGGGTGGGCAAACCCAGGCCCCTTTCTTCTTTAAATTCAAAGGCTGGCTGAGTCAATGGCTTAAAACCCCAAAACAGGCCAACCTTTGATTAATATGCTAAAGATTATAATGCAGAACCTTTATCTTTTCCCAATCCTTTTGAATTTTAGGATTACCCTTAAATATCCCTTCTTAAATTTGTATTCCCCTTTTGTCCCTTATGGGCTGGGTTTCTTCAGGGAAACCAACCCTTTTTTAGCTCATGGAAAACTTTCCTTTGGATTACATAAACTATAGCTTAAACACAGTTATGAAGTGCAAAATTACTTCTTGTATTACCCCCTTTTTGTCCCCCCTTTTTATACAGTTTGTCTGGCAATATATCAGCATTCAGCCCCATCCTGCAATATATCTGTCCTTTCTCCTTTTTTTAAATTTTTTTATATCTTTACCTTTTTGTTTTTCCCCCTTTTATTCGGTTCATGGCTCCTCTTAGTTTCGGCATCAAACACATAGCTGCCTTCTTTTTTGACTTTTGCACTGGAATGAAGGAGGCTCTGACCGTTTTTAGGGGAGAGTACCCCCTTTCAGTAGAAGCTCCATGCTAGAAAAGCAGCACAGCTATGCTGGCAAGTAAAAAAAGCCACGAGAGGCTCCCCTGAACATAAAAAAAACCCGTGCTTGTGGAAATCTAGGATGCTTCCAATGGTTTAAATGAAAGGTAAAAAAAATCCGGAGGGGCATTCCTTTGGAGGGGGATTTTTTGCAAAATGAGGGAGATTTAAAAAATTTGGGTTTCATGAGTACAAATTAAAAAATTATATATTAATAGCATTAAAAAACTAATTTTACCTTTTTGGGAAAACCCCCTTTAAACTTCTTTGAAGCACAAGATTGTAGCTTTCAAGTCCATCTTATTAAGCGAGTAATGTTCTTTAGTAACTCCTACCTAAACAATGAATTAGTTTGTGTGGCGCGAGCGGTCAAGGCCTGGATTTGGCTCCAGTCTCTTTCGGAGGCGTGGGTTCAATCCACTGCTCAGCTTTTTTGTCTGAAAAAATCAAAGGAAGAGGCTGCGGACACAGTGCTATCATGATCACGGAATAACCATTAGATAAATACTATACAAATAGTTACACGTATGTGATTCTTCTTGTATACCTTTCTGCCCATTAAGTTGTCCAATATATATTGCCCCTCCTCAATATTTCCTTTCCTTATATTTATTTACACTTTTTGTTCCCTTATATTCAGGTCTTGCTCTCTTAGTTACTGTCAAGCACTGCGCTCTATATGATGTGACGGAATGAAGGAGGCTCTGACCGTTTCAGAGAGTACCCCTTACGGTAGAAGCCATGCTAGAACAAGCATGCTGCAATAAAGCCACAGGGGCTGCATGAAGTTCCAAGTCTGTGGAAATCTGGATGCTTCCAATGGTAAAAAGGTAAACAAATCCTGAGGGCATTCTTAGGGTGTGATATGTGCAATATAGGAATTTAAAAATTGGTTAATACAAATAATATAATATATATACATTAAAGATATATTTACTGTGGAAAACCCTTTAAAATCACTTGACAGTAAATTGTGCTTTTAAGTCACATCTAATAAAGTATGAGTTTTTTTACATACAGCCGTTTACCTGGAAAATACTTTTCGTGGTGGGCATGCCAGCGCGATGCTCTCTTCAGGGTGGTAAATCCACTCGGATTCGTGGGTTAAATTTCAAGCAAGCTTAGAACTAAATGATTCAACATAGTGAAGGCACATCTTTACCTTTTCCAAAGTATATTAGATACATAACAGTTACAACAGATTATGAAGTGAGTTTTTGTTACTTTTGTCCATATCAGTTGTCTGGCATATATCACATCACCCCCTGCATATTGTCTTTCTCTTATTATATATCTCCCTTTTGTTCCTTTATGCTCAGCTCTTTATGCATCAAGCACATAGGCTTTATGAGCTGCACGATGAAGAGGCTGACGTTTCATAGAGTACCTTACGTAGAGCTCATGTCAGCACACTATGGGCAGTAAGCACGAGCGCAAACATCACGTGCTGTGGAAATTAGGATGCTCAGGTACTGAAAGTAACAAATCTGGGGCTCTTAGAGGGTGTTGGCAATTGAGGATTAAAATGTAGAGACAAATATAAATGATACTAAGATATTTTCTTGAAATACTTTAACTTCAGTGACAGTACAAAAGATTGTGTGCTTCAGTCACATTATTAAGGACTGATGTTCTTATAACATTCAGCCTTCAGGATAATCTTTGTGGAGATGCCGAGCGTCTAAGCTGGATTAGGCTCCGTCTTTCGAGCTGGTTCAATCCATGTGCACTTTCGTGAAGCTATAATTTCAAGAAAGGCTGTCGACTCAGTGACAGAGCTTCTGTCGTATGCATCACAGGCTATACATTTGATAATAACATAGCTCCGATAGTGAATGGTACTTGTATCTTTCTGTCCTATATCTTTCGGCAATATCATCGCCCTAATATCTGTCTCTCTTATAATTATTATCTCACCTTTTGTTCCTTAGCGGTCTGTCTCTAGTACTGGATCAGCATAGCTCTCTAAGCTGCAGAAAGGAGCTCTGACGTTCAGTGAGGTCCTACGTAGAACTCATGCTAGACGACACATGGAAGTAAAAGCACGAGGCTCATACTATCACTGCGTGGAATGATGTCAATGTAATGAGTAAAATCTGGAGGCTTAGGAGGTTTGTCATGGGATTTAAATGTACTGAGTACAAATTAATATATATAATCATAGAACTATATTACTGTGGATACCTTTAACATTCGCTTGACAGTACAAAGTGTGCTTCAGTCATCTTATTAAGACTGCATAGTGTTCTTCGTAACTCTCGCTCTACATGATAACTTTTTTGTAGCATGACGTTAGGCTGGATTGCTCATTTCGAGGGGGTAACCACTGCTGCAGCTTTTGTTGGAACTTAATGTAGATTACATAAACTATAGCTTACACA
This sequence comes from Allobates femoralis, assembly GCA_033576535.1. Taxonomy (NCBI): domain Eukaryota; kingdom Metazoa; phylum Chordata; class Amphibia; order Anura; family Aromobatidae; genus Allobates; species Allobates femoralis. The sequence continues at coordinate 260,083,420 of JARQOC010000006.1, forward strand.
CAGATTAGTGAAGTGCAGTTACTTCTTGTATTACCTTTCTGTCCCCTTATATACAGTTTGTCTGGCAATATATCAGCATTCAGCCCCATCCTGCAATATATCTGTCCTTTCTCCTTTATTAATTTATATATCTCACCTTTTTGTTCCCCTTATATGCGGTTCATGGCTCCTCTTAGTTACTGGCAGTCAAGCACATAGCTGCCTTCTAGTATGAGCTGTGCACTGGAATGAAGGAGGCTCTGACCGTTTCAGTGAGAGTACCCCTTACAGTAGAAGCTCCATGCTAGACGCAGCACAGCTATGCTGGCAAGTACAAAGCCACGAGAGGCTGCACTGAACAGTATCAACCAGTGCTTGTGGAAATCTAGGATGCTTCCAATGGTAACTGAAAGGTAAACAAATCCTGGAGGGGCATTCTTAGGAGGGTGATATGTGCAATATGAGGGAGATTTAAAAATTGGTTACATGAGTACAAATTAATAATATATATATGAATACCATTAGAAGACTATATTTTACCTGTGGAAATACCCCTTTAAACATTCAGCTTGACAGTACAAAAGATTGTGCTGCTTTTCAAGTCACATCTTAATTAAAGGACCTGCATAGATGTTCTTTCAGTAACATCTCAGCCGTTTCTACCATGGAAATAAATACCTTTTTCGTGGTAGCATGGCCGAGCGGTCTAAGGCACTGGATTTAGGCTCCAGTCTCTTCGGAGGCGTGGGTTCAAATCCCACTGCTGCCAGCTTTTTCTGTCTGGAAGCTCTATAAATGTTCAAAGCAAGAGGCGTGTCGGACTGCAGTGCACATGAGCTTCTAGTCCTGTAATGCCAATCACAGGCTAATAAACCATTTAGATTACATAAACTATAGCTTACACACAGATTAGTGAAGTGCAGTTACTTCTTGTATACCTTTCTGTCCCCTTATATACAGTTTGTCTGGCAATATATCAGCATTCAGCCCCATCCTGCAATATATCTGTCCTTTCTCCTTATCAATTTAGTATATCTCACCTTTTTGTTCCCCTTATATGCGGTTCATGGCTCCTCTTAGTTACTGGCAGTCAAGCACATAGCTGCCTTCTAGTATGAGCTGTGCACTGGAATGAAGGAGGCTCTGACCGTTTCAGTGAGAGTACCCCTTACGTAGAAGCTCCATGCTAGACCAGCACAGCTATGCTGGCAAGTACAAAGCCACGAGAGGCTGCACTGAACAGTATCAACCAGTGCTTGTGGAAATCTAGGATGCTTCCAATGGTAACTGAAAGGTAAACAAATCCTGGAGGGGCATTCTTAGGAGGGTGATATGTGCAATATGAGGGAGATTTAAAAATTGGTTACATGAGTACAAATTAATAATATATATATGAATACCATTAGAAGACTATATTTACCTGTGGAAATACCCCTTTAAACATTCAGCTTGACAGTACAAAAGATTGTACTGCTTTTCAAGTCACATCTTAATTAAAGAACCTGCATAGATGTTCTTTCAGTAACATCTCAGCCGTTCTACCATGGAAATAATACCTTTTTTGTGGTAGCATGGCCGAGCGTCTAAGGCGCTGGATTTAGGCTCCAATCTCTTCGGAGGCGTGGGTTCAAATCCACTGCTGCCAGCTTTTTCTGTCTGGAAGCTCTATAAATGTTCAAGCAAGAGGCGTGTCGGACTGCAGTGCACATGAGCTTCTAGTCCTGTAATGCAAATCACAGGCTAATAAGCCATTTAGATTACATAAACTATAGCTTACACACAGATTAGTGAAGTGCAGTTACTTCTTGTATGACCTTTCTGTCCCCTATATACAGTTTGTCTGGCAATATATCAGCATTCAGCCCCATCCTGCAATATATCTGTCCTTTCTCCTTATAATTTAGTATATCTCACCTTTTTGTTCCCCTTATATGCGGTTCATGGCTCCTCTTAGTTACTGGCAGTCAAGCACATAGCTGCCTTCTAGTATGAGCTGTGCACTGGAATGAAGGAGGCTCTGACCGTTTCAGTGAGAGTACCCCTTACGTAGAAGCTCCATGCTAGACCAGCACAGCTATGCTGGCAAGTACAAAGCCACGAGAGGCTGCACTGAACAGTATCACCAGTGCTTGTGGAAATCTAGGATGCTTCCAATGGTAACTGAAAGGTAAACAAATCCTGGAGGGGCATTCTTAGGAGGGTGATATGTGCAATATGAGGGAGATTTAAAAATTGGTTACATGAGTACAAATTAATAATATATATATGAATACCATTAGAAGACTATATTTTACCTGTGGAAATACCCCTTTAAACATTCAGCTTGACAGTACAAAAGATTGTACTGCTTTTCAAGTCACATCTTAATTAAAGAACCTGCATAGATGTTCTTTCAGTAACATCTCAGCCGTTCTACCATGGAATAAATACCTTTTTTGTGGTAGCATGGCCGAGCGGTCTAAGGCGCTGGATTTAGCTCCAATCTCTTCGGAGGCGTGGGTTCAAATCCACTGCTGCCAGCTTTTTCTGTCTGGAAGCTCTATAAATGTTCAAGCAAGAGGCGTGTCGGACTGCAGTGCACATGAGCTTCTAGTCCTGTAATGCAAATCACAGGCTAATAAGCCATTTAGATTACATAAACTATAGCTTACACACAGATTAGTGAAGTGCAGTTACTTCTTGTATGACCTTTCTGTCCCCTATATACAGTTTGTCTGGCAATATATCAGCATTCAGCCCCATCCTGCAATATATCTGTCCTTTCTCCTTATTAATTTAGTATATCTCACCTTTTTGTTCCCCTTATATGCGGTTCATGGCTCCTCTTAGTACTGGCAGTCAAGCACATAGCTGCCTTCTAGTATGAGCTGTGCACTGGAATGAAGGAGGCTCTGACCGTTTCAGTGAGAGTACCCTTACGTAGAAGCTCCATGCTAGACGCAGCACAGCTATGCTGGCAATACAAAGCCACGAGAGGCTGCACTGAACAGTATCAACAGTGCTTGTGGAAATCTAGGATGCTTCCAATGGTAACTGAAAGGTAAACAAATCCTGGAGGGGCATTCTTAGGAGGGTGATATGTGCAATATGAGGGAGATTTAAAAATTGTTTACATGAGTACAAATTAATAATATATATGAATACATTAGAAGACTATATTTTACCTTGGAAATACCCTTTAAACATTCAGCTTGACAGTACAAAAGATTGTCTGCTTTTCAGTCACATCTTAATTAAAGACCGCTAGATGTTCTTTAGTAACATCTCAGCCGTCTACCATGGAAATAAATACTTTTTGTGGTAGCATGGCCGAGCGGTCTAAGGCGCTGGATTTAGGCTCCAGTCTCTTCGGAGGCGTGGGTTCAAATCCCACTGCTGCCAGCTTTTTCTGTCTGGAAGCTCTATAAATGTTCAAAGCAAGAGGCGTGTCGGACTGCAGTGCACATGAGCTTCTAGTCCTGTAATGCCAATCACAGGCTAATAAGCCATTTAGATTACATAAACTATAGCTTACACACAGATTAGTGAAGTGCAGTTACTTCTTGTATTACCTTTCTGTCCCTTATATACAGTTTGTCTGGCAATATATCAGCATTCAGCCCCATCCTGCAATATATCTGTCCTTTCTCCTTATTCAATTTAGTATATCTCACCTTTTTGTTCCCCTTATATGCGGTTCATGGCTCCTCTTAGCTTACTGGCAGTCAAGCACATAGCTGCCTTCTAGTATGAGCTGTGCACTGGAATGAAGGAGGCTCTGACCGTTTCAGTGAGAGTACCCCTTACGGGAGAAGCTCCATGCTAGACACAGCACAGCTATGCTGGCAAGTACAAAGCCACGAGAGGCTGCACTGAACAGTATCAACCAGTGCTTGTGGAAATCTAGGATGCTTCCAATGGTAACTGAAAGGTAAACAAATCCTGGAGGGGCATTCTTAGGAGGGTGATATGTGCAATATGAGGGAGATTTAAAAATTGGTTACATGAGTACAAATTAATAATATATATATGAATACCATTAGAAGACTATATTTTACCTGTGGAAATACCCCTTTAAACATTCAGCTTGACAGTACAAAAGATTGTGCTGCTTTTCAAGTCACATCTTAATTAAAGACCTGCATAGATGTTCTTTCAGTAACATCTCAGCCGTTCTACCATGGAAATAAATACCTTTTTTGTGGTAGCATGGCCGAGCGGTCTAAGGCGACTGGATTTAGGCTCCAGTCTCTTCGGAGGCGTGGGTTCAAATCCCACTGCTGCCAGCTTTTTCTGTCTGGAAGCTCTATAAATGTTCAAAGCAAGAGGCGTGTCGGACTGCAGTGCACATGAGCTTCTAGTCCTGTAATGCCAATCACAGGCTAATAAGCCATTTAGATTACATAAACTATAGCTTACACACAGATTAGTGAAGTGCAGTTACTTCTTGTATTACCTTTCTGTCCCCTTATATACAGTTTGTCTGGCAATATATCAGCATTCAGCCCCATCCTGCAATATATCTGTCCTTTCTCCTTATTAATTTAGTATATCTCACCTTTTTGTTCCCCTTATATGCGGTTCATGGCTCCTCTTAGCTTACTGGCAGTCAAGCACATAGCTGCCTTCTAGTATGAGCTGTGCACTGGAATGAAGGAGGCTCTGACCGTTTCAGTGAGAGTACCCCTTACGTAGAAGCTCCATGCTAGACCAGCACAGCTATGCTGGCAAGTACAAAGCCACGAGAGGCTGCACTGAACAGTATCAACCAGTGCTTGTGGAAATCTAGGATGCTTCCAATGGTAACTGAAAGGTAAACAAATCCTGGAGGGGCATTCTTAGGAGGGTGATATGTGCAATATGAGGGAGATTTAAAAATTGGTTACATGAGTACAAATTAATAATATATATATGAATACCATTAGAAGACTATATTTTACCTGTGGAAATACCCTTTAAACATTCAGCTTGACAGTACAAAAGATTGTGCTGCTTTTCAAGTCACATCTTAATTAAAGGACCTGCATAGATGTTCTTTCAGTAACATCTCAGCCGTTCTACCATGGAAATAAATACCTTTTTTGTGGTAGCATGGCCGAGCGCGTCTAAGGCGCTGGATTTAGGCTCCAGTCTCTTCGGAGGCGTGGGTTCAAATCCCACTGCTGCCAGCTTTTTCTGTCTGGAAGCTCTATAAATGTTCAAGCAAGAGGCGTGTCGGACTGCAGTGCACATGAGCTTCTAGTCCTGTAATGCCAATCACAGGCTAATAAGCCATTTAGATTACATAAACTATAGCTTACACACAGATTAGTGAAGTGCAGTTACTTCTTGTATTACCTTTCTGTCCCCTATATACAGTTTGTCTGGCAATATATCAGCATTCAGCCCCATCCTGCAATATATCTGTCCTTTCTCCTTATTAATTTAGTATATCTCACCTTTTTGTTCCCCTTATATGCGGTTCATGGCTCCTCTTAGTTACTGGCAGTCAAGCACATAGCTGCCTTCTAGTATGAGCTGTGCACTGAATGAAGGAGGCTCTGACCGTTTCAGTGAGAGTACCCCTTACAGTAGAAGCTCCATGCTAGACCAGCACAGCTATGCTGGCAAGTACAAAGCCACGAGAGGCTGCACTGAACAGTATCAACCAGTGCTTGTGGAAATCTAGGATGCTTCCAATGGTAACTGAAAGGTAAACAAATCCTGGAGGGGCATTCTTAGGAGGGTGATATGTGCAATATGAGGGAGATTTAAAAATTGGTTACATGAGTACAAATTAATAATATATATATGAATACCATTAGAAGACTATATTTTACCTGTGGAAATACCCCTTTAAACATTCAGCTTGACAGTACAAAAGATTGTGCTGCTTTTCAAGTCACATCTTAATTAAAGGACCTGCATAGATGTTCTTTCAGTAACATCTCAGCCGTTCTACCATGGAAATAAATACCTTTTTCGTGGTAGCATGGCCGAGCGGTCTAAGGCACTGGATTTAGGCTCCAGTCTCTTCGGAGGCGTGGGTTCAAATCCCACTGCTGCCAGCTTTTTCTGTCTGGAAGCTCTATAAATGTTCAAAGCAAGAGGCGTGTCGGACTGCAGTGCACATGAGCTTCTAGTCCTGTAATGCCAATCACAGGCTAATAAGCCATTTAGATTACATAAACTATAGCTTACACACAGATTAGTGAAGTGCAGTTACTTCTTGTATTACCTTTCTGTCCCCTTATATACAGTTTGTCTGGCAATATATCAGCATTCAGCCCCATCCTGCAATATATCTGTCCTTTCTCCTTATTAATTTATTATATCTCACCTTTTTGTTCCCCTTATATGCGGTTCATGGCTCCTCTTAGCTACTGGCAGTCAAGCACATAGCTGCCTTCTATATGAGCTGTGCACTGGAATGAAGGAAGCTCTGACCGTTTCAGTGAGAGTACCCCTTACAGTAGAAGCTCCATGCTAGACGCAGCACAGCTATGCTGGCAAGTACAAAGCCACGAGAGGCTGCACTGAACAGTATCAACCAGTGCTTGTGGAAATCTAGGATGCTTCCAATGGTAACTGAAAGGTAAACAAATCCTGGAGGGGCATTCTTAGGAGGGTGATATGTGCAATATGAGGGAGATTTAAAAATGGTTACATGAGTACAAATTAATAATATATATATGAATACCATTAGAAGACTATATTTTACCTGTGGAAATACCCCTTTAAACATTCAGCTTGACAGTACAAAAGATTGTGCTGCTTTTCAAGTCACATCTTAATTAAAGGACCCGCATAGATGTTCTTTCAGTAACATCTCAGCCGTTCTACCATGGAAATAAATACCTTTTTTGTGGTAGCATGTCCGAGCGGTCTAAGGCGCTGGCTTTAGTATTTAATAGGAAATAAGTTTTGCATTTATTTGATATCTGTTAAATGTATTGCAGTGCCTTACTACGCTGCCAGCTGCTGGCATTATTTGAATCCCGCTCACATTTGTCCTTTTGACTTAATGTGGTTCAGATCATACGCATCTTCACACGGCAGTTGGTAGGTCAGTCACTCTAAAAGTACTGTTACACACAAGGATATTGTCAACGATATCCTAAGAAAAGTCATGTGACTAAAATCGAATGAACAATATTAAATTATCGTTCGTGCGTCGTCACACACAAGGATATCGTGAACGATATTCATTCTAACTCTGTGCCAGAATCTTTAGCAAATCTGTCAATCCGACACTGAACAATAATGTGTCAGCCCTGTGACAGCAGCACTGGCACATTATTGTATGTAAAATTATTAAATACACTTTTATTGACAATGTCCCTGCCTGATTTTACATTTAAACACGCTCCTGCAGCTCTGAGGCTCCTGCCGGCACAGTGCTACAGAAGTGCGTAAAAAGCTGTGTTTATGGGGTTTATTAAACTGACCAACATGGCCACAGAGAGTGGCCACACTCCCCTGTAGTCACACTGCCCCTAACATTGGCAGCCCAGTTAACTGTGCCAGGTTGCAGAAGCTGCAGTATTGCGGCTCTGCTACAATCATTGTTTAAAAACCGGCAGGTACTGTCATTTCACAGTGCGCCGTGACAATATACTAAACTCTTTGTTGAATACCGAGGTCTCCAAAGTACTACTGCAATAAGCGTAGTGTGCCAAGGTGCTGAATGCTTCAGCACTATAATAGCTATGGCCCGCGCCCATTGAAACTACGGTGCGCTGGCCATAGCTATTATAGTGCTGAAGCATTCAGCACCTTGGACAGCGTTGGTACACTACGCTTATTGCAGTAGTACTTTGGAGAGCTCGGTATTCAACAAAGAGTTTAGTATATTGTCACGGCGCACTGTAAAATGACAGTACCTGCCGGTTTTAGACAATGATTGCAGCAGAGCCGCAATACTGCGGCTTCTGAAACCTGGCACAGTTAACCCCTGGGCTGCCAATGTTAGGGGCAGCGTGACTACAGGGGAGTGTGGCCACTCTCTGTGGCCATGTTGGTCAGTTTAATAAACCCCATAAACACCACTTTTTACGCGTTCCTGCAGCACTGCGCCGGCAGGTGCCTCAGAGTGTGTTTAAATGTTACAAACACAGCGGAAATACATTTTTTAAAAATTTTTGACTATTACACCGCCAGGAATAGGGAGCCTTGTGAACGATATCGTTCATCTCCTCATCACACTGAGCAATCATGCACATCTTCAGAAACTTAATTGTACGAGGAACGACAGATTTGAGGTCAGGTTTCCAAATCTTCGATCAACAATCCAACGATTTTTCCATCAGATATCCTGCATTTACACGCAACGATGTCTTTTGAACAATCTGAAATCCGTGACGTTGCAACAATTATCGTTCAGGATATCCTTGCGTGTGGCGGTACCTTAAGCAGGCAATTTTTTTGAGTCGCTGTGAAACTAGGATCACATATACTGGGCTCATCAAGGCATCAGTTTCTGACCAGCAGCTATCGATGTCAAAGACTTCACACAGCCACAGTTTTACACCAACTACTATTTTAAGTGTATTTGGCCTCAAATAAAGTTCTGATTTGTACAGACGCTGTGGTTCTACACTTGAGCCTATGGCAGCTGAATCTGCGCTCCTTATTTGGATACGGATGTTGAATATCTCACAGCACCCATCAGTCAGCCATACCTTTTTTCGCCTTATGTGGAGACAGAACAGTCAGAAACTGCCTTAGAGTCCGATCTCTGCACCCAAAGCGCAGTCGCATCCCTCACAGGAATCTCTCTAGCAACAGGCAAGTCTGAGAGAGGCGTAGTTGTGTGTGCAGTAATCTACACTCGACAGACATCTGTTGTAAACGTCACCCAGCTGCTTTACATAATAATTTGCTGTCAAAAATGGACAATTTATGTATCTGCAGTTTTACCTCAGGTTACTACTATTAAACAGACTTTCCACAAATTTTACCTCAGAATGCTGTAATAATTTTCCACATTGTAACAGTCACCCCGATGGAAACCCCACAATTCACTCAAAATATTTTGGGAATCTTATTGAAGCGACCAATAGGAACTGTATAGTGATTTTTGTCCTTAAAATCAAAAATTTCTTTTGTTAAAGAGACAGTACACCCCAAATCAAAATGGCCGAAAAATGTCCAGCACAACCTCCCAGTGGTGAAATACAGCAAATGCATCCCGATTCCGTACATTATGAAGAGCAAGAAGCAGAGCCCACTCTTACAGCAGACCAAATCACACAACCCATATGCTCTCTTAAACCGACATTAAAAGTCATTGAAAACTACCATAACCACAAAAGATGAGCTCGGCGATAACCTGGAAGATCTATGGGAACGAGTTACAGGTACCTCCCTCACGTCAGGTTTTCAACACTACAAATATGATGTAGTGACTTTACGAGACCCTATTAGATGGCTGAAGACAGTTCATGATAGATAGAAAAGACTGTCTGCAAGGTATACTACTTTTCTAAATAACTCTAATGGTACCTTTACACGCAGCTACAGGTAACAGGTTTTCCACAGGTAACTTACTGGTTGCAGTGAAATCATGGAGACATGGTTCTATTTTGTTGCTGTGTACAAATGGAATAATCTCTCCATGATTTCACTGCAGCCAGTAAGTTACCTGTGGAAAACCTGTTACCTGTAGCTGCGTGTAAAGGTATCATAAAGGTACATTTACACGCGGCAACTTTTCTAGGAATTTCAATGGCAACTTACTGGTTGCAGTGAAATCATGGAGACATTGTTCCATTTGTACACAGCAACAAGATAGAACAATGTGTCCATGATTTCACTGCAACCAGTAAGTTGCTAGTGAAATTCCTAGAAAAGTTGCCGCGTGTAAAGGTACCCTAATATCGATGAAACCTTGTCAGAGCTTAGCAAGGCAGAATCAAGAAGCAGAAAGAGACGCCATGGTGCATGATGTTAAAGGGAAGTTGTCAGGTTATTTATGCCACCAAACCCATCAATGCCTGTCTCAGCAGCTTCTTACTACATCCCTAAGGGTACCTTTACACGCAGCTACATTTCTAGGGTGGCTACAGGCAACTTACTGGTTGCAGTGAAATCATGGAGACAAGGTTCTATCTTGTTGCTGTGTACAAATGGAATAATCTCTCCATGATTTCACTGCAACCAGTAAGTTACCTGTAGCCACCCTAGAAATGTGGCCGCGTGTAAAGGTACCCTAAGGGTGGAAACACACTATCCTACTCACATGCGAGTCTCTCGGATGAGACTGGATCAGTGATCCTGAATGGCCTCTCCCTCTCTGGACGGGATTGTCAGCTGCTTGTGTTTTTGTGCAGCATCACACTCCCATCCTGACAGAGAGAGACCGTTCAGGGTCACTGATCCAGTCTCATCCGAGAGACTCGCATGTAAGTAGGATAGTGTGTTTCCAGCCTAAGCATCACTATCTGACCTAAATGTGAAGTACAATAGTTGCAAAAAAGCTTTTTTTATAACTTACCGTATATACTCGTGTATAAGCCGACCCGTGTATAAGCCGACCCCCCTACTTTTGCCCCCAAAATCTGGGAAAAACTATTGACTCGTGTATAAGCCGAGGGTGGACCCCAGCACAGGTATACAGCCCCCAGCAGTGTGGTATACAGGCCCCCCCGATGGTATACAGGCCTCCCCAGTGGTAGTATACAGCCCCCAACAGTGTGGTATACAGCAGCCTCCCCAGTGGTATATACAGGCCCCAGCAGTGTTACAGCAGCCTTCCCAGGGTTATATACAGCAGCAGCAGCCCCAGGGGTATATACAGCAGCAGCCCGAGGTATACAGGCCCCCCAGGCTATATACAGCAGCAGCCCGAGGTATACAGGCCCCCCCAGGGTATATACAGCAGCAGCCCCAGGGTATATACAGCAGCAGCCCCATGGTATATACAGCAACAGCCCCATGATATATACAGCAACAGCCCCATGGTATATACAGCAGCAGCCCCATGGTATATACAGCAGCAGCCCGAGGTATACAGGCCCCCCCCCCAGGCTATATACAGCAGCAGCCCGAGGTATACAGGCCCCCCCAGGCTATATACAGCAGCAGCCCGAGGTATACAGGCCCCCCCAGGCTATATACAGCAGCAGCCCGAGGTATACAGGCCCCCCCAGGCTATATACAGCAGCAGCCAGAGGTATACAGGCCCCCCCAGGCTATATACAGCAGCAGCCCGAGGTATACAGGCCCCCCCCAGGCTCGGGAAACCTGTAAAGGAAGATGATTATACTTATCGCTGTCCGGCTGCCGTCCCCGCTCTGCATCGCAATCCTCCATCTGCATCGCGCTCCTCCATCTTCCGGCTTCCAACTTCCTGTGTTCTGCGCCGACAATGATGTCATTCTCGGCGCCGACAGGAACCCGGAAGATGGAGGATCGCGATGCAGATGGAGGATCGCGATGCAGAGCGGGGACGGCAGCCGGACAGCGATAAGTATAATCATCTTCCTTTACAGGTTTCCCGAGCCTGGGGGGGGCCTGTATACTGATGGGGGGGCCTGTATACCTCTGGGGGGGGGGCGCCCGTATAGTGACTCGCGTATAAGCCGAGGGGGTAACTTTTCAGCCCAATTTGTGGGCTGAAAAACTCGGCTTATACGCGAGTATATACGGTACATTTTTCTACCATCATTTCAACAGGTGGACTCCATGTCTCCCCTCGCTCTTATCACACCCATGTGGGTGCAGTCCCGCATTTAAAATCCATGGGCCTCCCTCCTCTTATAGTTGAAAAAAGCAGCACTCTGCTATGACAATTAGGACATAGGAATATTTCATAAGCAAAAACTGCGACACTTAGCGTTATAAATATGGCCATATCGATAAACCACCCAGTCGCCACGTTGAGGCGTGTCTGCTTGACTGGGTCCCTATACTCAATTTTCAGCCTCTATCTGAGTTAAAAACCTCCTCTTTTTATGGGCAAATTTGAAAAAAAAGAAAAACTGGTAACAGAGAACACTAGCTCAAATGGGCCCAGGGCGGGGAAGTTACACAACAGAGAGTGTGAACCCATATTAACATACAAATATGACTGTGGCACTCAATCCTGTCAGTGAACGCAGGTACTACTATTGTAAGTATTGCGTTTGGTGTGCACTACAGGTTTTTAAACTCAGATAGAGGCTGAAAATTGAGTCAAATGACCCAGTCAGGCAGACACGCCTCAACGTGGCGACTGGGTGGTTTATTGATATAGCCATATTTATAAAGCTAAGTGTCACAGTTTTTGCTTATGGAATATTCCTATGTTCTAATCGTCATAGCAGAGTGCCGCTTTTTTCCTCCTTGGTATGACACACAGCCGTGCATCATTTCCGTTCCTGCACAGTGTGAGTATGGGTGTATTGGGTATATTGGCCAGCTTCAGAACATGCACACTGCACATTCTCAAGCCTGCGAGTGCAGCGCTGACTTTTTTCAGGACTGTTCAAAACGACAACGCTTAAACCTTCATGTCGGCTCTACCTATGGTGCCTGCGTCACCCACAGGAGCCCCACAATTCCAAAAACACCACCCCGATGTACCTTCTCAAGGACAATTATTACAGCAAGATGACCACAAGGCATTTTCTGGCCTATTTCCACAGCTCAAGTAATCATCATCAGAACCTCCAGAGGCTAAACCACAGCTCAACCCTGCAGCAATATCTCACCCTTTCACACCAGACAGCTTATATGCTTAAGGGGCTCCACAAGTTGACACAGCAACAAATGAAAAATCAGACATGTCTGAGTTTGCCAGGTTAATGGTGAGCAGAGAGATAATCAACACTAATCGCTCTAAATTTACCGACTGGGCAGAGAACTACAGAGCCTGGAAGGCAACCTTCAAGGCTACCATAGCCTGCCTCAAGCTAACTTCGGAGCAGGAGTGCGATCTCATGATCAAATGGTTGGGTACAGACTCTACAAATCTCATCTAGATTTAAACAAGAGAAAACTGAGCCAATGCATACTATCAGATGCTAGTCGAAGTAAAGAGGTCCAACCAGTAGAAATGCAAGTGCTATGTGTTTTTGTGTTTGTGTTTTATTTTTGACTACCAGTTGCACATAAAAGAGACTAGAATAGGTATACAAAATTTACAAACCAGGACAATGGCATTACAGGGGACAGACAAAAACTGTTGGCAGCAAAGACACAGCTAACATGGGTCTGTGCCCCAGACATTTATTGCAGTCCCTCTGCCTGTCTGTACATGGGTGAGTGACCACTTGATATGGGCTGCATATGTGTTACCATGGAACTGTATGCTCTTACTGATGTATATACATTTCATACTATGTACGCCTAATTGTCTTTTTTATCATATTAAGTCTGTGTCTTTATGCACTTTATTTGTACCCGTGTTAGCTGTGGCTTTGATGCCAGCAATTTTTGTCTGTCCCCTGTAATGCCATTGTCCGGTATGTCTATTTTGTATACCTGTTCTAGTCTCTTTTATGTGCAACTGGTAGTCAAAAATAAAAGACACCCACTTGCATTTCTACTGGTTGGACCTCTTTACTACGACTAGCATCTGATAGTGTATGCATTGCCTCAGTTTTCTCTTTTCTTTTGTTTAAATGTATATAGTGATCCGCTTGTTTTGACTCATCATGTCCATGGTGACCTCTTGAACGCTTTATATTCTAAATCTCATCTAGAGTCTCAAGACTGTCTATGTGGGTCAATCAGATGCAGGTCTAGCTGCTGTCTGGCAGAGACTTGAACAAACCTCCAACAGTGCTGAAGCCATAGAAAGGGCCCGATTGTTATGAGGAAGTATGGAATGACCACTCACCAAAAGAGATCATTTTGAAGGGAAAGAGAATACACCCATGAAAGGCTAACCATGTCCTCACATCTCCCTACACTAATAATGATAAATCCCTACCTATAAAAAAAGAAACATTTTCAAAACATTTTAATGCTATGCATCATAGGGATCCTACTAAATGGTCCCTGATCATTATTGACCATATAGAAGGAAAAGAACCGGACTGTCTGACTAGACTGAATAGAAAAGAGAGCTACTGGATTTTTAAATTGTGCACTTTAGCACCAGAAGGTCATAATCTTACTAACGAGAATGTGGCCAAACACTAATAATAATAATATGATGTTTACTTATCTTGTGTGGCACTGTTAATTCCATGGCACTATTCATGCATCAGTGGTGCTGTTCCTATTGGGGCTTGCAGTCTGGACATCCTATCAGTGTGTCTTTGCAGCGTGGGGGGGGGGGAGGCCTCATGCGGATGCCAGGGGGTGTGTGGGCTCCTTGCTGGTGTTGTCCTTGGTGGGAGTTGAACCCAGGGCCTCAGGACGTTAGCACTGCAAGGGCTGTGGTGCTGGCCACTAGAGCCACCGTGCTATATGATTATAATTTCATTTGATTACTCTACAGTGAAGGTAGGTTTTTTATATATTCATTTTATAGTTTTATCTTTATATATACATATACCTTTTAGAAATCCGGCTATTATGGCTCCTTTTTATATCGATCTTGTATAGATTTTTTCATGTAACCATAAAATTTGGTTTTTATATTTGTATTTTATATGTAAAATTATTCATGATTATTTATGTATTTTTGTAGTTATTGTATGGGTTGTTTTTTTATTAATGATTATGAAGAGAAATGATGGCACTCACCCCAAAATGTTCATCCAAGTGCAGAACTCTTTATTCCATATGAGGAACGAGGTTACAGGTGTCCAGAGAGGGAGGGGGTAAGGAGGGGGACGGCGGGTGCACCATTTCGCGTAGTTCACGCTTCAACGGGTCCAACAAACAAATGATGGTGTGGCTCCTCCTTATCCAGGAGGAAGCCGACTGACATCACAAAATGTGATTAACATAAAATGAAATCAAAATAAAATTACAATGTGAAGACTTCAGAGGGTACAATGCATTAAAATAGACAATTTATAATACAACAATTGTCACAAAAATAGCCTTAAGAATATTATGATTTTGTTAGTGGATAAGGAAACAGTTAATACTTTCACAAAAAAAAAGGAATTAAAAAAATATCAAATTCCGCCAGTAGATGGCGACATAAGCTCAACATTGCTCAAGCTGAAGGCTGAACTATGTAACTATGTAGCTCAAATGTAAGTTCTCATTGTTGCATTAAAGAACATAACATGGTATCTTAATCACATTATACATGAGTCTATTCGTTCTGAACGAAACTATAGTTATACAATTGATGCTTATGTTAATAAAGGCATCAAATAGAAATTACCAATCTTATTAATTCATTACGCTGATTTATGTTACAATCCCAGACAGAAATTTTCTGTATCATAAGGAAATACTTCAATTTACCTATAAAAAACTTTCATATGATAAAAGGTAATCAGTATTAGAGAAGATATGTCACGATGGATGCTTACATTTGAAGATTTTGCAAAAATTGATTATCCTACATTTATTAATAATATTATTGATCTTAACAAGTGATTCCTTTCACTCGCTCCAGGCATATACATTACATTGAAAGCTCAATTTTAAAGAGAAAACAATAGATCAGGGGGAGCATATTCACAGGTTCCAAGTGAGGAGACTCATAAAAAGATCGACATATCTAAGTTATCATTTAGACCTAAGGCCTCTTGGGCTCATGTAGAAATGATCCATTTAGCTTCTATGTGTAGGAGCTAATTATGTATGTCACCCCCTCGACACTTTGTAAACCGCAAAACGTCGGGATTCTCTTGGTGATGATTCCTTATGTGTTGTATTAAACGAGGGGATCCTTTTCCCGATAAGATAGAATTATAGTGCTCACGGAATCTCACATTCATGTTCCTGATTGTTTTGCCAATATATTTCTCACATGGGCAAAAGATGGCATAAACCAGCCAATTAGTTTTACAATTTATGAATGAATTTGGCAATATTGATCTCCAATTTATACTGTTTTTCCAGTTACTCGATAATTACACCAGGAGTAATTTAGGCATTTGAAATGACCTGAAGGGGATGTAGTGGGTAGCCAAGTGGGGGTTTTTGGGACAGGAGTTAGCCGATTGTGTACCAAAAATCTCCTATATCCCTGCTTCTCCGATAGGTTATTGTTGGTGGAGCTACTGGTATTTTATTTAACTCTCTATCACTGGTGACGACATGCCAATGTTTCTGAATTGATGTCCTGATGGCATCAAACATTGGACAATGTTTGAAATGAAAGAAGAATTTCTTTCATCCGTTTCTTTTCTTACTGATTTCCCTGATTTTCTGGTGTCATCTTTTTGTCTAGCCTCTCTCACTGTGATAGGCGGGTAGCCTCTTTGTACCAACATCATTTCAAGCGTATCAGCTTGTTGTCTGTAAATTTCAGGATTATTGTTAAATCTTTTATACCGAAGAGACTAGCTATAAGGGAGAGCTGATTTTGTATGTACGGGATGGTAGCTTTGAAAATGTAAAAAAGCATTGGTAGAAGTGCTTTCTCTTAATACCGATCTTTCAATTTTCCCATACATTATATTCATTTTAACATCCAAGAAGTCAATATGGTCGCTCCCAAAAAAGGAAGTGAAAAACATGTTTTACGTGTTAATGTTTAGATATTCAATAAAGGAATTGAAAGTTGGTTCATCACCATTCCATATAATTAGGACATCATCCACGTAGTGTAAATAATATTTAATGTGCTTTAGGAAGGGATTTTTGTTGGAATACACAATCTCCTCCTCCAACGCAGACAGGAAGAGGTTTGCGAGGGTACAAGCCACAGGGGTACCCATCGCTGTACCCTCACATTGGTTGTACCACCTGTTCAGAAACATGAATGCATTATGTGTGAGGATGAACATTAAAGCATCACAAACGAAATTTATAATGTTGGATTCCACTTCCACTGCACTTAGAATTTTCTTAATTATTGCTACTGATAGACCTTGTGGTATTGTATAAAGCCTCTCCACGTCTACGGAGGTGAGTTTGTAATCGTCCTGCCATTCAATCTGATCAAGAATCTCGATCAGATTGTTGGTATCCTTCATGTAAGATGGAATTCCTTTTAGAAAGGGTTGAAGACACCAATCTAAGTGGCGGGACAGGCGTTCAGTTAGAGACCTTGTATCCAATACTATTGGTCGACCTGGAGGTCGTTTTTCATTTTTATGGATTTTGGGGAGGTAGTACCAATGTGGCTTTGTAGGATGTTCTGGGAACAGTTTTTCCGCAGTGGATTTGCTTATAGCTTTACTTGCTATATGCTGCCTTAAAAGGGATCTTAACTGATTTTGGTAATTCAGTGTGGGATCTGACTTCAGCGGTGTATATGTATGAAGGACACCTAACTGTCGCAATGACTCATTCTCATAATTTGTTCGATCTAATTAAACTACACATCCTCCCTTGTCTGCTTTCCTGATTATGTTTTTTTGCCATTCTTTCATGGTTTTTAGAGCTGACCATTCAGAATTACTTAGATTAGAGCTCTCAGGGTACCTTTACACAAAGAGATAAATTGCTTGCAACTCACTGGTTGCAGTGAAATCATGGACACATTGTTCCATTTGTACACGGCAACAAAATAGAATAATGTGTCCATGATTTCACTGCAACCAGTGAGTTGCAAGCAATTTATCTCTGTGTGTAAAGAAACCCTCAGGGTAGACCAGGGCTCGTATCGTTATCGGGAAAAGGATCCCCATGTTTAATACAACACATAAGGAATCACCACCAAGGGAATCCCGATGGTTTGCGGTTTGCCGGTTTAGAAACTGTCTCTAAATGCACGAGGGGGTGACATACATAATTAGCTCCTAAATTATAGGAATTTTTAGCGGACACCATGTCATGAATGGAGAGCCCCTGTGTGCCTAAACATTGGAGCTCCCCCACAAGTGACCCCATTTTGGAAACTAGACCCCCCAAGGAATGCATCTAGATGCATAGTTAGCACTTTGAACCCCCAGGTGCTTCACAAATTGATCCGTAATAAGGAAAAAGTACTTTTTTTCACACAAATTTACTTTTTTCATTTTTACGGATCAATTTGTGAAGCACCTGGGGGTTCAAAGTGTTCACTATGCATCTAAATACAGCGAAGCCCTTTTTTTTTTTTTCTAGGACTAAACTAGAAAAAAAATGCGTGGGGCTCCACCATATTTTTGGCCCAGCCAGGTACAACTTGGCAGCTACGGATTGCCACCAACCCCCAGCTGCCTCGTTGTACCTGGCTGGCAACCAAAAATACAGCAAAGCCCTTTTTTTTTTTTTTTCTAGAACTAATTCTAGGAAAAAAATGATGTGGGCTCCGCCATATTTTTGGTTCAGCCAGGTACAACTAGGCAGCTGGGGGCTAGAATCCCAGCATGGAGGCCCAAGCATTCTGGGCCCCCCATGCTGCGAATTGCAGCCCGCAGCCTCCCCAAAAATGGCGCATTCATTGAAGCGCCATTTTCTGGCGCTGTACCCAGATTCTTCCAGTTGCCCTGGTGCCTGTGGCAAACTGGGTAATAAAGGGGTTAATGCCAGCTTTTTATTGTCAGCTGGCACTAAGCCCGAGATTCGTAATATAGGGCCAATGTTAGACCCGCCATTAGGAATCTCTGGTATATAGTCAGAAAATACACACAGAGAAAAATCTTTTTATTTGAAAAAAAAACACAAACAAAATTCGGACTCCATCTTTATTATAAAGATCCGACGTAGTCCACAACGAAGGTCCCACGACGCTCAATCGTCTCCGAAGTAGTCCACAATGAAGGTCCCACGACGCTCGATCGCCTCTGCTCAATCCAAAGACTGCAGCAAGGGATCAAGTGTCCTCTTCCTACAGCCTCTGGGGTCAGAGTTATGGTGCACTGTATGACAATGATCTGTGATACAATGCACCATGACTATGATCCCAGAGACTACAACAAGAGGACACTTGATCCCTTGTTGCACCCATCCATCCACCTATGCACGCACGCAACCACGCACGCACATCCACATCCATACACATCCACACACACATCCACGCACGCTGACATTCATGCACGCTGACATCCATGCACGCACGCTGACATTCACGCACGCACGCTGACATTCATGCACGCCAACATTCACGCACACATCCACACGCGGACATTCACGCTCGCTGACATCCACGCACGCACACATCCACGCACGCATGCTGACATTCACGCACACTGACATCCACGCACACACGCTGACATCCACACATGCACACATCCACGCACGCTGACATTTACGCACGCTGACATCCACGCACGCTGACATCCACACATGCACACATTCACGCACGCTGACATCCACGCACGCATGCATCCACGCATGCACACATCCACACACGCACGCTGACATCCACGCACCCACATCCACACACACGTCCACACACACATCCACGCACGCACAAGTCTATGCAGACACGTCATTCATACATACATACATACATACATACATACTCACCTCCCTCTCGATCCACCGATGAACAGGAGGCCGGGATGAGGAGACGGGGCCACCGACCGGCGGGCAGAGGAGGTGCAGCGGCGGAGGCAAGGCGGGCGCAGCGGCGGGTGCACCGAAGTGTGCAGCCTGCCGCAGGAGGTGAGGGGGGCCAGGACACAGGGCGGAGGTGGAGGCTACCTGGGGGGGCCCTGTAGAAGGGGACCAGGCAGTATTACAGGCGGGCGCAACCACGGGTGCAGCCCGCAGGCATATACATAATAGAGGGGGGCGGGCGTTGGGGGGGACGGTTTCCCCTGTGAGACAGAGCAGGAGGGGGGTGAGGAGGGGTGGGCACTTGCTGATCCGCCCCTCCAGATCTGATTGGAGAGCTCCAATCAGAACTGGAGGGGTGAATCCCTATGATTCCCTCCGATCGGCAGTTTCACTTTTAAACTGCCAATCAGAGGGGTCCTGGGCAAGGGGGGGGTTAATCCACCCCCTGTGGGGTCAACTACAAGCTGTCACAGAGCAGCAGCATCTGTGACACCTGAGTGACCCCACTCACAGGAGCTGCAGCAGCTCAAATCTGCCAGGACATTGTACAACGTCCTGTGTCGGGAACGGGCCGAAACACAGGACGTTGTACAACATCCTATGTCAGGAAGGGGTTAAAGAGAATCTGTCATCAAAGCTATACATATTAAAATAAAGGCATTGCAATAATTGCCGTGCATCAGGGCAGGCATCTGGGGCAAAACTGTGGGTAGACTTCAGCTCTGCCATGGCATCTCTGCTTTCTATCGTTGTCAGGAAAATATGAATTCTTGTCATTGTTTTAAAATGTTTGAAAAGACAGCGAGAGATTTTTTACTATTCCGCCCCTTGTTTGTTCGTAAGAGATACATAGATCTCCGCTTTCCTTCCCCCCCAGTCAGGAATTTTTATGACAATCCATAAAACTCTGAGCTGAGCAGAACTCAGTGCTAGTCTAATCTGGTTTTGTTCTTGTGATATTCCTTTGTCTTAAGTTACAGTCGTTTAACATCAAATTTAATAAGACCCGTTCATGGCACAAATTCATAAAGCATACTTTTGGGATGTTTACCTTTTTCCAGTTATGATGGTATATCTTTTATATCTGGGAAACAATCAGAAACCTGGGAAATGGGTTCTGACCATCTGAACATCATGGATATATCATTTTTTATATCAATCTTCATGTAAATTCACGAGGGTAAACATGATGTACATATCGTGGATGTGGGAGCATCCAATCCAAAGATATGAAAAATGAAGGTTTTTAAGTCTTGTGAAGTTGGGTGGGTTTACAAAACCCAGCCCCCCTTGTGATGTAAACAAAGGGAGGTTTCTGATTTTCTGTGTCATTACATAAAACCAAAGCATCCATTTTGTGTTCATTCCACCCTGGGACGTCAAGACACAGCACAACACGCTGCGTGGAGGAATCATACACCATTTCTGGGGAGCCGTCCACGCCACAGAATCCGAGTCTGTCACCGCACGGCACTGGTTCTGGCAATTTCTCATTTATTCCTTTTGTTTTAACAACAGTTTTAAGTATATATGTAAATTGACTCTTTTATAATATCTTCTATATCGTTTTATAAACACTGCCAAATTTTTGGAGTAAAACTTTATATAATTTGCTTAGTTTTGTTCTTCTTGTTCTATGACGAGTTGACACACATCACCGCTATTTTCACATTACCAAACAGGTTACCGATCCACCTGAAAGAGAAGTTGCACCCTGTCTTATTTTCGGAGGGGGGGGGGGGGTCTTATATTGGCAACCCCAGCCACTGCAGCCTCCCATCAACACACACCCACCCACACACTTACAAACACGTACACACACACACCGCTTCTTACCGGCTCCCCCGGCCTTCGCTGTGGCTCCCCACTGTCCTCTGGTGTGTCCAGGCTCCTCCAGTGTCCTGCAGGTGCAGCCGCGCTGGAGCAGATGGGGTTAATCATAGCCTAACTTGCTGTGTGCCCCTGCTCAACTCTTCCCAGCCTGACGTCACAACAGCCCGGCTCGGGCTCTGATTGGCTTCCAGGAACCAGCGGCCAGATGACGAGCCAATCAGAGCTCACGACGTCAGCTACACAGCTACTACCAATGATGTACAAATGCTATAAGCTATATGTATTGAGGAAAAAGTTTAGAAACTTACGTTTTTTTCAAAAAACTCAAAAATCTTATCTTTTTATTTCTGAAGTTCTTAGTACACACATTGGCCAATGTCTGCTTGCTCATCAACTGCGACAAAGTGACTTCAGGTATGATGAGTCCTACGCTGATATCCCTATCCTCCTTGTCCACCCCCCACTTCTCAGTGGACAGACTCCATCCAGACCCTCGATCATCTGCATCTCCATATGATAAATAACAAGAAAAAAACTGCACAGCACTCACAGACTAGTGTGAACTGGTGCTAGCAAAGAAGCGGGGTCACTTTGTCACAGTTGATGAGCAAGCAGACATTGGCCAATGTGTGTACCAAGAACTTCAGAAATAAAAAGATAAGATTTTTGAGTTTTTTGAAAAAAACGTAAGTTTTTTAACTTTTTCCTCAAATACATATAAGCATTTGTACATCATTGGTAGTAGCTGTGTGCTGCAAGAATTTTTTTCAAATATATATATATATATGTTCCTGGCAGGAACTGGTGGTATATATACATCCCGTGCCGCAGTAGACGACATAAATTAGAGCAGCTGGGCCCCTTTTCTTATCCTCTGGCAATACCCAGTTTGGCCAACAGGATGACACCAAGGCGGCACCAGAGAGCTGCAGGTCCTGACAAAGTTGTCATGACAATCGTCTTTCCTATTTAAATTCTGCCTTAGACTAGATGATGACAGCACTTGTGCAGCTTGATCTATTGATGGTCTCTAATAAAATGGCGCCAGTAATGGAGCATGTGCAAAATGAGATCTTGGCTCTATAAGGAGCAGCGATGTCAATCTGCACATGCACCACCCCTAGTGCCATTTTCCTAAAGACTGCCAGAAGATCAACATATGCAGTTATAGGCACCATTTTATCGAGGCCCATCGTGAGATCAATCTGTGCAAGCACTGTCCGTGGTTAGGACGGCATCAGCCTGAAATTTAATTAAGCAACATCATACACAGCAGATAAGCCATGGCAGAGCTGAAGAACCTACCCACAATCCTACCCCATAAACTGACCTAATGCACGGTGACCAAAACAAAAACTATGTTATGGATTTGTGCAGTGAAAGTATGTATTAAGTCAGTTTACCAGTGCCATTAAGGCAATGACTTTCGTTTAATGTGTATAATCCTGATGACAGGTTCTTTTTAAAAGAGAATGAATACATACTGTTCACCTAGCTCATAATCTCGGGCATGGGGAGCAGTAAATATCCTGACGGCTGATGTCAGTGTGTAACCACAAGCAGAATGGCAGTGACGTTATGCACTGCTTAAATGATGTCAGTTGCTGGAATCAGAAGAGGACACTGCAGGCCGGGGGGAGTGAAGGGAAGTAAAATAGTTTAATCTTTTTATTTCTGAGTTGTGACAGCAGGCATATTTACCAGGACAAGTACATGATGGGGGCTACATATACCAGTATAGGACAAGGATGGGGAACACATACCTGGATGCGTCCAGGATGGAGGACATTACACCCATAATAGTGTCAGCAACAAAACAACAACCCCCCCTTCCTCAGCCCCCCCAATAAGGATGTGTCATGACAACATTTTTTGCTTCATGTTTTCTTTTTCCCCATTTTCCGGCTCGGAGATATAGGTGCATCTCATGGTCCGGAAAATACGGCATCATGTAAATTTTAAGTAAATCATATCCATTGGTAGAAAATAAGCAGAGGCAATGTTAGGAACTATTTTTTATTTGATGCAGTGTAAGGAAGTGATTTATTTTTAATTTAAGTGTTTATTACTTATGTATGATAAACATGTATAAACAGACAAAGTTAACAGAATGCAAACAGTGAAAAGATTAGAAATCTAATCTATACCAATAAACTATACAAAGAGTTACACAATGTAGGCCTCATGCTGATGGAAATTGAGCATTGAAGTCAATTGAGAGTAAAGTGAAACAAAGAGGTCTGAGAATGTAATTGATATCTACAAGTTAGCGTCCATCCAGGGCTTTGTCCCGAGCAATGACAGACTCATCAAATTTAATCATGAGAGTGGTTCCTTTGTGCCAATGGGCAGTTACTTTTGCTGGAAATCCACTGCAAGTTAATAGGGACTCTACAATGCCAGCTGTGAAAGATGCACAGTTTAGAGTACTGTTCTCCTTCGGTACAGAAATGTATGCATTGATAAGAGGATCCTTTTCGATAATGTAGTAGGTTTTGTCATCATCGTTTGCTTGCTCTAGCTTGTCTGCTTCTTTACCAAAAAGAGCTTTCCACGCAACAACCTTTATGAAAAGTAGTGCACTAATTACTTTAGTCTCTCGTTTTCCATTCTTCTCCCTCATCACTAGAGGATCAAGGATGCGACATCCAACTTGCTGGCCAAGTTCAGATAGTTTTGCTTGGAGCTCAGAAACAGAATAAACACGGTTTTGGCAGTACTGGACTATTTCGGAAAACAGAAGTGCAAATGCACTGAGGCTCACCTCTGTCTTAGGCCGAGCAAGTGAACGCTCTAAAATGGTAGATTTTCCACGACTAAAACGGGAATCCATGACCTAAGAAAAGAAATGAAATATAAATTTTAATGCTTGCTTTGTATCATGATTTAAGAGCTTTTGCGATCTACAGCAGTACCAGCCTACCCTCACTCTGATTCTGAAAGTCCTTTGTTATAGATGGGAAGTTAGTCGCTCTATGCATCCTATGAGAGACATCAGCAAGTAATGGCCAGTCTAGTTGTTTAGTAAAGTTACCTTTCCCAATTCCTCCATACTCCGGAGAGCTTGGCTCAGTTGCCTCGGTCTGTATGAGAGAGTCGTGATCAGACTCCTCTTGCAGCAGCTTCTTTCAAACAAAAGGATTAGCAGTCTGAAATCAAACATGCTGTATCCTTAACACTGGATAATGAATGAGAGTTGGGAGGTCTCCAGCATGAATGGATTTAGCCACTTTTTAAGTACAATGGGTATGAGGGCTTGACATACATGAAATGAGTGTTATGGTACATACTACCATTAGTAGCAGGTAGGGAGATCCTGTAATAATGGTTCCTATAAGGAAAAACTCCTGCTAGGTAGCTTCAGTTAATTTCAGCTCAGCACATATAGGAATCTATGATTCCTACTGAAATGTACCAGTGTCTGAAAAGCATCATTTAAAGGGTTCTCTCCCACTTGCGTATATTATATTATAATATGATATTATATATCACAATGATTTTCATCCAGAAAAATTAGTGAAATTCGTTTGGTATTCCATGTCATGCAAGTGCTATTTTTAAATCGCCGAGCATCAGTGTTGTCCATATGCAATGTTTTTCTTTCTCAGCAACTATTCTACAATCATTTACAGTGTTCTATGCTATACTGTAGAATGGTAATGTATCTGTAAAAACACAAATGGCATATGTATGGTACGTGTGCCGTCTGCTTTTTTTGTTACACATACAGACTTACAATGGCGAGTCTTGGATATCTTACATGACTATACGCAGCATGCTGCTATTATTATCTCAAACCGAAAACAGCTGAGGAAAAAATTTCAGCCCACCCCTGCCCTATTGTTAAACAATGGTGCAAGTACAATCCAATTTTGTTTTATCAGATTACACTCAGCATACTTATACATAGAAATTAGCAGATACATAGAAATTAGCAGACCCAAAGAGTTATTCTCATCTAAGCCTTTTATAAAAACTCTGTTCAGACTATGACAACTGGAAATGGGGCTGCAGAAATAGCAGACAGCAGCTAAGCTATATCATTTTACTTACTTACCGTATTTTTCCTTTTATAAGACGCACTTTTTTTCCTCCAAGTTTTGGAGGAAAGTGGGGCTGCGTCTTATAAAAGGAATATAACATTCTATCATCCTCAGTTGCTTGGGAGGGGGAGACAGCAGTGAAGTGGGGTCAGAAGGGCAGGGAATGGTCCCTGCTGAAGAATCCGGGCGGCAGGAGCACCACGTGTCCCCGGCTCAACTACTTAAATATTCACTTCACTTGCTCCGTCCCCACCCACCTCTCAGCACTGAAGACAGCGCGGAGAGGTGAGAGCAGGGGGAGCAGGAGAAGCTCCTTAGCCAGCACACATGGTCACTCCTGCAGCTGCTGGGGAGATTGTGTGCTAGAGATAGTGAGAACTGAGGAGCGGGGTGCAGCTGCAGCAAGTGAATGAGCACTGAGCTCTGTGCTGATTCACTGCCATGAAGACAGAGACAGAGCAGGGCAGATCGGCACCTTATCACAGGTACCTTGTCAGTGTCGTGCCTCACTCTCTCTGCTCACTGTAATGTGTCCTGCTGAGCCCTGCCCCGTGCAGAAATCCAGGAAGGTCGGTCTGCAGTTCAGGAGCTTCAGTGTATGGAGAGCAGGGCTGGAGCCTGCATATAACGGCAGTGTACAGCTCCCCTGGCCCTGCATCTACAGGTCAAGCTCTGTGGTGACTTGTAATTAGGAGACAGGGCTGGAGCATCATATTTCAGCAGTGTACAGACCCCCTCCCTGGCCCTCCCTCTTACAGTATATCACATCAGAACTTTATATACAGACTGGCCACTTCCTTCATTTCAGCAGGGTGATGGCAAAGCAGGACACATTAAAGTGAGTGCACATGTATATGTAACATAACCACTAATAAAGTAAAGTTAGCACTACCAATACTGTGCTTAACTAGAACTCCAAGCATGCTATAGGATCTACAGTACATGCTGGGAGTTCTAGTTCTTAAAGGGATTGCTACTACATGAACAAATCCCATCTCATTCACCTTGTTGGCCCTTGTAAGAGTAATAAAGACCATACTAAGGCTATTTGCTCACGGTCGGGAGGAGCTGTGTGTTGGACACGGCTCCTCCGGACATGAGTGAAGCCGCATGTGGAGGCAGGGAGACCGCAGCCGCCCTGTACTCACCATGTGTGGCAGGTGTGGGGCAGCTTCTCCCTGCAGTCCCCCGATGGGAGCCGCTTCCAACTCCACAGCAGGAAATGAACATGCTGAGAAGGAGCGGACTGCTGTCAACTCACACCGCAGCTGTCAGAATGCTGCGGTCGGATGAAGCATAGTGCGTATGGGATTTCTACAAATCCCATCCACTAAGCTTGTACTGTACTACGCAGCATTTTGGACACAGCAGCAAGACGCTGCGTCCAAAAGGCTGTGTATACTGATCGTGTGCACGCACCCATACCCCTGATGCTGCAGCATTTCCAACGTTGTCAGAAGTTGCATAGTCATGTCCCATGTGACATTGATATGAGACTCAGCCCTCTGACCAGTCAGTGCTGGCGTCTGTCTCCCCACCAACAGACACTGGAGCAGAAGTCATTGGTGTTGCTCACATGCTGCACCTGCATCCGAAGGAAACAGACGCCAACACTGACTGGTCGCAGGGCCTGAGTGTCATATCAAAGTCATTTTTTTGCTACAAATATTTTTTTCCCTATTTTCCACCTCTAAAATCTGGGTGCGTCTTATAATCCGGTGCGTCTTATAAAGCGAAAAATACGGTAACTCCCACAGAAATATACTAATAACAGCCTGACCAAAGTCCTGTGCAAGCAGCACAGTATGAGAGCTTACGGGTCATTCCATGTCAAGTGATCCAAATATGAATATTTTTTCACCTGGCGCCTTTACATTTTTTTTTTCTATATTAAGTACAACTTTAGTTAATTACAAATGAAAAGTTTAGAATTTTTTTCTTCAGTTAATTTTTAACAGATCTTTAAAGTTTTAAAAAGGTGCAAATTTTGGCCTGGTATGGCTTTACATTTTCTATCATATCGCGGGCTAGAAATAAGATAGAGAAACAAAATAAACACCATTGTACTCAGAACTGTACATGCTTTCATCAGATATGTCACAAGAGGATCTTTGTTAATATTTTACCCATGTGAACGCAAACAAAATTTTAAAACGCATTTCTGAAAAATCAGTTTAATGTAAACATTTCCAAAAATCCCCATGTGTCTGCTATGCTCTTAGCCACATCAGCACCAAAATTCAAGTTGGGATCGCGATGGGATCATATTTTAAATATTTAACTATTATAGTGCCAAGTCTAAAATCTTGAATTCAGATCCGTTCAGCCTGTGGTCTAATAGTATGGGGTCTGTATTTACCAAATAATCCATTATTTTCAGATATTACTGTATTATTTTATTATGTTACAGCTTAGAAGCAGGAGAGGACAGAGGAGAATGCTTTATTAGGTCTCAATCTGAGAATGAACAGCAGTAGACAGTGAATGCAGAACAGATGACAGGCCAGCAGCTCTGTCAATCATGTTAAGTATCTGCCCATCGCAGAGTCAGGAAGTAAGACAGAGCTATAGAGCTTTCATGTCCTAACATACCTGGACATGTTCACTCTTGAACAAACAATAGTCTGTACAAAAGCATCTAGGGACTCTGTGTACTACAATATTGATTGGTGTGTTTAAAGATTGAGTAAATTTATATTAATAGTTTAATGCTTTTCTTATTAAGTGCTAACACACAGCGCTATTCTGAGTGATCATAGTTCAGAAAAACACCCCCCATTGACTTCAATGGGGTTAAACACATGCAGTCTCTTTTTGAAACACTCAGTGAGTAAATTGGAACAACCGAAGGATCAACAGGTTCGAAACGGTGCCGTTGTCCGCACCCTCCTACACCCCCTCCCTTGCACCCTGTACTTAAATGTGGAATAAAAGCCGTCTTCATGTAACTAAAGACAATCGGGTGAGTGCCTTATTCCTTCTTCTAAGATAAAGCACTCAGTGAGTAAATCACTGCTTGCACTACTTTTTGATCGCTGCAATAAACTCAGCATTTATCACTATTTATATATATTAAAAAAGCTGCCATCGTTTTCACCAATGATTAAAAAAAAAAAAACTTATGCAGATGTGGTAAAAACTTGGTAGAAAAAAGCTGCCAAAACCACAGCGTTTATCCGCAGACAGAAAAAGCTGCTTATGCGCTAGCCCTGATACTCATTTTAAAGCAAGACAGTTCTATCTCAAGCATACTGTAAATCATTTTTATTACCAATCTTCTTTAATATTAACTGTATTTTTCTCACACAGCAATGGCTGCTACTTCTCAAGGTACAATATTTTATTAAATATGCTGTTGCAATCCTTTTGAAAAAACTGGACACACAAGAACAAAATCTTGACTCGGTGTAAGATTGGATGTTTCATATAAATCCACCAATCAATGCAGGCATGAAAAATATGATATGATAAAAAATTTAAAGCCATACCAGGGCAAGTATGCGCTTTTTTAAAAGTTTAAAAATCTGTAAAAAAAATTAACTGATGAAGAAAAAAATTCAGAGCTTTTAATTTGTAATTAACAGTTGTACTTCATATACAAAAATAAATGTAAAAAAATCTAAAGACGTCAGGTAAAAAAAAATTCATATTTAGATCACTTGATATGGAATGACCCATTGACGCTATAATAGTTAGATACTTTAAAATATGATTCTATTGTGATCCCAACTTGAATTTTGGTACAGATGTGGCCGAGAGCACAGCAGACACGTGCATTTTTGCAAATTTTTTTATTAAACTGATTTTTCAGAAATGCGTTTTAAAATTTTGCGTTTGCATGGGTAAAATATTAACAAAGATCCTCTTGTGACATATCTGGTGAAACCCTGTACAGTTCTGAGTAGAATGGTGTTTATTTTGTCTCTCTATCTTATTTCTAGCCTGAGATATGAGGAGAAATGTAAAGGCAGGCAACACCGAAATTCACACTTTTTCCGAACTTTGAAAATCATTTAAAAAAAAAAAAAAAAAAAAAAAAAAAATTTTTAGAAATGTTTTCTCTTCACATTTTGGATTGTCTGACATGTTGTTATCAAATAACAAAATCTCAAAAGAACTACAAATATAGGAAGTAAAAATTAGAGATGAGCGAGTACTAAAATGCTCGGGTGCTCGAAGTGTACTCGGCCCGAGCCCAATGTTATCCTATGGGAGACCCGAGTATTTTTCTAACATGACCCCTGACAGCATGGAAAAACCCTAAAAATGTCACAAAAGTATCAGAACAGTGCTCAAATGACATGGGAACAGTATGGGGAAGACCCCTGGAAGCATTTCAGATCCCAAGGTCACTGTTGTCAACAATGTTGTCAGACTATTACGCCACTTTTACGGACTGTCAAGAAAACGTTACAAAATGAAACCAAAACGGATTTTCATGGAAAAAATATTAAGGGCTCATACCCACTTGTGAGACAGAGTTGGTGTATGTTAGGTTTTTGGATTATATGAAAGCTTTTTTTTAAAAAAAAAAAATTGTGTGGCACTCCCATGCCCCTGGGAAGAGACGTAAATGAAGGCATCTTTAAATAATGTGCCCATTATAAGGAAGTGGGTCTTTTGTAGTAATGCCCTAGTCAGGGCAGCCAAAAATTGGGAGGCACTCACATGCCCCTTGGAATAGACGTACATGAAGGCCTCTTTAAATAATGTGCCCATTTTAATGAAGTGGGTCTTTTGTAGTAATGCCCTAGGCAGGGCTGCTAAACATTGGGAGGAACTTCAATGCCCCTGGATGAAGGCGTGCATGAGAGCCTTTTTAACCCCTTCACGACCCTTGGCCCACCGTTTGGGCCATGAAAACAAGTGCCTTCCCGACCCTTGGCCCACCCCCTGGGCCATGGAATGAACGGGCTCCTGCAGGCCGAGTGAGGGTCTCACTGACCTGTCACTCGGCCTGCAGGTACATGGGGAGTTGTACTACACCCCAGGGGGGGTCGATTTGCCCCCACTCCTACCCCCCCCGGCTACAGGCGCGGTGATTGGCACTCAAAAGTGAAAGTGAAAATCACCGCGCCTGTCATGTTTCCCTGCCTGCCGCTGCTCTCCCTACCCTCCGATCTGCTCCCCTGTCATCCTATAACATCCCCCCTGTCCCCCACCTCTCTTTCCTGCCCCCCCCCATCATCTTTCTACCCCCCTCCCCCCCGCTTCCTGTCCCTGCCGCCCGCTTCCTGTCCCTGCCTCCCGCTTCCTCTAGCTGCCGCCCGCCTCCTCCGGACTGCCCCCGCTTCCTCTAAGTGCCCCCCCCACATCTAGTACCAGCCCCCCCACTGCCACCTTCCTGCCCCCCCGATCACCGGAGCGGCGATCGCCTCTCCCACTCACCCCTCCGGCGGCCCGCTCCGTCCTGTGACTGCTGCGTCCCGCTCCTCTTCTGCTGTGAGTCCCTCCTCTACTGCGCCGCCTCCGATCTGACTGCTCTGTGCTGGAGCTGCCAGATCACTTCTACAGCTGGATCCTCAGGATCCAGCTGTAGAAGTGATCTGACAGCTCCAGCACAGTGATCCACAGTGACCATTATGTGATCACTGTAGATCACTGTGCTGGATCTGTCAGATCACTTCTACAGCTGGATCCCGAGGATCTAGGTGCAGGAAGTGATCTGACAGCTCCAGCACAGTGATCCACAGTGACCATTATGTGATCACTGTAGATCACTGTGCTGGATCTGTCAGATCACTTCTACAGCTGGATCCTGAGGATCTAGGTGCAGGAAGTGATCTGACAGCTCCAGCACAGTGATCCACAGTGACCATTATGTGATCACTGTAGATCACTGTGCTGGATCTGTCAGATCACTTCTACAGCTGGATCCTGAGGATCTAGGTGCAGGAAGTGATCTGACAGCTCCAGCACAGTGATCCACAGTGACCATTATGTGATCACTGTAGATCACTGTGCTGGATCTGTCAGATCACTTCTACAGCTGGATCCTGAGGATCTAGGTGCAGGAAGTGATCTGACAGCTCCAGCACAGTGATCCACAGTGACCATTATGTGATCACTGTAGATCACTGTGCTGGATCTGTCAGATCACTTTCTACAGCTGGATCCTGAGGATCTAGCTGCAGGAAGTGATCTGACAGATCCAGCACAGTGATCACATAATGGTCACTGTGGATCACTGTGCTGGATCTGTCAGATCACTTTCTACAGCTGGATCCTGAGGATCTAGCTGCAGAAAGTGATCTGACACCCCGGGCGCAGTGACCCACTATGTGCATCACTGCGCCTGGGCTGCCAGATCGCTTTCCGCAGCTCGATCCCCATGCATGGGGATCGAGCTGCAGAAAGCAATCTAACAGCCCGGGCGCAGTGATGCACATAGTGGGTCACTGCGCCCAGGCTCTTAGGGCGCCTTCACACTGGCGTTCCCCTCCGCAGCGTTCTGCGGAGGGGAATCGCCATGTGTGCGCCGCGGCCGCCAGCTCCTATCTTTAGAATGGGAGCGCACGGTGCTGCGCTTGACAGCGCATGACCGTGCGCACCCAGTCACTCCCATATGTGATCTGTGCGCAGGCGTATGCCTGCGCACAAATCACACACTCCAGCCCGCACCAGGACGCAACATGTTGCGTCCTGGTGCGGGCAGGAGTGTGTGATTTGTGCGCAGGCGGAAGCCTGCGCACAGATCACATATGGGAGTGAATGGGTGCGCACGGTCATGCGCTGTCAAGCGCAGCACCGTGCGCTCCCATTCTAAAGATAGGAGCTGGCGGCCGCGGCGCACACATGGCGATTCCCCTCCGCAGAACGCTGCCGAGGGGAACGCCAGTGTGAAGGCGCCCTTAGATCGCTGCTCTGCAGCCCGATCTCCCTGCATGGGCATCGAGCTGCAGAAAGCAATCTGACAGCCCGCACGCAGTGATGCACATAGTGGGTCAATGCGCCTGTGCTGCCAGATCGCTTTCCGCAGCTCGATCCCCATGCATGGGGATCGAGCTGCGGAAATTGATCTGGCAGGCGCAGTGATGCACATAGTGGGTCACTGCGCCCGGGGTGTCAGATCACTTTCTGCAGCTCGATCACCATGCTGGCGAATCGGGCTCCAGAGTAGCGATCTAAAAGCAAAGGCGATCGAGCGTCGTGGGAACTTCGTTATGGACTACGTCGGAGCGATCGAGCGTCGTGGGACCTTCGTTGTGGACTACGTCGGATCTTTTTATAATAAAGATGGAGTCCGAATTGTGTCTGTGTTTTTTTTTCAAATAAAAAGATTTTTCTCTGTGTGTATTTATTGACTATGTACTATACTAGAGATTCCTAATGGCGGGTCTAACATTGGCCCTATATTATGAATCTCGGGCTTAGTGCCAGCTGCCAATAAAAAGCTGGCATTAACCCCTTTATTACCCAGTTAGCCACCGGCACCAGGGCAACTGGAAGAGCGTGGGTACAGCGCCAGAAAATGGCGCTTCAATGAATGCGCCATTTTCTGGGGCGGCTGCGGGCTGCAATTCGCAGCATGGGGGGCCCAGAACGCTTGGGCCTCTCTATGCTGAGGATTCCAGCCCCCAGCTGCCTAGTTGTACCTGGCTGGACCAAAAATATGGCGGAGCCCCACGTAATTTTTTTTCTAGAATTAGTTCTAGAAATTAAAAAAAAAATGGGCTTCGCTGTATTTTTGGTTCCAGCCAGGTATGACGAGGCAGCTGGGGGCTGATGGCAGTCCGTAGCTGCCAAGTTGTACCTGGCTGGACCAAAAATATGGCGGAGCCCTATGTCATTTTTTTTCTAGAAATAATTCTAGAAATAAAAAAAAAAATAGGCTTCGCTGTATTTTTGGTTCCAGCCAGGTATGACGAGGCAGCTGGGGGCTGGTGGCAGTTCGTAGCTGCCAAGTTGTACCTGGCTGGACCAAAAATATGGCGGAGCCCTATGTCATTTTTTTTCTAGAAATATTCTAGAAATAAAAAAAAAATAGGCTTCGCTGTATTTTTGGTTCCAGCCAGGTATGACGAGGCAGCTGGGGGCTGGTGGCAGTCCGTAGCTGCCAAGTTGTACCTGGCTGGACCAAAAATATGGCGGAGCCCTATGTCATTTTTTTTCTAGAAATAATTCTAGAAATAAAAAAAAAATAGGCTTCGCTGTATTTTTGGTTCCAGCCAGGTATGACGAGGCAGCTGGGGGCTGGTGGCAGTCCGTAGCTGCCAAGTTGTACCTGGCTGGACCAAAAATATGGCGGAGCCCAATGTCATTTTTTTTCTAGAAATAATTCTAGAAATAAAAAAAAAATAGGCTTCGCTGTATTTTTGGTTCCAGCCAGGTATGACGAGGCAGCTGGGGGCTGGCGGCAGTCCGTAGCTGTAAAGTTGTACCTGGCTGGACCAAAAATATGGCAGAGCCCCATGGTCCCCCATGCTGCGAATTGCAACTACTAGACTAGTATGTTTATTTACAAAAAGTTTCTTTATTCATTTATACGTCTCAATTTGTGAAGCATATGGTGGTTCAAAGTGCTCACTGTGCATCTAGATATGTTCCCTGGGGGGGTCTAGTGTCCAAAATGGGGTCACTTGTGGGGGAGCTCCAATGTTTAGGCACACAGGGGCTCTCCATACGCGACCTGGTGTCCGCTAACAATTCCAATAGTTGGCAAACACCAGGTTGCGTATGGAGAGCCCCTGTGTGCCTAAACATTAGAGCTCCCCCACAAGTGACCCCATTTTAGAAACTAGACCCCCCAGGGAACGTATCTAGATGCATAGTGAGCACTTTCAACCCCCAGGTGCTTCACAAATTCATCCATAAAAATGAAAAAGCACTTTTTTTTCCACAAAAAATTTCTTTTTTCATTATTGCGGATCAATTTGTGAAGCACCTGGGGGTTCAAAGTGCTCACTATGCATCTAGATATGTTACTTGGGGGGTCTAGTTTCCAAAATGGGGTCACTTGTGGGGGAGCTCTAATGTTTAGTCACACAGCGGCTCTCCATACGCAACATGGTGTCCGCTAGCAATTCCAATTGTTAGCGGACACCATGTCGCATATGGAGAGCCCCTGTGTGCCTAAACATTGGAGCTCCCCCACAAGTGACCCCATTTTGGAAACTAGACCCCCCAGGGAACCTATCTAGATGGATAGTGAGCATATTGACCCCCCAGGTGCTTCACGAATTAATGTAAAAAAATATTTGTTGTGGAAAACAAGTACTTTTTCATTTTTACAGATCAATTTGTGAAGCACCTGAGGGTTCAAAGTGCTCACTATGCATCTAGATACGTTCCCTGGGGGGTCTAGTTTCCAAAATGGGGTCACTTGTGGGGGAGCCCCAATGTTTAGGCACACAGGGGCTCACCAAACGCAACATGGTGTCCGCTAACAATTTGAGCTCATTTTGCATTCAAATTGTTAGCGGACACCATGTCGTGTTTGAAGAGCCCCTGTGCATCTCTACATTAGAGCTCCCCCACAAGTGACCCCATTTTGGAAACTAGACCCCCCAGGGAACATATCTAGCTGCATAGTGAGCACTTTGAACCCCAAGGTGCTTCACAAATTGGTCCGTAATAATGAAAAAAGAAAATTTTTGTGGAAAAAAAAGTGCTTTTTCATTTTTATGGATGAATTTGTGAAGCACCTGGGGGTTGAAAGTGCTCACTATGCATCTAGATACGTTCCCTGGGGGGTCTAGTTTCCAAAATGGGGTCACTTGTGGGGGAGCCCCAATGTTTAGGCACACAGGGGCT
The DNA here is from genome assembly GCA_033576535.1 of Allobates femoralis. NCBI lineage: Eukaryota > Metazoa > Chordata > Amphibia > Anura > Aromobatidae > Allobates > Allobates femoralis. The sequence goes on from JARQOC010000006.1 coordinate 260,118,477, forward strand.
CACCAAACGCAACATGGTGACAGCTAACAATTTGAGCTGATTTTTATTCAAATTGTTAGCGGACACCATGTCGCGTTTGGAGGGCCCCTGTGTGCCTAAATATTGGAGCTCCCCCACAAGTGACCCCATTTTGGAAACTAGACCCCCCAGGGAACATATCGAGATGGGTATTGAGCATATTGAACCCCCAGGTGCTTCACAAATTAATGAAAAAAAAAGGTTTTTGCGGAAAAAAAGTACTTTTTCATTTTTACAGATCAATTTATGAAGCACCTGGGGGTTGAAAGTGCTCACTATGCATCTAGATACGTTCCTTTGGGGGTCTAGTTTCCAAAATGGGGTCACTTGTGGGGAGCTCCAATGTGGAAACGCACAGGGGCTCTCCAAACGCAACATGGTGTCCGCTAACAATTTGAGCTCATTTTGCATTCAAATTGTTAGCGGACACCATGTTGCGTTTGGAGAGCCCCTGTGCGTCTCCACATTGGAGCTCCACCACAAGTCACCCCATTTCTGAAACTAGACCCCCAAAGGAATGTATCTAGGTGCATAGTGAGCACTTTGAACCCCCAGGTGCTTCACAAATTGATCCGCAATAATGAAAAAAGAAAATTTTTGTGGAAAAAAAAGTGCTTTTTCATTTTTATGGATGAATTTGTGAAGCACCTGGGGTTGAAAGTGCTCACTATGCATCTAGATACGTTCCCTGGGGGGTCTAGTTTCCAAAATGGGGTCACTTGTGGGGAGCCCTAATGTTTAGGCACACAGGGGCTCACCAAACACAACATGGTGACAGCTAACAATTTGAGCTGATTTTTATTCAAATTGTTAGCGGACACCATGTCGCCTTTGGAGGGCCCCTGTGTGCCTAAATATTGGAGCTCCCCCACAAGTGACCCTATTTTGGAAACTAGACCCACCAGGGAACATATCGAGATGGGTAGTGAGCATATTGAACCCCCAAGTGCTTTACAAATTGATCTGTGAAAATGAAATAGTACTTTTTTTTTTCACAAAAATTTTCTTTTAGCCTAAATTTTTTCATTTTCACATGGCAACAGCATAAAATTCATCCTAAAATTTGTTGGCCAATTTCTCCTGAGTACATAGATACCTCATATGTGGTCATAAACCACTGTTTGGGCGCACGGCAGGGCTCAGAAGGGAAGGAGCGCAATTTCAGTTTTTGAATGTAAAATTAGCTCCAAAATTCAAATTGCGCTCCTTCACTTCTGAGCCCTGCCGTGCGCCCAAACAGTGGTTTATGACCACATATGAGGTATCGATATACTCGGGAGAATTTGCACAACTAATTTTAGGATCCATTTTATCCTTTTGCCCATGTGAAAATGAAAGAATTGAAGCTAAAAGAACATTTTTGATAAAAAAATTTAAATATCCATTTTTTGTTTCCACTTTGCCTTAGTTCCTGTGAAGCACCTGAAGGGTTAATAATCTTCTTGAATGTAGTTTTGAGTAGCTTGAGGGTGCAGGTTTTGGAATGGTGTCACTTTTGGGTGTTTTCTGTCATGTACACCCCTCAAAAGGACTTCAAATGTGATGTGGTCACTAAAAAAAATGGTTTTGTAAATTTTGGTTGAAAAATGAAAAATTGCTCATGAACTTTGAACCCTTATAACGTTCTAACAAAAAAAAATTTTTTTTCCAAAATTGTGCTGATGTGAAGAAGACATGTGGGAAATATTATTTAATAACTTTTTTCTGTCACATATCTCTCTTGTTTATCAGAAAAAAAAATAAAAAATGTGAAAATTGTGAAATTTTCAACATTTTTGCCATATTTTTGATTTTTTCACAAATAAACACAAAAATTATCGACTTAAATTTAATACTAGCATGAAGCCCAATATGTCACGAAAAAACAATCTCAGAATCGCTAGGATCGGTTGAAGCGTTCCCGAGTTATAACCTCATAAAGGGACACTGGTCAGAATTGCAAAAAAGGCCAAGGTCTTTAGGGTCAAAATAGGCTGGGTCCTGAAGGGGTTAAATAATGTGCCCATTTTAAGCAAGTGGGTCTTTTGTAGGATTGCTCTAGGAAGGGAAGCCAAAGGTTGGGAGGCATTGCTATGACCCTGGGAAGAAACATGGAGGACAGCCTCTAAAAATTGTTCCCATTACAAAGGAGTGGGTCTCCTGTACTTGTAATGCCTATTCTGTAAGAATGGACTAAAATATTTACCCCTGGGGGGTATACATGAAACTAATGCCTAACTTTTGAAAGGTTAGGGTCATCATCATCATAAATATGATGTAAACAAATTATGGTTTTGTGGCATCATGAACCACGGTCACACTGATCATGATGGTGGCGATGAGGAGAAGGAGGAGCAGTACATCAAGTATCCAAACACATGAAGTGTGTACCGATGTGTGGGTGTGCGGAGGTGCATGGCAATCTACCGGCACAAAATTTAAATTCCGCTATCATTTAGTGGTGGTGTGGTGAAGTCAGGCCCAATCCAACCCTTGTTCATCTTGATCAAAGTCAGCCTTTCAGCATTTTCAGTTGATAGGCGGGTGCGTTTATCTGTAATGATTCCACCTGCGGCACTAAAAACACGCTCTGACAAAACGCTAGCAGCAGGGCAGGCCAGGACTTCCAAGGCGTACAGAGCCAATTCCTGCCACGTGTCCAGCTTGGATACCCAATAATTATAAGGCACAGAGGAGTCTAGGAGCACTTTAGTAGGATCGGCAAGGTACTCCCTCAGCATCTTGGCAAACTTTGCAGTCCTTGTGACACTACCCCGCACCTCAGGGCCTGTGGTACGGGAGGTGCTGAGAAAAGTGTCCCAGATCTTTGAGAGTGTTCCCCTACCTCTGCTGGATTGGACTTGTGCCTCTCTCGGCCGGACGCCTTGGTTATTCACTGAATTGTGACCTCTGCCGCTAGCGTTTTCAGAAGGGAATTTCTTGACTAATTCCGCGACTATGGCCTTCTGGTACTGCAGCATTTTTGTAGACCTGTCCGCCTCGGGAATAAGAGAAATAAAGTTCTCTTTGTAGCGTGGGTCTAAAAGTGTCACCAACCAGTAATGAGTATCCGCCAAGATCTTGATAACGCGAGGGTCACGAGACAGGCAGCGTAACAAAGTCAGCCATGTCACCAACAGCATGACTGGCCATGCTGACCTCATCCTCCTCCTCCTCTCCCCTGTCCTCTGGCCATCCACGCTGAACCAACAGTCTGATGGTTGTGCATGTATTACCGTCAATTCCGCATGAAAGTAGCTCTATTTCTTCATCCTCCTCGTCATAGTCCTCCAATGCACGTTGGGTTGAGATGAGGCTGGGCTGTGTGTAATCACCCAGTACAGTTTTTCTTGCTGCAAGTCATCGTCTTTGATTTTGAGCAGTGAGCGTTTTAGAAGACAGAGAACCAGCAGCTTAAGCGATATCGTGCATTAAATTGATGCGTGTGACGGCCGCCTTAGGATAACTGAACGCTGCGCTGGGACAAGGACGTGGCTGATGATGGTGCTATTTCTGCTTGTGCAAGTACAGGTGAAGGACAGGAGGCATCTTCGCCTGCAGTATGGACAGGGGATTGGCTTGCACGCACAACAGTGGAAGACGCAGCGGTGTCACCCTCAGACAATGCTCCTGGACTCTGCTGTACATCCCACAAAGTTGGGTGCTTTGCTGCCATGTGCCTGATCATGCTGGTGGTGGTCAGGCTGCTACTTTTGCTACCCCTGCTGATGCTGGCATGGTAGGTGTTGCAAATGGCCTTTTTTGAATTATCTGCAGACACCTTAAAAACAGCCAGACTCGGAAAGACCTAACAGTTGTACTGGCAACTTCATTCCGGTTGTTGTTGTTCCGGGGAACGGTTGCCTGCCTTCTGCCTGCGGACACCACCCTGCTTCTTCCGGCCTGTTGTGATGCTACACCTAACTCCCCCTGTGCACTGCTCTCCTTGCTCTGCATGTCCTCCTGCCACGTTGGATCAGTTACTGGATCATCCACCACGTCGTCTTCCACTTCCGCACCCTGGTCCTCCTCCTGACTTTCTGGCAGTTGTGTCTCATCATCGTCCACCTCTTGTTGAGACACGTTCCCACCGTTGCCTTCGTGAGACCATGGCTGCTCAAATATTTGTGCTTCGGTACATACGATCTCCTCATGACCCACTTCAACTGGAGCTGGCGAGAGGCCAGAATCTAGGAATGGATAACTGAACAGCTCTTCAGAGTGTCCAAGTGTGGGATCAGTTATGTCCGGAGCTGGGCATTTGGCATGGTGGGAGGAAGGAGGATCAGGGTGTGGAATGTGCAGTCCAGTCTCACGGCTACTGACATTTGACCGTGTGGAAGACGGGGTATTTGTGGTGGTGCCAAACTGACTGAAAGCATTATCCGCTATCCAACTAACAACCTGTTGACACTGGTCTTGGTTTAATAGTGGAGTACTGCTGCGGTCACCTAGAAATTGGGACAGGAAGGTCGAGCGAGATGATGTGGGCGTTTGTCGTGGCGCAATTCGAGCTTGCACACGGCCTCGGCCTCTGCCTGCACCACCATCACATCCAGTTCCTTGTCCCTTGCCACTGGCCTTGTGCATTTTCAATGTTATGCTGACTGTATACAGCTAAATGAAGGCGTCAAAGATTTGGTTTTTAGCACGACCCTGAGATTTGAGATTAAGGCCCTGCAGGTGGACTAGTCAGACACAAACGATGACGAGAATAGCGAGTCTTTTGGCGTATCCTAATTTGCGCTAAAACCTACTCCTGGCCATAGAGAGATAAATTAATCCCTAAAAGCACTGTTTTGGGATGGATGGATAAGATTTCCAGCGGGGCAGGGCTAAACGGCAGGTTCTGAAGAAAAAAAAAAAACTCTGTTTAATGCTGCAGAAGAGGGAGAGAATGATTGGCAGCGGTGGGCAGATTACACATGCAGGGGGTGTGAATCTGCCTTTCGGCTCCAGCCAGCCACAAGCCACCTCCTTAATGGCTGCAGCATGTGAGTTTTCTAAGTGTATTATCTCGGGGTACAGGGCTGCTCAAGTGCTGGGGGACCCCTTGCCTGGATGCAGCAGACATGCTGCATCCAGTGCTGTAATTAGATCACCATGCCTGGTTTGGTGAAAGGTCCTCTTTGAGGTCCATATCTTCCCGGCTTGGGAAGCTGAGGAGAAATTTAAAGATAACTGCACAATTAAAAAATGGTATCATTAGAAACATCAGCTCAAGACACAAAGAATAAGCCATCACACAGCCCCAGATCTCGAAACATGAGAATGCTATGGGTTGCAGAACATGGCACAAAAGTGCAATTCCTAATTATTATATTTTACTAACATTCGATTTTTTTTCTCATACAGTAAAAGTATACTTGAACCCGTTGAAGCGGCACTGCTCCTCGAAACAGCAGCCGTCGTCCGTGCTCCCCACTCCCTCTCCCCGCATGACTATGGCTAGGGTCACATTTGCGTTTTGACCCTGGCCTGCCGGATTCCGGTTTTAACTTAGAACTTTTTCCAGCGCCGCATAGGGAAAAAGCAGTCCCTAGTTACCCGATGTTTACCTTAACGACCTGTCACACAGGCAGCAGCTTGGAGTGCGCTTTACAGCGCCGCACAGGAAACACTGTCTGCAACGGTTTCCTGTGCGGCGCTGTAAAGCGCACTCCGAGCCTCTGCCTGTGTGACAGGTCGTTAAGGTAAACATCGGGTAACTAGGGACTGCGTTTTCCAGAACCGCATAGCGATAACGCTATGCGGCGCTGGAAAAAGTTCTAAGTTAAAACCGGAATCCGGCAGGCCAGGGTCAAAACGCAAATGTGACCCTGGCCTATGTCTTGTAAAACACTGGACGAATAAAAGGATCTTAGTAATTCGGTGAGTACCGCCTGACTTTTTCTTCTTGGATATTTGAATTTCTCATTCAATGGCGTGCAACATCGTGCTCCGAGGGGCACCCTGACCCAGGATTGTTTTCCTGAAGCCAAGGAAGACATCTAAGCCTGAATCCGGTAAGTGCCCGGTATTTCCTTTTGTTATGCAAAGTACACTTTTGGTATCTATGAACGCGTACTGACATGTCAGTTTTACCATATAGTGAACATGGTGACTAAAAATAAAAACCTAAAACAATCGAGATTGCATACTTTTCATTTGTAATTTTACCGCCTCTGCACATTTTTTTCTGTTTCGCAGTAGACTATATGGTAGAATTAATGACAATCCATTTAAAGCCAATTCCGACATCATCCCTAAAAATGACAACAAAAGGCTTCAAACCCCGAGTCACTGCCCTTGGTGCGGTGTCAGGAGCCTGCTCCTACCCCAGGCACTATGATGGAGGACATATTACTGAGTACATGCTATTAGCCCCTCTTTATATGTGGAGCCCTTTATCACACTCCCCAGCCTTCTACAGCTAGATATATCGCCGCCTTTATCTACTGAGCAGCAACATATAAGAACATAGATGATGATTCTTCCCTCAGTCGTTACCGCTTACCTCGGACTTAGCTGTCAGGTTACCGAAAACAAACAGCACCGGATACAGCAGCCGCCACACAAAGCCGGAAGTGAAGCGAATCCTGGTCACCGCTGAGGGAGACGCAAGACTCCGCCTCCGGAACGATCGCAGCAAATCGGTGATCAGCTGACAAACTGAATGTTACGTCACAGCGCTGCAAAAGACAAGACCTATGATTGGCTCCAGCGAAGAACGTGGGTACGGAGGAAATGTTCTGTTGATGCTAGAAAGTGACGGTCAGCAAGTCAGCCCCTCTCAGTCAGCCTCTTTCAGTCAGCTCTCGTCAGTCCTTCTCAGTTAGTCCCTCTCAGCCAGTCTCAGTCCCGTCTCTCTCAGCCTCATCAGTCCCTCTCATTCAGCCCTCTCATCAGTCTCTCAGTCAGCCCCTCTCAGTCAGTCTCTCTCAGTCAGCCCCTCTCAGTCAGTCTCTCTCATCAGTCCCCCTCTCAGTCAGCACTCTCAGTCAGTCACCTCTCAGTCAGTCTCTTCTAGTCCCATCTCAGTCAGTCTCTCTCAGTCAGTCCCTCTCAGCCAGTCTCAGTCAGTCCCCTCTCCAGCCAGTCTCAGTCAGTCTCTCTGTCAGTCAGTCCCTCTCAGTCAGTCTCTGTCAGTCAGCCCCTCATCCAGTCAGTCTCTGTCAGTCAGCCCTCTCAATCAGTCTCTGTCAGTCCCCTCTCAGTCAGTCTCTTCAGTCAGCCCCTCTCATCAGCCCTCTTAGTCAGCCCTCTTAGTCAGCCCCTCTCAGTCAGCCCCTCTCAGTCAGCCTCCTCTAGTCACCATCTCAGTCAGTCCCTCTCACTCAGTCCATCTCAGCCAGTCTCAGTCAGCTCTCAGTCCTTTCTCAGTCAGGCTCATCCTTCTCAGTCAGTCCCTCTCAGCCAGAGTCAGCCCTTCAGTCAGCCCCTCTCAGTCAGTCCCTCTCAGTCAGTCCCTCTCAGTCCAGTCCTTCTCAGTCAGTCCTCTCAGTCAGTCTCTCCAGTCAGTCCATCTCACTCAGTCCCTCTCAGTCAGTCTCTCTCAGTCCTTCTCAGTCAGTCCCTTTTCACTCAGTCCCTCTCAGTCTCTCTCAGTCCTCCTCAGTTAGTCTCTCTCAGTTAGCCCCTCTCAGTCAGTCTCCTCAGTTAGTCTCTCTCAGTCAGTCTCTCTCAGTAAGTTCCTCTCAGTCAGTCCTCCTTAGTCAGTCTCTCTGTCAATCAGTCTCAGTCAGCCTATCAGTCAGTCCCTCCCAGTCCTCTCTGTTAGCCCCTCTCAGTCATCTTCTGTAAGTCCTCAATCAGTCTCTCTCAGTGAGTCTCTCCAGTCAGTCTCATTCAGCCTGTCAGTCACCTCTCATCAGCCTCTTCAGTCAGTCTCTTTCAGTCAGGCCCTCTCAGTCAGTCCTCTGTCAGGTCAGTCCAGCTTTACAATAGAGGAGGACAGATCTGAGGGGTTGTTGCAGGCAGATAGTAGTAACAGGAAGGAGGTGGTGGTCAAGGAACACATTGGAGCTTTGAGGATGTCTCACCCTGTTAATCACAGACACAAGAACTGAACATATGTGCCCTTCCTCACTTAATCCTAGACTTTCTCCCATGGCTGCCTCTGGGCCATGCTTAACCCTTTCCTGACCGGGCAGGTTTTCACTTCGCTGTTTTCTTTCCCCCATTCCTTCTTCCTAGAGCGTAATCCTATTTATACATCGATCTGCTGACAGGAGCATGACGGCTTGTCATTTTTACGGCATGATTTGTACTTTTGAATGACCATTAGGAATTAACAGTATAATTACTAAAAAAATTCTAAGACACCTTTCACATCAGCTTTTTTGCTGAATCACGGCAGATCTGACAGATTTACCGCATCTGCCGTGTAATGGCCGACTTGCGGCAAGCCTCCGTTCAATCTCTATGGGACGTATGGCAGGTGCGGTTTTTGCTGCTATCACAGCAAAATCCGTACTTGCCGCATCTGCCACAAGTCCCATAGAGAATGAATGGGGGCTTGCCACAAATCGGCCATTATTCAGCAGATGCGGTAAATGTGCCGGATCTGCCATGAATCAGCGAATTTGCCAAATCACTGCAATAACCGTACTTGTCACACCTGCCACAAGTCCCAAAGAGAATGAATGGGGGCTTGCTACAAGTCAGCCATTATGTGGTAGATGTGGTAAATGTGCCGGATCTGCCGCAAATCAGCAAAAGCGCTGATATTTCATATCAGCGCTTTTGTGTGGTAAAAACAACAAATTAAAAATGATTGCGCCATTGCTTTGGGGTTTTGCCGTAATGGTGTTTATTGTGCAGATCAGTACGATTACAGCTTATTACCTTGACATAAGGTGCTTTAGGGACGTGTCCTGGCTTTGATTTGCTCCAACGCTGAGCCCATATTATTGCCTACTCGTGCCAGCTGATATATTCAATCATTATGTGCCTCTAAGGGCCACGTCACACACACAGATAATTGTGCAGATATTGTTCGCAGATCTCTGGTTGCAGTGAAATCATGGACACATTATTCCATTTTGTGGCTGTGTACAAATGAATAATGTGTCCATGGTTTCACTGCAACCAGAGATCTGTGAACAATATCTGAACAGATCTCTGGTTGCAGTGAAATCATGGATACATTGCTCCATTTTGTGGCTGTGTACAACATGGAGCAATGTATCCATGATTTCACTGCAACCAGAGATCTGTTCAGATATTGGACTCAGATATCTGTGTGTGTGAAGTGGCCTTTACAGAGATCCAATCTCTGACAGTGTTATTTAACACGCCAACAGGGGGTGCCAGGGGCTTGCCACAAGTCGGCCATTACGCAGCAGATGCAGTAAATGTGCCGGATCTGCCGAGAATCAGCGAATTTGCCAGATCATGGCAAAAACCGTACTGGCCACACCTGCCTTAAGTCCCATAGAGAATGAATGGGGGCCTGCCACAAGTCGGCCGTTACACAGCAGATGCGGTAAATGTGCCGGATCTGCACAAATCAGAAAAAATGCTGATGTGAAAGCAGCCTTAGGGCCACATCACACACACAGATAATTGTGCAGAGATTGTTTGCAGATCTCTGGTTGCAGTGAAATCATGGACACATTGTTCCATTTTGTGGCCATGTACAAATGTAACAATGTGTCCATGATTTCACTGCAACCAAAGATCTGTGAACAATATCTGCACAGATATCTGTGTGTGTGACGTGGCCCTTAGTGTGGTAAAAACAACAAATTAAAGATGATTGCGCCATTGCTTTATGATTTTGCCCTAATGTTGTTTATTGTGCAGCTCAGTACGATTACAGCCTTTATGACTTTTCTCGTAAAGCTTCTTTACGGGACGTGTCCCTGTTTTGATTTGCTCCCATGCTGAGCCCATATCATCGCCTGCTCATGACAGCTGATATATTCAATCATCATGTACTTCTAAGGCTGGGGTCGCACACACAGATATCTGGGCAGATATTGTTCACAGATCTCTGGTTGCAGTGAAATCATGGACACATAGTTCCATTTTGTGGCTGTGTACAAATGGAGCAATCTGTCCATGATTTCACTGCAACCAGAGATCTGTGAACAATATCTGCCCAGATATCTGTGTGTGTGACCCCAGCCTAACAGAGATCCAATCTCTGACAGTGTTATTTAACACGCCAGCAGGGGGTGCCTGATTCCCCATAGCCATCGGGGCTCCCAGGATGTGGTCACAAGATGCCGATGGGTTGTTATGATATCCATTCAGGTGTCTAATGGTGAAAAAATGCAGAAATTTATAAACATAATACAGTGGTGAATCTGGGGGGTGGGGCATCTGCCCCAGGCGCAGAAGGCAGGGGGGCACCATCGGACCTCCTGATGCAGCACCCAAGGTGTCTCCCCACCACCTTCATATGCTGCCAACCTGTAGTGGGAGTTGGGCATTCTCTGACCCGCTGACAGCGGCTCAGAGAATCTGCAGTGTGTCAACTCCCTGCAATCAGTTGTACATGTGTGGCGCCCCACTGGTCGGAACGCCATGTAGGGGTAATGCACCCATGAAAGAGCGTGTGGTATCCCTCTGACTAGGGAACTGGGATGGTGAATAAAGGACTCTCACAACACTCATTTTACCCACCTCAGGGCTGTGGGGTACCCGGTCCGGGGCTGTAGTTCACGGGGATGTCACTGGGCCTGTTGCCCAGTTCCGTGGCCCTGGTGGTCGCTAAAAAAGGGGAAAAATGAAAAGTGTTCGTGACACCACCTATGGTTCTGGTAATTGTACCGGCGCAGCGGGACAGTCCTCCGGGGTGATGGTGGAGCAGCAAAATGGTTACGCTCCCCATAGGCAGTTGTGGTGTAAGGGGATCAGCTCTCCACACAGCCTTGTCTCTTGTGTTGCAGAGGAAGTCGGCTTATCAGGTGGAGATTTTACAGGACAGTCTATGATGGGAGCAGAATCAGAGGTGTCCAAGGGCGGAACTGACTCGTGGACCCACTGTACCACAGTATAATGTGGATGCTGATACCCAGAGAGAGAGAGACGGAGACAAAAGGCAGGTTCGAAGATTTATTTTAACTAAACAGGCAAGGAGTGAAACCCCAGAGGAGGGTCACAGGACCGACACACCGGGAAACCACCAAAGGAGCCCAAGGGATATCTCAAGGACAGTTAAGGAGGTACCAGTGAGCCGGAAGCCTGCAAACCGACCCAAGGAGAGCAAGAAAGAGAATAGGGAGCACTAAACCAATCAGGAGAACAAGATAAGGGATGGAAGACGGGGTCTACACGAGCACAGGGGATCCGACTGCAGAAAAGAAACGCAGTAAGCACAGAGATAGTAAATTGCAACAAAGCAGAAAGACCTGTGACTGGCAACTACTCAACCAAGAAGTTGCCAGGCACTGGTCTAAGGCTAAAATGAACATTAAATAGCCACCACCTCACAGTGATTGGCTGAGAGGTGGAGCCGGAAGAATTACAGCGCTGGCCCTTTAAGGCACAGCAGCAGAGCGCGCGCGTGCCCTATGCGTGCCCCTGGGAAGCAAGGAGGAGGAAGCAGCAGCCCTGAACAGCGAAGCAGGAGGGGAAGAGGACACAAAAGCAAGGATCGTGAGCGCGGGACCCTGGGGGACAGCGGCGGCCGGCCGGGACCCGAATCCCCTGCCTCCTGACAGACCTCCACGTGGTCGCAGACCGAGGCAGGCAGGCAGCAAGGCAACAGGGCGCGAGGTGCCAGGGAGCGGGTCGGCCATGGTGACAGTACCCCCATCCCCCCCGAATGGCCCCCTGCTGCAGGCCGGCAAGAAATCTGCGCAGGAGGCGAGGAGCATTGACATTCTCCGGCTCCCAGGACCGCTTCTCCGGACCGAACCCCTTCCAATCGACCAGATACCCAGTGGAGCATCCTCTCTTCTTCATGTCCAGGATGGCACTGACCTCAAACACGTCATTGGCGGAAACGGGAGGAGGATGCGCACCAGGATCTGCGGAGTAGCGGTTGAGGACTACGGGCTTGAGAAGAGACCGATGAAAAGAATTGTGAATACGGAGAGTAGAAGGGACTGCCAATTGGTAACTCACCTCATTGAGCCTCCGGGTGACCACAAAGGGACCGATGTACCGTGGAGCGAATTTGCTGGAGGGTACCTTGAGGCGGACTTACTTGGCTGATAGCCATACCTTATCCCCAGGCTGGAACAGGGGAGCATCGTCTTTTGTCCACATGATCCTTCATCCATTTGAACGCTTTCTCCAGGGCAGTTCGTGTCTCAGACCAGATCTTGGCAAAGTCCCGGGCCACGGCGTCTGCTGCTGGAGTATGGGTAGTAACGGCCAGGGGAGTCGGAATACTTGGGTGCTGACCATACACAATGAAAAAAGGAGAATTACGGGTTAACTCACCGACGTGGTTGTTGTAGGAGAACTCCGCCCATGGCAGCAAGGACACCCAATCGTCATGGTGGGCGTTGACGAAATGCCACAGGTACCCAGTCAGCACTTGGTTCACCCGTTCGACCTGCCCGTTGGACTGCGGATGGTAGGCCGAGAACCCCAGGGAGACGTCCAGCTTCTTACAGAGGGGCCGCCAGAACCGAGACACGAATTGCACACCCCTGTCAGAAACAATGTGAGAGGGCAAACCATGCAACCGAAGAATATGTTGGACGAACAGCTCTGCCAGCCTGAGCGCCGAGGGAAGCCCAGGCAAGGGAACGAAGTGACCCATCTTGGAGAATCTATCCACCACGACCCATATCACGGAGTTGCCGGAGGAGACCAGAAGATCGGTAATGAAGTCCATAGCGATGTGTCTCCAGGCTTCCGAGGGCACAGGCAAGGGCAGGAGTTGCCTGGCTGGTAACCGCTTGGTCGTCTTGTTGCGGGCACAGGTCGAGCAGGCGGAGACGAAGTCGGTGACCTCTTGACGCATGTTAAACCACCAGTAGTGTCGACTGATCAACTGGAAGGTCTTCGACAGGCCAGCGTGCCCGGCCAGTCTGGAGGCATGACCCCAACGAACAACGCGCTCCCGATCAATCTGACGTACCAACGTCTTTCCAGGGGGTAACTGGGACAGACGGAGCGGAGCGACCATGACCATTTTGGATGGATCGATGATGGGACGAAGATCCTCGTCCTGGTCGTCGGTGACGAAGGAACGGGATAGAGCATCGGCCTTGATATTCTTGCTCGCTGGGCGAAAATGGAGACGGAAGTCGAAGCGGGCAAAGAACAACGACCAGCGGGCTTGACAAGGGTTGAGCCTCTGGGCAGTGTGTAGGTACGCCAGATTTTTGTGATCGGTGAAGATCACTACCGGATGTACTGCACCCTCCAGAAGGTAACGCCACACCTCTAATGCCATCTTGATGGCTAGCAGTTCTCGGTCACCGATGGAATAATTCCGTTCACATGGCGAACAGGACTTGGAAAAGAAACCGCAGGTTACCATACATCTGGTGGAGGACTTCTGCGTGAGGACGGCCCCGGCTCCGAAAGAGGACGCGTCTACCTCCACGAAGAACTGCTTATTTGCCATGGGTCTATGGAGAGCTGGAGCTGTAGAGAAGGCACCTTTGAGCGTCTGGAAGGAAGCTTTGGCCTCAGGTGACCAGTCCCTTGGCGACTGACCCTTTCGAGGTTAAGGCAGTGAAAGGCTTGACCACATCGGAGAAGTGAGGGATGAACTGCCGGTAGTAGTTGGCGAATCCCAAGAACCGCTGGATAGCCTTCACCCTGACCGGCCGAGACCACTTCATTACCGCGGAGATCTTCTCTGGATCCATCTCCAGTCCGGCATCGGTGATGACATACCCTAGTAAGGGCAAGGACGTCCGTTCGAACAGACACTTCTCGTACTTGGTGTACAACCGGTTCTCCCGTAACAGCTGTAGAACCCGACGGACGTCTCTTCTGTGTGTAGGAAGGTCGGGAGAGAACACCAGGATATCATCCAGGTAAACGACCACACACACATAGAGAAGGTCTCAGAAGATGTCGTTCACGAATTCCTGGAACACTGCGGGTGCATTACTGAGGACGAAGGGCATCACCCGGTACTCGTAGTGTCCGTCTCGGGTGTTGAAGGCTGTCACCTGCTCGAAGCCTGACGATATTGTACGCCCCTCACAAATCCAGTTTGGTGAAGACCCGGGAACCACAAAGACGAAGAGCTCCGGAATAAGAGGCAACGGGTATTTGTTCTTCACCGTTATAGCGTTGAGACCTCGATAGTCGATGCAGGGCAGTAGGGACCCGTCCTTCTTCTTCACGAAGAAGAAGCCTGCGCCTGCGGGGGAAGTAGACTTCTGTATGAAACCTCGAGCCAAACTGTCCTTGACGTAGTCGGACATTGCCTGGGTCTCGGCAGGATTCAGCGGGTAGATGCGGCCTTTGGGTAGCGAAGCCCCCAGTACCAGATTGATGGAACAGTCGTATGGTCTGTGTGGGGGTAGAGTCTCCGCCTCTCGTTTGTCAAACACGTCAGCATAAGACCAGTACGCTGACGGCAGATCGGGCATGGCCGCCTGGGAGGGAAGCATGCGGGCTGGACGGACAGGGAGGAGACACCGGCTGTGGCAGGCCTGACCCCAACGCAGGACCTCCCCAGTTCACCAATTCAGGCCTGGTTCGTGACTGCGGAGCCACGGTAGACTGAGCATGAACGGGAGAGAGAGAGTTGGCAATACATAGAAGGTGATTCTCTCGGTATGAAGAGCTCCGATCTGCATCTCCACTTCGCCGGTGATGCCCGCAACGGAGTCTTGCAGGGGTCTCCCATCAACGGAGGTGATGATGCGGGGATGCTGCAAGGGGTGTATAGGTATGCCATAGCGTTGCGCAACGTCTTGCTGTACGAAGTTACTAGCAGAACCAGAATCCAGATATGCCATCTCCGAGTAAGCCTGTCTCCGACCTTCACCTGTATGGAAACAGTAAGGGGTTGAGAGGAATCGCTCTCACCTAGGTTGGCCTCTCTTACCTGTCCTAGGTGGAGGAGTTTCCCGACCTCTTAGGACATTGCAGACGGAAGTGACCTGATCCACCGCAGTATAGGCACAGTCTCCGAGTGAGTCGCTCCTCGCGCTCCTGACTGCTCAACCTGACCCGATCCAACTCCATGGGCTCATGTGCCGTGGGTGAAGCCGCAGCCGCCAGAAGAAGGGGCCTCTGGAACGTGGGAGCCAAGCGGGGTAGTCGTCTCTCCTGAGTCCTCTCTTTGGACCGCTCCTGTATGCGGCGGTCAATCCGGACTGCCAGAGTGATGAATTCGTCCAGAGAGCTGGGCAAATCATGAACTGCTAGTTCGTCCTTAAGGCGACTGGACAATCCTCGCCGGAAGACACCGATCAAGGGTTCATCAGGCCAGCGGAGCTCAGAAGCTAAAGTGTGGAACTGTATGGCATACTGACCAACGGACAGGTCCCCCTGTTGTAGATTGAAGAGCGCCTCGGTCGCGAAGGTCACCCGGCAGGGCTCATCAAAGATCCTACGGAAGGTGTCCAGGAATGCCCGTAGGTTAGACACGATGGGATCCTCCCTCTCCAGTAATGGATTGAACCAAGCCAGAGCCTCTCCCTCCAGATGTGAACGCCACCTTAGCCTCGTACGTGGGGTATTGGTGCGGTAATAACCGAAATGCAGTTGGCACTGGTTAAGGAACCCCCTGCATAACTTGGGGTCCCCAGAGTACCTGGTGGGCTTGCAAAGCCGAGGAGATGGAGTAGCGCCTGCTGCAGCGCCGGAGTTCAGCACGGGCACTGGACCCTGGGGAGCGGCCGACCTCTGCATGCTGGTGAGCCGTTCATCCACTGATGTCATGTAGGATAGCATCCGGTCTGCATCTCTCTCTGGTGGTCCAGTTCCTGGTGGAGCCCTGTCATCTGGGTAGAGAAAGAGGGTTCAGTAGCTTGGAGTGACCCTAAGCGGACCTCTAAGGAAGGTAACCACTTGGTCATGGCTCTGGCGGAGGCCGACAAGCTCTCTCTGAGTGTTAAACCTGGGATCAGCGGGGTCCATGGCCTGGGCAAAATCTGTCACGCTACCAAGGGCGGAACTGACTCATGGACCCACTGTACCACAGTAAAAAGTGGATGCTGATACCCAGAGAGAGAGAGCCGGAGACAAAAGGCAGGTTCGAAGATTTATTTTAACTAAACAGGCAAGGAGTGAAACCCCAGAGGACGGCCACAGGACCGACACACCGGGAAACCACCAAAGGAGCCCAAGACGAGTGACCCCTATACAGGGATATCTTAAGGACAGCTAAGGAGGTACCAGTGAGCCGGAAGCCTGCGAACCGACCCAAGGAGAGCAAGAAAGATAATAGGGAGCACTAAACCAGGGAACGGTGTCCGGGATCCTCCAGGAGAACAAGATACGGGATAGAAGACGGGGTCCACACAGAGCACAGGGGATCTGACTGCAGAAAAGAAACAAGCAGTAAGCACAAAGATAGTAAATTGCAACAAAGCAGAAAGACCTGTGTCTGGCAACTACTCAACCAAGAAGTTGCCCAGGCACTGGTCTAAGGCTAAAATGAACATTAAATAGCCCCCACCTCACAGCGATTGGCTGAGAGGTGGAGCCGGAAGAATTACAACGCTGGCCCTTTTAGGCACAGCAGCAGAGCGCGCGCATGCCCTATGCGTGTCCCTGGGAAGCAAGGAGGAGGAAGCAGCAGCCCTGAACAGTGAGGTAGGAGGGGAAGAGGACACAGGAGCAAGCATGGTGCCGGTAAGAGCACGGGACCCTGGGGGACAGCGGCGGCCGGCCGGGACCCGAACTCCCTGCCTCCTGACAGACCTCCACGCGGTCGCAGACCGAGGGCAGGTGGGCAGCAAGGCAACAGGGCGCGAGGTGCCAGGGAGCGGGTCGGCCATGGTGACAAGGGGCAGCAATAGCAGGCACACACACACAGGGTTGTTGTTTCTGTACCTTTCCTGATGTTGTAGTTTAAAGTTACGTCCAGGGTACAGTCCGGGTGGTTGAGTAGCAGTTCAGAATTTCTACACCTAATGAGTTATGAGGCCTTCTTATTACTGTGTTACTGTCTGAAACCTGGCCCTGACCTCTCCTGTGTCCCTCACTTGTATAGCAGGCGATTAGAGTCCTGCTGCTGGGCACCTGCTGGCTCTGCTGGTGGCTGTGCTACAAGTGCTGTGCCAGGAGACTGAAGTCTTCTCCGGTCTTCTCTGCTGGGCTGACTGGACCTGTGCAGACTCTGACTCCGGCATCCGAGTTGCCTCTTTCTCTCCTTTGGGGTGAACCAGACTGGTCCCTCTTCCCCTCTCTGGTGCGCCTTGCTCCGACGCTCACTCTTGGGTCCTCACACTGGCTAGACTGCCCTCTGGTACGGGCCTAGCATGGTTCCGTTCACCAGGTGTCTTCACAGTCCTTTCTCTGGAACTGCACTGCTTAACTCCACCTCCAAACCTGAATTTATAGGGGATCTTGCTGGAAGTCAGGGAGTAGAGCTTCCCCTTCAAGTCTGGGGTGAAGGTGTTGCTTGCGAGTTTACCTGATGTGGAAATCCCTCCCTGCTCCAGGTGTTCCTGTGTCAAGTGAACCGTAGGAGTGCCACACATTCACACACACCCTAGAGTTGGGAACCATGGGTGGACCCGCTGCAGGCAGGACCCAGTCCTGTAGGAGGCGCTTAGGAGGGTAGAAAAGTGTGTGGGTGGGAGGAACAGAAGGACAGTTAGACAGTGAGTGAGAGAAGAGCTCCGTTGGGGAGTGAGGAAAAAGGACGTCAGAGAAGTCGTCGGGAAAGAGAGAGACCCTAGGGGCACCAGGTGTTGCGATGCGCCCAAATCCGGACCCGGTACAATTACCAACCGGAGGGATTGGTCCTGGAACAGAGAACTGTCTCTGAGCACGATGCGAGTCTAACCCCGAGCCGTCAAACAGGAGGCCCCGAGCTTCTGTAGGAAGTCATGGCCAAAGACCCGACATCCTTGAAAAGGCATACCAAACTAAAGTCAGGAGGACCTAAAGGGGAGTCCTCCACTGAAGATCCATGGGAGCCAGCTCGAGGCTCTGCGCTCGGAGGCGCTGCACAGTAGATGGAGAAGAGAGAGCGCTAGGAGGGACTGGAGAGGAACAGTAGGCACACCACCGAGGGTCCTGAGTGAAACATCCTAGTTCTCTAGTGACTACCCAGGCCAGGGAGCAACCCAAAAGACTGTACCATCTGTCTGCTGCCTTGAGAACCTGAAGTAAACCTGTTCAGAGTTAAAGACTGTGTCGCATACTTTATTTCTCCCACCTGATGAGCCGCACACTTGCTTCAGTGAAAAGGACAACTGACTGTACTGTGTGGTAAGATGCCTCCCTGTGTAAAAACAAGTACTACAACTGGCCCGGGGATCCCGCTCCAACTACAGGGAGCATAACCATCTGGCTGCCCTACCATCACCCCGGAGGTATGACCCGCAGCAGCGGTAACCATACCTGAACCGTAGGTGGCATCACAAACTATTTTTATTATTTTTATTGACTCTTTTCAGGGACCACCAGGGCCACGGGACGGGGCACAGGCCCCAATGACATTCCCAGGGAATCAACGCCTGGAACCGGGTACCCCATGGCCCTGGGGCGGGTCAGCTTCTGGTGTCCCAAACAGGATCCCGTGCCCAGTAGAACCGGGTACTGTGCGCCTTGAACTGTGTTTTTAAAAGACTTTATTGTTGAACTCCAAGATGGCGAGGTCAGAGACTTACCACCATGTGCAGGCCCGGGGGTGTACCTCGGCCTCCCATCATGGGAGGGTCCTGCAAGAGGCGCAAAAATCCAGACCCACCCGAGTTGTCAAGGAAAAGCCAAGGGGGCGGGCCTTAGATTAAACTGCTCCTGCATCCGGAGGATATGGATGGCGGCAGGAGGGGCGAGGCAAAAGAGAGGCAAAAAGAAGGCTGCAGCAAGCATTCGGGTGTGGTCAACGGTTCAGCGACAATGGCGTCGAGAAACCCGTCCCGTGAGGTGGAAGAATGAGGCAGCCCTGAAGCCGCTGAGGAGGGTGCTGCTTCGCTCTTGATCGGGGACCATGATGCCGAGTTTTGGAAGGCCACCCTAAAAGACCTTAGGACTCAACTAAATGAGACATTAGACTGGGTCTTCAGGCGCTGGAGAGCCGATACGTACTGCGTTTTGACCCAGCGTGCTGCGCAGAGGGAGCCTGTGACCAGGGCTCGCAGAGACTTTAGTCCTGGAACCGAGGGCAAGAGACCAGTCCCAGGGTGAGCCCGAGGTTGCCAGAGATGACCAGCAGCCGGATCCACAACCAGCCCTTGCGGAGAGAACAATGCCTGGAGTCGAGCCAGAGGACTCGATGATGAGCCCGAGGGAGAGATCCTGAAGATGCCCACAGAGGTGCCCGACGTGGTGGTGGAGGCCGAGCCAGAGGAGTCAACCAGCCATCCGGACCCCGTAGGGGAGGATGAATCCGAGGGAGACAACATCGTCCTATCGCAGGAAGTCGGGGCATCTGGGCCCCGTGCCGGGTGGTGTGAGCACCAGCAGCACTGGCCGATAGGACGGGTCGGTGCAGCCGCCATGACCGGGGCGCAATACCGTACTCCAGCTCCGGACTCGGAGCAACCTGACTACTTTCAACGCGTCCAGGCCAACCAGGTGGAGAGAAAACACCGGCAAGTGCTGGTGGGTGCAAGAACAGGAGAACCTTCTGGCTATGACGAGAGCCAGGGAATTGCCTGCAAGAGTGTCCCCGGAAGATCGGAAGACAGGTACCGTAGTGGCCTTCCATTTAGACAATGGGTGAGGGTTTATACGGGAGCCTGGGCTGGGGGAGGAATTATTTGTAAGTCATAGAGACGTAGAATTGTACCTCCCAAAAGGACACCTGGATCGGGACTTGTACCGCAATGATAAGGTGACATATGAGAGACACCTAGGACTTAAGGGGTGGTATGCTTTAAGCCCTTCCCGACCCTTGGCCCACCGTTTGGGCCATGAAAGTCGGTGCGTTCCCGACCTATGGCCCAGGGGGTGGGCCATGCAATGATCGGGCTCCTGCTGCCCGTGTGAGCGGGTTAACTTAGGTGTCACCGTTGCTACTGCAAGGTGACAACCTGTAGTTAACCCCACGGGGGGTGGATTAACCCCCCCCGTGCCCAGGGCCCCTCCGATCTGCAGTTTAAAACTGAAACTGCAGATCGGAGAAATCAGAGCAATTCCCCCCTCCCAGATCTGATTGGAGGTCTTCAATCAGATCTGGAGGGGCGGATCAGCGGGTGCCCTTCCCCTACTCAGCCCCCCCAATCCAGGAAGCATTAGAGCCCCCCCCCGCCCCTCCAATCATATTTATCCACCCGCCCTCCTCCTTCTGTAATGCAGTGCCGGCTCATGCGCCCGCCGGTCAGCCTGCAAAGCCCCCTTTCCCCATGCTCATCCCCCCCCTCTTCCCCTGCTCACTCCCCCCCCCGCCTGGCCCCCCACCTCTAACCCCGCTCACCTATTCCAGTGGGCTGCACGTGCCGTGCCGGTGCACCCGCCCGTCGGCCTCCTCTGCAGCTGCGGTGTGGCCCTTCCTCCTCTCAGGGGCTCCTCCTCCTCATGGGCAAGTATGAATGAATGAATGAATAGATGGATGGGTGAATGGATGGATGTGTGCGTGGGTGGATGTGTGCGTCCGTCTGTGGATGTATGCGTACGTAGATGCGTGCGTGGATGTGTGTATGTGGATGTGCGTGAATTCCAGCGTCCGTGGATGTGTGCATGCGTCCGTGGATGTGTGTGTGCGTCCGTGGATGTGTGCGTCCGTGGATGTGTGCGTGCGTAGATGTGTGCATGCGTGGATGTGCATATGTGGATGTGCGTGAATTCCAGCATGCGTGGATGTGTGCGTGCATCCGTGGATGTGTGCGTGCGTCCGTGGATGTGTGCATGCGTGGATGTCAGCGTGCGTGAATGTCAGCGTGCGTGGATGTGTGCGTGCGTCCGTGGATGTGTGCGTACGTGGAAGTGTGTGTGCGTGGATGTCAGCGTGCGTGAATGTCAGCGTGCGTGGATGTGTGCATGCGTGGATGTCAGCGTGCATGAATGTCAGCGTGCGTGGATGTGTGCGTGCGTCAGTGGATGTGTGCGTGCGTCGTGGATGTGTGCGTGCGTCGTGGATGTGCGTATGTGGATGTGCGTGAATTACAGCGTGCGTGGATGTGTGCGTGCGTCCGTGGATGTGTGCATGCGTTTATGTCAGCATGCGTGGATGTCAGCATGTGTGGATGTCAGCATGCGTGGATGTCAGCGTGCGTGGATGTGGATGTCAGCGTGTGTGGATGTCAGTGTGCGTGCGTAGATGCGTGCGTGGATGTCAGCGTGCGTGGATGTGGATGTCAGCATGCGTGGATGTCAGTGCGTGAGCGTGGATGTGTGCATGAATGGATGTCAGCGTGCGTTGATGTATGCGTACGTGGATGTCAGCGTGCGTGAATGTGGATGTCATCATGCGTGGATGTGGATGTCAGCGTGCGTGGATGTCAGTGTGCATGCGTGGATGCGTGCGTGAATGTCAGCGTGCGTGGATGTCAGCGTGCGTGGATGTGGATGTCAGCGTGCGTGGATGTCAGTGTGCGTGCATGGATGTGTGCGTGGATGTGGATGTCAGCTTGTGTGGATGTCAGTGTGCGTGCGTGGATGTGTGCATGCATGGATGTCAACGTGCGTGGATGTCAGCGTGCGTGGATGTGGATGTCAGCCTGCGTGCATGTCAGTGTGCTCGCGTGGATGCATGCATGGATGTATGCGTGCGTGGATGTCAGCATGCGTGGATGTGGATGTCAGCGTGCATGGATGTCAGTGTGCGTGTGTGGATGTGTGCATGCGTGGATGTCAGCGTGCATGGATGTGGATGTCAGCGTGCGTGGATGTCAGTGTGGATGCATGCGTGCGTGGATGTATGTGTGAGTGGATGTCAGCGTGCATGGATGATGGGTGCATAGGTGGATGGATGGGTGCAACAAGGGAGCAAGTGTCCTCTTGTTGTAGTCTCTGGGATCATAGTCATGGTGCACTGTATGACAGATCATTATCATACAGTGCACCATAACTCTGACCCTAGAGGCTGTAGGAAGAGGACACTTGATCCCTTGCTGCAGTCTCTGGATTGAACAGAGGCGATCAAGTGTCGTGGGACCTTAATTGTGGACTACGTCGGAGGCGATCGAGCGTCGTGGGACCTTCGTTGTGGACTACTTCGGATCTTTATAATAAAGATGGAGTCCGAATTTTGTTTGTGTTATTTTTTTCAAATAAAAATATTTTTCTCTGTGTGTATTTTCTGACTATTTACCAGAGATTCCTAAAGGCAGGTCTAACATTGGCCCTATATTATGAATCTCGGGCTTAGTGCCAGCTGCCAATAAAAAGCTGGCACTAACCCCTTTATTACCCAGTTTGCCACCTGCACCAGGGCAACTTGAAGAGTCTGGGTACAGCGCCAGAAAATGGTGCTTCAATGAATGCGCCATTTTCTGGGGCGGCTGCGGGCTGCAATTCGCAGCATGGGGGGCCCAGAACGCTTGGGCCTCTCCATGCTGCAGATTCCAGCCCCCAGCTGCCTAGTTGTACCTGGCTGGACCAAAAATATGGCGGAGCACCACGCCATTTTTTTTTCTAGAATTGGTCCTAGAAAAAAAAAAAATGGGCTTCGCTGTATTTTTGGTTGCCAGCCAGGTACAACGAGGCAGCTGGGGGCTGCTGGCAGTCCATAGCTGCCAAGTTGTACCTGGCTGAACCAAAAATATGGCGGAGCCCCACACCATTTTTTTTTCTAGAATTAGTCCTAGAGAAAAAAAAAAGGCTTCGCTGTATTTTTGGTTGCCAGCCAGGTACAACGAGGCAGCTGGGGGTTGCTGGCAGTCCGTAGCTGCCAAGTTGTACCTGGCTGGACCAAAAATATGGCGAAGCCCCACATCATTTTTTTTATTACTTCTACCAATAAAATGACAAGGAGCTTTGCCTTATTTTTGGTTGCCAGCCAGTTACAACTTGGCAGTTGGGGGGCTGCAATCCTCATCGTGGAGAGACACAAATGTTGTGGCCCCCCCACGCTGCAAATTGCAACCTACAGCCACCCCAGAAAATAGCACATTAGAGGCGCCATTTTCTGGTGCTGTACCCCAACTCTTCCAGTTGCCCTTGTGCTGGTGGCAATGCTGGTGGCACACAGGAGCCATGTCGCGTATGGAGAGCCCCTGTGTGTCTAAACATTGGAGCTCCCCCACAAGTGACCCCATTTTGGAAACTAGACCCCCCAAGGAACGTATCTAGATGCATAGTGAGCACTTTGAACCCCCAAGTGCTTTACAAATTGATCCGTAAAAATAAAAAAGTATTTATTTTTCCTTTTTCAGATTCAGATTTTTACAGATCAATTTGTGAAGCACCTGGGGGTTCAAAGTGCTCACTATGCATCTAGATACATACCTTGGGGGGTCTAGTATCCAAAATGGGGTCACTTATGGGGGAGCTCTAGGGGAGGGTGGGGGGAGCACATGGGAGTAAGTGGGGGAGTGTATAAGGAGCAAACGGGAGGGCTGGGGGCTGTATGATGAGCAAATGGTGGAGAGGGTGGAAGATGAGGCGCAAACAGGGGAGAAGGTGGGGGCGTATAAGAAGCAAATGGAGGTTGGGTGGGGGCTGTATGAGAAGCAAATGAAAGAGAGAGTTTGGGGGAGTGTATAAGGAGCAAATGGAGGGGAGCAGGTGGGGGAGTGTGTAAGGAGCAAATGAGGGGAGAAGAGGGGCTTATGAAGAGCATACCGGGGGAGAGGGTGGGGTAATGTGTAAAGAGGAAAGGCGGTGAGGGCCGCATGAGGAACATATCGGGGTAGAGGGTGGGTAGTGTATAAAGAGGAAATGGGGGAGGGTGGGGGCTGTATGACAAGCATACTGGGGGAGAGATTAAGAAGTTTATGAGGAGCAAATGAGGGCAGAAGAGGGGTTGTATGAGGAGCATACAGGGGGAGAGGGCGGGGAGTGTATAAGAAGCAAATGTAGGGGGGAGGGTAGAGGAGGGTGGGGGCTCTATGAGGAGCATACCAGTTTGGAAGTGAGGTAGTGTATAAAGAGGAAATGGGGGAGGAGAGGGGGCTGTATGAGGAGCAAATCAGTGGAGAAGGTGGGGGAGTAGATAAGGAGCAAATGGAGGGGAGAGGGTGGGGGAGTGTATAAGGAGCAAATGGGGGGAGGGGGTATGGAGTCTGTTTAAGGAGCAAACTGGGGGGAGGGTTGGGTCTGAATGAGGAGCATACCAGTGGAGAAGGTGGGGTAGTGTATAAAGAAGAAATGGGAGGAGGGTGGGGGCTGAATGAGGAGCATATCAGTGGAGAAGGTGGGGGGTGCATAAGGAGCAAATGGAGGAGAGAGGGTGGGGAATGTATAAGAAGCAAATGGGGGGAGGGAGTATGGGGTCTGTATGAGGATCATACTGGGGAGAGGGTGGGGAGTATATAAGGAGCAAACTGGGGGAGGGTGGGGTCTGAATGAGGAGCATACCCAGGGAAGGTAGGGTATATAAGGAGCAAAAGGGGGAGGGGGGCTGTATGAGGGGAAAATGGAGAGGTAGGGGAGTATGAGGAGCAAACAGGGGAGAGGGTGGGGGTGTATGAGGAGCAAACAGGGGAGAGGGTGAGGGGTTTATGAGGAGCAAACAGATAGAGATGGTTTGTATGTAGAGCAAACAGAGGGAGGGTGGGACTGTATGAGATGCAAACGGAGATGGTGGGTGGTGTATAAGGATCAAACAGAGGAGAGGGTTTGGGGATGTATAAAAAGAATCGGGAGGGTGGGGCTGTATATGGAGCATATGGAAGGGAGAGAGTGGGGGAGTGTATAAGGAGCAAAAGGGGTAACGGGGGCTGCATGAGGAGCATACCAGGGGAGTGTATAAGGTGAAAATATAGGGGAGGGTGGGGGCTATATGAGGAGCATACTAGGGGAGAGGATGGGGGATTGTATAAGGAGAAACGGGGGAGGCTGTATGAGGAGCATATCAGGGGAGAGGGTGGGTAGTGTATAAGGAGCAAACAGAGGGGATAGGGTGGGGGAGTGTATAAGGAGCAAATGGCTGGGGGCTGTATGAAGAGCATACTGGGGGAGAGGGGTGGGAGTGTATAAGGAACAAACAAAGGGGAGAGGGTGGGAGAATATGAGGAGCAAATGGGGGAAAGATGGAGGCTTTATGAGGAGCATACCAGGGGAGAGGGACTGTATAAGAGCAAGGGTGGGGGGGCTGTGTGAGGAGCAAACAGGGGAGAGGGTGGGGGGAGTATGCGGAGTAAACTGGTGAGGGGTGTATGAGGAGCAAACAGGGAGAGGATGGGGGATGTATGAGGTGCAAACAGGGGGGAGGGTGGGGAATGTATGAGGAGCAAATAGGAAACAAGGTTGGCAGATGAATGAGGAGCAAATGGGGCAGAAGGGAGTGTATGAGAAGCAAACGGGGGATGGTGGGGTGTATGAGGAGCAAATGGGAGGATGAGTTTGTATGAGGAGCATACTCGGGGAGAAAGTGGGGTGTGTATGAGGATAAAATAGGACGAGAGGGTGGAAGGGAGTATGAGGAGCAAATGGGGGAGAGGGTAGGGGGTGTATGAGGAGGAAACGGGTAGAGGTGGGGGGGAGTATGAGGAGCAAATGAGGGAGTAGGTAGGGGGTGTATGAGGAGCAAATGGGTGTGGGGGGCTATATGAAGAGCAAACAGGGAGAAGGTAGGTGTGAGTATGAGGAGCAAATGGGGGAGAGGGTTGGCGGTGGATGAGGAGCAAACAGAGGTGAGATGGTGGGGGAGTGTATAAGGAGCAAATGGAGGAGAAAGGGTGGGGGGAGTATGAGGAGCAAACGGGGTGGAAAGGATGGAGGCTGTATCAGGAGCATACCAGGGGAGAGGGTGGGGGTGAGATGAGCAAATGGGGGGAGAGGGTGGGGGTGAGTATGAGAAGCAAATGGGGAGAGGGTGGGCGGTGCATGAGGACAAACGGAGGGGAGAGGGTCGGGGAATCTATAAGGAGCAAATGGAGGGGAGAAGATGGGGGATGTATGAGAAGCAATCGCGGGAAGGGTGGGGGTGTATGTGGAGCAAATGGGATAGGGTGGGGGTGTATGAAGAGTATACTGAGGGAGAGGGTAGGCTATGTATGAGGATCAAATGGGGGAAAGGTGGGAGGGAATATGAGGAGCAAATGGGGGGAAGGGTAGGGCATGTATGAGGGGCAAATGGGGAGAAAACCTATATACACATCTGCAAAAAAATATTAGTTTGTGACACAATTCTCTGAGACCATTAATTTTTTATCTTTGATAGAGGCTTGTGTTTTGCGTGATGAACTGTGTCTTCCATTATTACCATTTTGGAATACAAATGATTTAATGGTTGATTTTTACCAGCGGTGCTGGGAATGAATGACATCAATATTGGCTTTTATTTTTATATTTGCCAGTTACTGTACAGGTTAAGTATTTTTCTATTTTGATCAGACTTTTATGGATGTGGCAACATCAAATTTGTATTGAGGAAAGGGTGGCTTGATTTAAACCTTTGTGTGTTTTTCATTTTTTAATATACTAAAAACTTTTTTTTTAATACTTTGAACTTATAATTGCCTAACCCCTTCACTACCCAGCTTATTTTGACACTAATGACCAGGCCATTTTTTTGCAATAGTGACCAGTGTCCCTTTATGAGATAATAACTCTGGAATGCTTCAAGGGATCCTAGGCTGTTTTTTCGTGACATATTGGACTTCATGTTAGTGGTAAATTTAGGTCGATAATTTTTGTGTTTATTTGTGAAAAAATCGAAAATTTGGCAAAAATTTTGAAAATGTAGCAATTTTCAAATTTTGAATTTTTATTCTGTTAAACCAAAGCGTTATGTCACACAAAATAGTTAATAAATAATATTTCCCACACGTTTACTTTACATCAGTACAATTTTGGGGAAAAAAAATTTTGTTAGGAAGTTATAAGGGTTCAAAGTTCATCAGCAATTTCAAATTTTTCCAGCAAAATTTACAAAACCATTTTTTTAGTGACCATATCACATTTGAAGTCCCTTTGAGGGGCATACATGAGAGAAAACACCCAAAAGTGACACTATTCCAAATACTACAGCCCTCAATCTACTCAAAACTACATTCAAGAAGATTATTAACCCTTCAGGTGCTTCAGAGGAACTAAGCAACGTGGAAGGAAAAAACGGACATTTTAATTTTTCCAGCAAAAATGTTCTTTTAGCCTCAATGTTTTCATTTTCACATGGGCAACAGGATAAAATGGATCCTAAAATTGTTAGGATTTCTCCAGTACCGATACCTCATATGTGGTCATAGACCACTGTTTGGGCGCACCACAGGACTCGGAAGGGAAGGAGCACCATTTTGCTTTTTTAATGGAAAATTAGCTCCAATTGTTAAGGCCATTTTACACACACAGATATCTGTGTCCAACTTCTGAACAGATCTCTGGTTGCAGTGAAATCATGGACACATTGCTCCATTTTGTACACAGCCACAAATTGGAACAATGTGTCCATGATTTCACTGCAACCAGAGATCTGTTCAGAAGTTGGACACAGATATCTGTGTGTGTAAAGTGGCCTTTAGCGGACACCATTTGCGTATGGAGAGCTCCTGTGTGCCTAAACATTGGAGCTCCCACACAAGTGACCGCATTTTGGAAACTAGACCCTCCAAGGAACTTATCTAGATGCATTGTGATCACTTTGAACCCCCAGGTGCTTCACAAATTGATCCTGAAAAAATGAAAAAGTACTTTTTTTTCTTCACAAAAATGTTCTTTTTTCATTTTTACGGATCAATTTGTGAAGCACCTGGGGGTCAATGTGCTCACTATGCATCTAAATAAGTTCCTTGGAGGGTCTAGTTTCCAAAATGGGGTCACTTGTGGGGGAGCTCCAATGTTTAGGCACACAGGGGCTCTCCATACGCTACATGGTGGGCCTATAATATCAGATATCGGCTCACTATCCAGCAATTGGGCAACATACATTGACAAAATCCTACAGAAGTATGTATTTAAACTGGAAGGTTACATCAAAGATTCCACCGATATGATTAAAATTTTGAAGAATACTCACTGGAAAGATTCCTACATCTTTCTAACATTGGATATTTCATCTCTCTATACCAATATAGAACACAGATTGGGAACCCTATGTGCAGAATATTATTTAAAAAAATAACCCAAAAATAAATGATGAGTTAATCAATTTTATTCTTGAAGGTTTGGAATTTATACTCAATAACAATTTTTTCTCATTCAATGGATGTATATATCATCGCATGGCACAGCCATGGGATCGAAGGTCGCATGTTCATATGCAAACCTTTTCATGGGACTTTTTGAAGAAACACATGTACTAGATAATGAACATAAAAATTGACTGATTATATATAAAAGATTTATTGATGATATATTCATAATTTGGGACAAGGAAAAAGGAGATGTCAATTACTTCATTAAGTGCATTACAGACAATAAATGGAGGCTCACATTCGAACCCACAATACATAGTAGTACCATTAATTTCCTGGACCTTACTATCTTCATATACCAAATGAAGATTTGTACGAAAACCTATTTCAAAATGACGATCAGGAATTCCTACATAGACTACAAAGTGGATATATACCGACCAACCAGTTTAAAAGAATAAAGAAAAATTGTACAAACTAAAGTGACTTTAAAATCCAATCATAAATCCGAAATGAAAGGTTCTTGAACAGGAAATACCCTAGGAAGTTGGTATTAACTGCACAAAGGCACAGTAGAAATATCAGACAAGAAGTATTACTAACATCTAATCCAAAAACCACCACTGATAGCAAACATTCATTTAATTTCATAACTGCATTCAACAATTGCCATAAAGCTATTAAAAAAAGTCTACATGCACACTAGCATATCCTGAAGAAAGATCCAATACTTGGGGTCATTATTCCAGAGAAACCTGGTATCACCTTCCAAAGAGCCCCGAACATCAAAAGCATAGTAGCTCCCAGCCGTCTCAGATGTACCAATGTGATTAAAACTAGCGAAAAAGATACTGCAGTAAAGACCACATCAAGATGCGGGAAGAATAGATGTTTGTGCTGTAAAATCATTCAAAGGAAGTCTGAATTCTCCTCAACGGTCAATAAAAAGTCTTTTCCAATCAAACAAAACATGAATTGTACCACCGACTATGTCATATACTTATTGGAGTGCCCTTGTGGACTACAATATGTGGGAAGAACCATTAGACCCCTGCAAGAGAGACTTAACAAACATAGGTCAAATATAAAAAATGGATATAAACTTCATGGAGTCTCCCATCATTTTTGTCTGTATCACAATAAGAACCCGAAACTGTTGAAAATAATCCCCATTGATCATGATCAAGTACATTTGAATAACAGATTTGAGAAGTAAGAGAAATACTGGATATTCCAGCTAAATACTCTGAAAGCTAAGGGGTTAAATATAATATCTGAGAGGGCGGAGCTTGCCATGGAAGAAGACGGTCACTGATCCCTGAGCTCTGTCTCCCCGGCCGAATTATAACCTGATAATTCCTCCAAACCCAGCTGAAATTTGCTCTATGCCCGCAAAAAAACGGAGTGGACGCCCTGCTGGACTTCAGGCCCCCTAATACCGACATCGGGGGGTATTAGGCGCTACCTCCGGAGCTCCAGCAGGCCCCCTGGGGCTGTGATAGCTTCTAAGATGGCGGAGCCTACTGCCTTGGGAGAGGAAGCCGCGCTCCACTTGCATGGAGGTGCGCACCATCCCCCGCCTTCTATAACCCTGACGGGTCTCATATACCAAGTTCCTAACACCGGAGGCGGCCCCGTGTTGCCCGAGACACTGGAGGAGGCGCAGGACTGTCTGGTGACCCTGGTGTCGGCTTCTCACAGGACTCCCCCGGAGACACTGCAACCCAGCAAGCAGTGAGAGATGAAGAGGCAGGAGCTGTGAGTGGTGGCAAGCAGCAAAGGTCCCTGACACCGGAGGATATGGTAAGAAGATCCATGAATACTTTAAAGCAGGGCCAGCAGCCTCACGGTGTACTTGCAGTTCCCACCTGCACAACATACCCCCCACTACAATTGTGTGACATGCACCTCAGGGGCAGCCATCTCCAAGGGGGGCACTGTCTTGGTCTCAATCCCCACTGGTCTTAAACTTGGACATTAACCCTACAGGGCTCAGATCTTTTACCCCTCAGGAAGGGTCTTCACACCAGACCCCAGGAAATGGACTAACCCTTAATGCCCATGGCCCTCTCAAGGCTCAGTCAGACTTGTCCAGCAGCACCTCTGTACCCAGCGGAGACATGTGGGAATCCTTCAAAATTCGCATGCTCAGCATTCCCACAAGAGAAGAAATGGCAGTCTTTATATCTACCTTAGAGTCCTCCTTTAGGTCTGAAACTGCAGCCATTCGAGGGGAAGTAGGAGAAATCTCCCACAGGGTATCACAGACAGACACTAATGTTGAAAACTTGACTAAGCGAATTCAAAATTTGGAGGAAATCATAGCGTTCCAAAGATCCCAGCAGGAAATTTTCCTAGATTCCTTAAAGGACCTTGAAAATAGGGAGCGGCGCCAAAACATAAGGGTGCGCCGCCTCCCAGAGTCGGTCACCTCTGATGAGCTGGGGATGACACTACAGGGCCTCTTCAACTCCATCAGAAATACCCCTGCCGAAACAGTTATAGAATTTGACAGGGCTCATAGGTCCCTTGGCCCTCCCCCCTCTGACGGAGCGCTACCCAGGGACATCATTTGTAGACTCCACAGGTATCGCGTCAAGGATGAAATTCTTAATAAAGCAAGACTTTGTGGAGAGATTTGTTTCCTAGGCTGCAATATTCAACTAATGGCTGATTTGTCGAGGAGAACCCTGCAGCACTAAGGCCCCTCCTTGACCTCCTGAGGGAAAACCACCTCGCCTATTCATGGGGTTATCCCTTCCGCTTGCAAACACGACGTGGGAATCAGTTGGTGTCATTGTCCAACCCCAGAGAGCTGCAGGGGTTCTTAGATTCTCTGGAAATCCCAGACCCGGGCCTGCTGTCCCGGACTGGCCTTTACCCCCGCTCGAGGACATGTTCTCGTCATTTCCTCGTACCCAACGGATCCCCCGTAGGAGGGGCAAGGGCAAAAATAGGAATAGGAGACGCCGGAGGTCTGGTGGGGCGGACCGGGAAGAAGAAGGCTGAAGCAATACCTCACTCACTGTGGTTTCCTGCCCCTTTCTGAGACATCTTAGTGAAAGACATAGCCCCCTTTTTGAGGACCCACATTGTGAAGGATGTCGATTGCTATAAACTGGCCAAAAACCCAAAACAAGCTTCCCTATTTGTTTTTTTGTTTTTTTTCTCTTTTTTTTTTTTATTTCCTCTCCCTGTCTCCCCCCCCCTTTTTTTTTTTTTTTTTACTTTTCGCTTGTTTTATTATTTAGCCGCAAGGGTCCATTTAAGCTTCTACTACTTGAAGCTGGGTTGGTAAAATGTTATTGTGTTATACTATATATTCAGGTTTTTGGCCGGGGGAATTCTTCCTCTCTGGTTTTGTGAATTTTTATTCTTGTATTTTTGTCTTAATTTTAGGGTTCGTTTACCCGATGTGGTATTATTGAAAATTGTCTTCTCCCATAAGGAAAGGACCTCCCTCTTGGGGATACCACACAGTCTTCTAGTGTGTGGTAATTCTGCATAAGAACTTACCCCAATTGTTTACATTTTAGGAAACTGTTCCGTCCAGGATTTCTTCCTCCTTCCCCTCTCTCCCCCCTTTCTGCTTTCCCTCTTTCTTTCCTTTTACCTTTTCTCTTTTTCTCTTCTCTTCTTCTATACTGACCCTCTCCTCTTTTCTTTCTTCGTCCGAGGAGTAGTTGGTGGAGAGTTAGGGCCTGTCTGGGAGGCACGGTCGCTAGGAGGCATCGCGACCATGCAGCCCCTGAAGATCGGGTCTTTAAATGCCCGAGGTTTTAATACTCCCCAAAAACGGAGCCATGTTATCTCTGATATGCACAGAAACGGTGTCCGGGTATTGTTTCTTCAGGAGACACACTTTAAGGAAGGCCACGTCCCCACTATTGGAGGGAGGCACTTCTCAAAATGGATTCATAGCACGAACCCGGAGTCCAGATCTAAAGGGGTCTCCATAGCCCTACATAAGAACCTGTCTTATACATTGCTCGACTCAGTGGTAGACCCGGGTGGGCGCTATATCTTTCTCAAACTAAAGGTGGCGGGCACCCCCATAACTTTAGTTAATTGGTATCTTCCCAACAGGGAGCAAACAAAGGTTTGCAGATCTCTTTTGTTGAGACTGGCGGACTTTGCGGAGGGGCAGGTCTTAATCGGGGGTGACTTTAATTTTGTTCTTGATCCAGACTTGGACTCCTCTTCCGGTCGGGGGACAGCTCCGAGACGACGTGTGCAAGCACTCCGGAAGCTCCTGTGCAGGTTACAGCTGGTCAACGTTTGGAGGATTCTTAACCCCACGAGCAGAGACTATTCATTCTTCTCCAAGGTCCATAGCTCTTATAGCAGAATCGATCTGTTCTTGGTGAGCCATGGGATTCTCTCTTGGAAACCCGAGGCCTCTATCGGCAATATAGCCTTGTCAGACCACAGTCCTGTTTTCTTATCCTTGGAGATCCCTGGCTTAGCCAAGAAGGCATGGTCCTGGAGATTGAATGGTCACCTCCTCACTGATACCATCTGTCTAGGGGAATTGAAGTCTGACATTGAAACCTTTTCTCAGTCGCACGCTCACGATCCCACATCTCCGGTTTTCAAATGGGAGGCCCTTAAGTGTATCCTTAGGGGGACGCTGATTAAGCATGGGGCTAGGCTGAAAAGGGCTCGGTCTGAAAAGATTAATGACCTGCTCTCGCGGATAGGACACCTTGAGGCAGAGCATAAGTCCTCTGGCAGCCCTCAGGCACTGATAGACCTGACCACCGTGAGGTTAGAACTAAAAACCTTCTTGGACGATAGATTTGAGAGACACAGGGAACTACGAAAGGACTCTTCTATAAAAAAGCTAACAAATGCGGGCGACCCTTGGCGAGATTGCTACACCCATGGTCGGGCCCCACATATATCCCAGCCATCAAGAACCCGACAGGAAGGGTGGTTCATAGCACGGAGGACATATCAGGGGTGTTTCAAAACTTCTATGCCGACCTATATGGGCTGCGAGGGAAGTTCCACGACATGGAGCCTTCTGCCCTTGTCATCTAGGGATCCCGTCTCTGACAGAAGAAGACATGTTGTCTTTAGAGGGAGAGGTGACGACAGAGGAACTGACTGAGGCAATTAGGGCGACTCCTACATCCAAGAGCTCGGGGCCAGACGGCTTCACGCCCATATTTTATAAGACCTTGCTCGGGGACTTGCTGCCTCATTTGCTTTCTTCTTTTCAAGCTATCATGGGTGGTGACTGCTTTCCCCCGCAGGCATTGGAGGCGCACATTTGTGTTCTTCCCAAGCCAAATAAGGATCCTTTGAGTGCAGCAAGTTACCGTCCCATTTCTTTGATTAATGTGGACGTCAAGTTGTTCGCCAAAATACTAGCGGACAGACTATCACTGAAGCTCCCGTCCATAATCCATCTTGACCAGGTGGGCTTTGTTAAGGGCCGAGAGGCGCGGGACAATATCTCCTTATTGAGAAAGCTAAGATGTGGAAGTCCCCTCTTTGTCTGCTATCCATCGATGCAGAGAAGGCCTTTGACAGCGTCCATTGGGGATTCTTGAAGGAGGCTTTGGTCCATGTTGGCATGGGCGTCAGATTCCTAAACGGAATCTCATCACTGTATTCCTGTCCTTCTGCCAAGGTGTGCATCAATGGGGGCCTGTCTGGGCCGTTCCCTGTTAGGAATGGGACGAGACAGGGGTGTCCTCTTTCCCCCTTGCTCTATGTTATTGTTATGGAGCACCTGGCAGAAGCCATACGAGTTAACAGTGACATACGTGGAATTGTGGTGGGAGACACCCACCACAAGGCTGCTTTGTTCGCCGATGACGTTCTCCTATTCGTCACCTGCCCATCCGAGACCTTCCCCGCCTTATTGAACGAGTTTTGAGATGTTCGGCGACCTCAGCAACTTCAAGGTCAACTACGCAAAGACTGAAGCGTTGAACGTCACCCTGCCTGCCGTGGAGGTGTCCTCTTTGGCTGGGAGGTTCTCCTTCCGATGGAAGGCCGGTCATATAACATACTTGGGAATTAACCTGCCCACCGAACCGACAGATGCCTTTAAATTGAACCACCAAGCCATTCTTGACAGGGTTGGGTCCTTACTGGAGTCCTACAAACATCTGAGGTTGTCTTGGTTGGGGAGAGCTCATGTGATAGCTATGGACATTCTACCGAGATTCCTATACGTCTTTCAGGCAGTCCCCGTCTGGCCTGTAAGACAGTTCTTTGTCACTCTACGCACGTTGATTTCTCGCTTCATATGGAACGGCTTGAAACCCAGAGTTAATATGCAGATCCTGACTACGCCCAGAGACGCAGGTGGAGTGGGATTACCGGACCTGAGACGTTACTGTCTGGCCGCTATCCTGGTGAGGTTACTTGACTGGCACTTCAAGGGTGAGGCCAAACAGTGGGTTCGGATTGAGCAGGAGGGCATAGTGGTTCCACTTCTGAATCTACAGTGGCTTACCCCGAACGACTTGTCTTCTTTGGACAATCTTTCCTTCCTGACCTCCGAGACATTGCGGGCCTGGCGTTTAGCATGGGGGGACTTGAAAGAGGCGCCGAAGGCAAGCTCACTGACCCCGTTATTTTCTCCGGGAATGACCAACCAGAAGCTCTTGATTTGGGCAGCGGAAAACGACACCCGAGTAGGCCATGTGCTGAGCGTGGGGGAGCTCCCCTCCTTCTGCGTTTTGCAACGAGACGCTCCAGACGTTCGACTGAAATGGTGGGAGTACCTCCAACTGTGGTCCTTCCTGGGTTCTCGCACGTTCCAGGTGGGCCCTAATATTCCTCTGATCCCTCTGGAGGGGATCTTTGTAGCCAGCAACGCACCTCCTAGGGGGATATCAGCGATATACAGCATCCTATCCAAAGCGGTTGGCATAGACGCCCACGGTTACCGGAGAGCATGGGAGACGGAACTGGGCAGGCTGATTTCTGACGTCGACTGGGAAAAGTGTTTCCTTCTGGCTCGTAGATCTTCTGGGTCTTGCGATGCTCTTGAAAAGTGCTATAAAATTTGCTACAGATGGTATCTCACCCCAGACAGAATTCACAGGTTTTCTCCTGCCTCCTCTCCTCTTTGTTGGAGATGTGGTGCTGAGACAGTCACTATGCTTCACATCTGGTGGAGCTGTCCCCTGATTGGAGAGTTTTGGTCGAGAGTGTTCCGCAACTATAATTTAATCACAGGCAAGCGCCTTGTGGGTACCCCCGAGATGGCCCTGCTCTCTCTGCTCCCTGGGTCCTGGAAGAACCTGAAAAGAGACATCCTCAGATTCTGCCTTGTTGCGGCCCGTACTGTGATCCCACGTCATTGGAAAGAACAGACGGCTCCTACCATTTTAGAATGGTACTCCGAAATGGAGACGCTACGTAGGCTTGAAGAGATCTCTGCGGAATTTTCCCAGACTCAACAAGACTATGTCATGACATGGTCTGAGTGGGTTCTATTTGGTGATGCCCCCAACTTTAGGGACCTATTCTCCTGAGGATGCAGAACCGGCCCGTTTTCTCATGTTTGAGATGAGGTATGGTTCGCTCCATAATACCTCGCCTCCGCCTTTGAGGTCTCCTCCTTTCTGCTCTCCTTCCTCTTCTGCTTCTTCTTCCCCAGATTCTTGGTTCTTTACTTTTCCTTCCTTTCCCCCTTGGACGGCTACGGGATCTAGCCCGTAGACATGGATTGTTATGTGTTTTTTATTCTAAATAGCCCATGGCACCTTGGGCCACAGGGCTCCCCTCCCTAGAATACGGATAGGAGGGTAGATTTTATACTCTTATTTTTTATATGCAAAGTAGGATTTGTACGGTAGTGGGAGTCCTACACTGCAGGACAGGGGTACTACCC
Source organism: Allobates femoralis (assembly GCA_033576535.1). Classification (NCBI taxonomy): domain Eukaryota; kingdom Metazoa; phylum Chordata; class Amphibia; order Anura; family Aromobatidae; genus Allobates; species Allobates femoralis. The sequence goes on from JARQOC010000006.1 coordinate 260,154,546, forward strand.
CAGTATGGGATTGGAACATTCCCAGGCATCTACCCTTTAATCCTGCTCATATGCTGAAACTTAAAGAGTGTAATTCTGTTTATTTGTTATACACTCGTTATGTTAATGTTAAAACTTTAATAAAGATATATTTAACAAAAAATATAATATCTGAATTGATTTAAACAAGTACACATCTTCATCATTATTATTTCACGCAACATGGATATATATTGTTTACTCTCACAATTTCCCCCACACATTTGAATAGAAAAACCAGATTTCATGGTATACGTACAGTCATGTCCAAAAGTTTTGAGAATGACACCAAAATTATATTTTCACATGATCTGCTGCCCTCTGGTTTTTATTTGTGTTTGTCTGATGTTTATCTATTATATCATTGCCGTAGCGACTTCCGTCGTGTCCGGCACTACTTCTTTGGCTTCTACTGGCTTTGTTCGCGTGGCTTGGCACTTTCTCCAGGACTTTCGTCGCGGCCCGCGATGCAATGCCTGCGAAGCGGACATTGCGAGCAGTAAAAAAACAAAAATATCTCTCTCTTCCCATATGACATTCCATTACGGCCCTTGAGCCGTACTTGGTCTCTCACCCCGCACATCTGACCGCCTGGCCCTTGAGCCATACTCGCTCTCTCACACCGCATATCTGACCACCTGGCCCTTGACCCGTCCTCGGTCCTGGACACTGGCTGGCATGCACACATCAGGTGCACTAGCATGGAGCTGCCAGGCTCCCATCACTTCCCCACTGGGGACGGATCACTTCCAGCACCTCCTCACATGGCACTGGTCTGGACTTCTGAATCCCATCGTCCTCTCCTCACTCAGACACCTGGCAGGTTCCTATCCAGCCTGCTCACTCACAGCTGCAACCCAGTGAGTCAATCAGCACATCTTCACTCACACACAGACCTGAGATGTGATTAACCCCCTGTGCACCATTCAGGTTTAGCCCAGCAAAGCACTCATCCCCACAGGTTCAGCCGCTCATTAGGCTCATGAATGTATTGGATCTTCAGCACTCACACTCAGCTGTTTTACTCAGCTCATGAAAACCCTTCAGCTGTTAACCCACTGTACATCGGACAGGTTTCACACAGCACACACAATCAGGAAAACCGGCCCATCTGAACAGAGACCTGCATTGATAACCCGTGTGATGCACCCGGCCAGGGGTCACATCACCACACCTCACTTTCTCCGCACTTCACTCACTTTGTCCGCACACATACACACACACACACATACTCCGCTATACTTACCACCGGCCCTGCATCAGCCGCCTAGATCATCAGTCGACATGTCGCCGCCCCCGAACTACTCGATCGAATATCGCGTCCAAAAAGTCTCGCCAAACTTCCCGGACGCCATATTGGATCCAGTCGTCCGTGGGCGCCGACATGTCAACTCAGGATCCAGCCGGCAGGGAAGACGCAGGGTCGGTGCTAACTATAGCGAAGTGTGTGTGTGTGTATGTATGTGTGTGCTGACCACTCTGCCCACAGCGCTGCACTCAGCACTCTGCCCACGCCCCTGGGCTGACAACTCTGCCGATGCCACTGTGCTGACCAATCTCACCGCACTCACTGCTAACCACTGAGCCACCGCACTCACTGCTAACCACTGAGCCACCGCACTCACTGCTAACCACTGAGCCACCGCACTCACTGCTAACCACTGAGCCACCCCACTCACTGCTAACCACTGAGCCACCTGTATACACACAATTCATTTCACCCCACTCCCCTAACTATTAGTAAATATACTATATATGGATTCTAGACTACCCGATTCTTTAGAATCGGGCCGCCATCTATATATATATGTGATTATATAGGAATTATCAGTATTATGTATGTGATTATGTATAAATTAGTGAGTCGCGCCTATTCTGCTTGGCGGCCATTGCGAGTGAGGCTTTGCGAGTCAGTGGCGCCGGCAATGCTTCACAGGTCGCGTGGGCGCTGCCCCCACGCCCACAACGACGGAAACAGCGCCGAAACTTACGGAAGTGCGTTAGGGAAATTATATATTACATACTGATAATCTATTATATAATTGCCGTAGCGACTTCCCTCGCACACGCCGCTACCTCCGTGGCTTTGTTCGTGGGCGCGCATCGCCCACGCAACTTACTCGCAATGCCCGCGAAGGGGGCGTTGCGAGTCGTTGCAGCAGCCCGAGCAATGCCCTATACACAGATTCTAGAATCCCGATGCAATCGCATCGGGCTCACAGCTAGCATCACATAAAGAAATATAATTGCAATCATATTATGAGTACCAAAAGGTTATATTGACAGTCAGAATGAGTTAATGCAGCAAGTCAATATTTGCAGTGTTGACCCTTCTTCTTCAGGACCTCTGCAATTCTCCCTGGCATGCTCTCAATCAACTTCTGGACCAAATCCTGACTGATAGCAGTCCATTCTTACATAATCAATGCTTGCATTTTGCCAGAATTTGCTGGTTTTTGTTTGTCCACCCGTCTCTTGATGATTGACCACAAGTTCTCAATGGGATTAAGATCTGGGGAGTTTCGAGGCCATGGACCCAAAATCTCTATGTTTTGTTCCCTGAGCCATTTAGTTATCACCTTTGCTTTATGGCAAGGTGCTCCATCATGCTGGAAAAGGCATTGTTGGGCACCAAACTGTTCTTGGACAATTGGGAGAAGTTGCTTTTGGAGGACATTCTGGTACCATTCTTTTTTTTAACCATTAAAATTTTTATTAGAAATTTTTAAACAGTAGTACATCAATAACATAAATCAGGTATCGAGTACCATAACATCAAGACACAACAACATATTACCATGAGGATTAAAGAACCAACCAAAACATAAAGTAAAGGGACAAAAGATAAAGGGGCTAGGGAAAGGAAGGGGAGGGGTTATAGGAGAGCGTGAGTAATATGTAGTCCTGCAGCATCAAATAAATCGTAAATGAAGTAATATGATCAGGATTACCCCGGGATCCGAACAGCATTATGAGTAGAGAGAACCCAAGGGTCCCACCATGACAATACCTTGTTCCGTTTTGGGAGATCATGGGCCAAAATGAGCTCATATTGAAAGTGCAAATTCATGCGGTTTATCAGCTCCGTCTTGGATGGAGAGCTTATAGATTTCCACTTGGATGCTACACACATTCTTGCTGCTATCAAGGTGTTAGTGACTATAGGGCGGAGGGGGCCAGGGACCAAGTCCAGGCCCAAGCCCAGTAGGGCAACTGGCGATTCCAGTGACATGGGCAGTCCTGTGAGCATACCCAGCATCTCCTCTACCTCCATCCAAAAGGGCCTGATAATAGGACACTCCCACCATATGTGGGCGGGTGACCCCAAAGAAGAGCAACCTCGCCAACAGAATCGGGAATTATGATGTCCTGTACCTCTAAACCTAGATATACGGTCTGGGGTTAGGTATCTGGTACCATTCTTTATTCATGGCTGTGTTTTTAGGCAAGACTGTGAGTGAGCCGATTCCCTTGGCTGAGTAGCAACCCCACACATGAATGGTTTCAGGATGCTTTACAGTTGGCATGAGACAAGACTGGTGGTAGCGCTCACCTCTTCTTCTCCGAATAAGCTGTTTTCCAGATGTCCCAAACAATCGAAAAGGGGATTCATCAGAGGAAATGACTTTACCCCAGTCCTCAGCAGTCCACTCCCTGTACCTTTTGCAGAATATCAGTCGGTCCCTGATGTTTTTTCTGGAGAGAAGTGGCTTCTTTGCTGCCCTCCTTGAAACCAGGCCTTGCTTAAAGAGTCTCCGCCTCACAGTGCGTGCAGAAGCACTCACACCAGCCTGCTGCCATTCCTGAGCAAGCTCGGCACTGCTGGTAGTCCGATCCCGTAGCTGAAACAGTTTTAAGATACGGTCCTGGCGCTTGCTGGTCTTTCTTGGGCGCCCTGGAGCCTTTTTGACAACAATGGAAGCTCTCTCCTTGAAGTTCTTGATGATGCGATAGATTGTTGACTGAGGTGCAATCTTTGTAGCTGCGATACTCTTCCCTGTTAGGCCATTTTTGTGCAGTGCAATAATGGCTGCACGTGTTTCTTTAGAGATAACCATGGTTAACTGAAGAGAAACAATGATACCAAGCACCAGCCTCTTTTGAAAGTGTCCAGTGGTGTCATTCTTACTTAATCATGACTGATTGATCGCCAGCCCTGTCCTCATCAACACCCACACCTGTGTTAATGGAACAATCACTAAAACGATGTTAGCTGCTCCTTTTAAGGCAGGACTGCAATGATGTTGAAATGTGTTTTGGGGGTTAAAGTTCATTTTCTAGGCAAATATTGACTTAGCAAGTAATTGCTGTTAAGCTGATCACTCTTTATGACATTCTGGAGTATATGCAAAATGCCATTAGAAAAACTGAAGCAGTAGACTTTGTAAAAATTAATATTTGTATCATTCTCAAAACTTTTGGCCATGACTGTAGACTGAACACATGGCTTCTTCACTAACACAGTTCGCTTATCAAGATACTGAATATCTGATGTATCCATCTCCCATATTTTTAGAGTAGTAATTCACTCACAGTTATTGAGCCTGTCTAATTAAATTGGGACCTCTTAAGCACCTTTACTGTTAATTTAACATATCAATTTTTACTCTCCCCTTACTCACTCAAAGCCAAATACTGTAATTCTACAGATTTCTATATATCTGCAGTCATTTTTTCACCGAAAGAAGCAGTACTTTAAACCCAGAGAGTGTTTTGCTCCCCCTTGTGGCGGAAATATAGAGTACAACTTGCATATAAACCTTGGTACCACTCTCATCACCATAGAAATTGCATCCAGATCTCTGCATTTCCTCTCTAGCGCCATCTTGTGGATTTTTTTTGAGAAGGCACTTCCAATATTTTTATTTCAGATTTATATTTGGACATATAGATAGAACAGACAACAATTCCTACAAACAAATGAGTAATACAGTATAATTTGAACTCTGAAATTATATTGGGGCATTAAAAGGAGCCACTAATGGGAATAGAACCCACGCTGACGGTCACTCTGGGTGCCGATGGCTTGTTGTCTGGTGTGTAGTACCACAGCAGGAAGAAATCTTCATGACAGTGAACTGATGTTATAATAGATAGTTAAAATCTCTCAAAAAAACTAAATAATTTCATTATTATCATTCTAAAATTTTAATAATCAAAATCATTGTTTCATTCAAATATCTTTATTATTATTAAATATTTAGTTTAAAAAAAAAATGTTATTAAATAAATAAATGTATTACTAGCTTTTAAAAGAAATTTCCTTTATGCACCAAATTGAATTACCACTTGTACTTCATGTACATTATTCCAACAGAATCTTTATTATACAATGAGAAAAAGTTTCTTATAGGGGAATCAAAGAAAGATCCTTTTATCATTTTTTGTATCAATTAACCATCGTGTCCATTCATTATTATTTCTTGCAGTAGCAGGCACCAGCCAAGTTTTGTCCTGATTGTAGTGGAACCTGCAAAACAACAATATAGAATGTGTCAGGAAAAACTGACAATTAATATGATAAGGAATATATATTTCTTGAACGCATGCGGATGTAAAACGCATGCGCATGAGGAAACCGCATGCAAACGCAGGTACACGCTGCGTAAAAACCAAGGTATGCGTATGCGCATGCGGATGATAAACACCACGTTCACATGCGTATGCATGTATTTTGCAATGCGGATGCACATGCGCATCGTAAATGCAGCGTACAGAAACACAAATGTGAAGGTAGTCTAAGGGTTCAGTGGTGCTTGCCACTAATACATTGATTATAGATGTCAGTACCCAGCCATAGATTCAAATACTGTATTTAAGAAATCGATTTTATTTATATATTTCATTTTATAGTTTTTAACAATGTTTGATGACTTTTACTATATTTATGCATTCAAATATGATCTGATATAATTCAGGGAAACTATGTACTAACATATTACGCCAAAATTATCAGATCTTTCCCTATTGACAATGGTAAATAGCCACATCCCTATCTGACATTGGTATCCCACCATGTCAGCCATAAAAACCTTGAAGTTGATTGTGGCATTCACCACTAGTGCAACAGGAGAATGGCAACTGGTACCAACACCTAACCATGGGTTCAATTACTGTCTTTTATGGAAAAATGTGTTTCTTTTCCTTTTATTTGCTCCTGTGTTATTTATTTCTATTTTATTTGATATATATTTATTATGCAGGTTTTTATTATATTTATGAGATAAATTGTGATGCAATATAGTACATAATACCCTTATAATAGTAAAATTGCGCCAAAACCAATGGCTCTGCCCCTTTTGATGATGAATTTGACATCATAGCCAGTAGCTCCGCCCCTTTCGATGACGATTTTGACATCATGGTAAACAGACACTCCCCTTTTAACAACAAGGAACTTGTTTTGTGGGCTATAAAAACCTTGTCTCTTGCTGTACATGTATACCCTGATGAAGGTGCCAGGATAGGTGCCGAAACGCGTTGATGAATAAAGGAGATCGTTGCTTTGGAACCTTGCCTTCCTTGTGACTTCTTGGAGACATCCATCCCGGTTGTTTTATTTGTAGAAATAATTGAAAAAATAAAATGCCATATTTTTGGTCCAGCCAGGTACAACTTGGCAGCTACGACTGCCAACCACCCCCAGCTGCCTTGTTGTACCTAGCTGGCATCCAAAAATACAGCAAAGCCCATTTTTTTATTTATAGACCTAATTTGAAAAAAAAAATGATGTGGGGCTCCGCCATATTTTTGGTCCAGCCAGGTACAACTAGGGAGCTGGGGGCTGGAATCCTCAGCATGGAGAAGCCCAAGCGTTCTGGGCCCCCCATGCTGTGAATTTCAGCCCGCAGCTGCCCCAGAAAATGGCTCATTCATTGAAGCGCCATTTTCTGGCGCTTTACCCAGACTTTTCCAGTAGCCCTGGTGCCGGTGGCAAACTGGGTAATAAAGGGGTTAATGCCAGCTTTTTTATTGGCAGCTGGCACTAAGCCCGAGATTCATAATATCAGGCCAACGTTAGACTCAGCCACTAGGAATCTCTAGTAAATAAAATACACCACACAGAAAAATATTTTTATTAGAAAAAAAAAAACACAAACACAAATTGAGACTCCATCTTTATTATTCCATACCGTCCGACGTATTCAACAAGGATTGTCCCACGACGCTCAATCACCTCTACTACATGCAGAAACTGCAGCAAGGGATCAAGTGTCCTCTTCCTACAGACTCTGGGGTTACATTGATGGTGCACCATGACTCTGACCCCAAAGACTGCAACAAGAGGACACTTGATCCCTTGTTGTAGTCTCTCGGGTCAGAGTCATGGTGCACTGTATGGCAATGATCTGCCGTACTGTACATCATGACTGTGACCCCAGAGACTACAACAAGGGATCAAGTGTCCACTTGTAGTGTCTGGGGTCAAAGTCATGGGGCATGGTACGTCAGATCATTGTCATACAGTGCATCATGACTCTGACCCCAGAAACTACAACAAGTGGACACATCCACCCATGCAACCATCCACCCATGCACCTATCCATGCACCCATCCATGCACTTATCCATCCACCTATGCACCCAGCCAGCCATGCACCCATCCATCCATCCATGCACCCATCCATCCATGCATCCATCCATGCACCCATCCATCCATGCACCCATCCATCCATCCATGCACCCATCCATTCATCCATCCATGCACCTATGCATCCATCCATGCACCGATGTATCAATCCATCCATTCATTCCTACACACCTCACTCACGATCCTCAGGTGAGGAGGAGGAGCCCGAGAGAGGAGGAGGGGCACCACCACGAGCAGGAGAGGAGGCAGACCGGTGGGTGCAGGACGCCGAGGGAGAAGTGAGGGGGCACACAGGGGATCGGAGGTGGGGGGGCGGAGGGAAGGGACGGGGGGTGATCAGGATCAGAGCGGGAGGGGGCCGAGGAGGGGAGACACTAGCTCCAATCAGATCTGGGGGGGTGAGTCGGTCTGATTGGCAGTTTCACTTTCAACTGCCAATCAGAGCGATTTTAGCCACGGGGGGGAAGCCACCCCCTGGAATGAAGTGCAGGTCCTCACTTTCCCGCAGCATCGGTGACATTTCACCGGCCTCGGTCACCAGTGCTTCGGGACCCCGATCCCGCCATGACGTTGCACAACGTCATGGGTTTGGATCTTCATTCTGTGCATATTTCACCTTTTTCCTCTTGTTCATGTGATTCTCCTCTCTTCCTTTATGAAGCTCAGCCTATCGTCTAGCGGTTACTCCAGGCGTCGTGGGCCACACACAGTCCAGGTTTTCAAGATTTCCTTAGAATTTGATGGTAATTTAAATAATTGTAAATTACCAACTGTCAAATTCTAAGGAAATCTTGAAAACCTGGACTGTGTGCGGCCCTTGAGGCCTGGAGTTGCCCACCCCTGGTCTAGCCATTCTTGAGTATTCAGTTTGAATTGTTGGCTTCCTATGCTTTACCACCTCCTGCTGATCTGCTCCAGCAACTGCCTCTAGACTCCAGCAATCTCACCTGCCTCCAGCTACTCTCCTGCTTCCAGCTGCCTGTGTTTAGTTTCACTCACTCTGCTTCTGCTCCACCAAGCCCTGTGTCACGTAAGCCTTGTCTGCCCTGCCAGCACTTCCAGAACTATTGTTTATTGTGCAGATGCAGCACTGTGGACATTCTGAACCCTTAACGCTGCATTGCACAAATAAATATTGGACTTGTTTTTCTGTGGATTCCCATTCCCAGGTATCTGGGTGTTTTTTATTCTTATACTGTTTGTTTAACACCGGTTTATCATTGTGAGAATTATTTCAAGAGACTTTCTTATTTATGTTATTGTGCTACAACTATTTATAAAGACTTTCAGTTGTTATCTGTTTGATGAACTTACTCATTTGCTGCACTACATGTTATATCTGCCACGTGTGATAAATATAGACTTGTTCACCTTTAATCTTGTTATGTCTAAAGGTACCTTTACACGCGGCAACTTACTGGTTACAGTGAAATCATGGAGACATTGTTCCATTTGTACACAGCAACAAGATAGAACAATGTGTCCATGATTTCACTGCAACCAGTAAGTTGCCAGTGAAATTACTAGAAAAGTTGCCGCGTGTAAAGGTGCCCTTAGAGAATCTGCCTATATCTTCCATTGTCTTGGGCATTCCATGGCTGAGAAAACATAACCCGATAATTGACTGGCGGTCCAGAGAAGTGCACTGTGTGCAGAAAATGAGTATTTGAAGTTGCCAGTTTCTGGAAGAAAACTTCTTCTTGAGTATTTTGATCACATGATATTTTTTATACATGTTGTCCTACTCCAAGCTGTAAAGTCTTGAGAGCCAACTACCAATTAAGTAAATCAGGTGATGTGCATCCCTGTAATGAGGAGGGGTGTGGTCTAATTACATCAACACCCTATATAAGGTGTGATTAATTATTAGGCAAATGCCTTTGCTTTGGAAAAATGGGTCTGAAGAGAGATTTGGCGGGCTCTGAAAAGTCCAAAATTGTGAGATGTCTTGCAGAGGGATTTTGAAGCGTGATCACCAAACAATCAAGTGTTTCATGGCATATAGCCAACAGGGTCGCAAGAAGCGTGTTGGGCAAAAAAGGCGCAAAATAACTGCCCATGGATTGAGGAAAATCAAGCATGAAGCTGCCAAGATGCCATTTGCCACCAGTTTTGCAATATTTCAGAGCTGCAACGTTACTGGAGTATCAAAAAGCACAAGGTGTGCCATACTCAGGGACATGGCCAAAGTAAGAAAGGCTGAAAAACTACCACCTTTGAACAAGAAACATAAGATAAAACGTCAAGACTGGGCCAAGAAATATCTTGACTGATTTTTCAAAGGTTTTATGGACTGATGAAATGAGAGTGACTCTTGATGGGCCAAATGGATGGGCCTGAGGCTGTATCAGTAAAGGGCAGAGAGCTCCACTCTGACTCAGATGCCAGCAAGGTGGAGGTGGGGTACTGGTATGGACTGGTATCATCAAAGATGAACTTGAGGGACCTTTTCAAGTTGAGCATGGAGTGAAGCTCAACTTCCAGACCTACTGCCAGTTTCTGGAAGACAACTTCTTCAAGCAGTGGTACAGGAAGAAGTCGGTATCGTTCAAGAAAAACATGATTTTCATGCAGGACAATGCTCCATCATATGCATCCAACTACTCCACAGCGTGGCTAGCCAGTAAAGGTCTAAAAGAAGAAAAAATAATGACATTGACCTCTTGTTCACCTGATTTGAACCCCATAGAGAACCTGTGGTCCCTCATAAAATGTGAGATCTACAGGGAGGGAAAACAGTACATCTCTCGGAACAGTGTCTGGGAGGCTGTAGTAGCTTCTGCACGCAATGTGGATTGAAAACAGATCAAGCAACTGACAGAATTTATGGATGGAAGGCTGTTGAGTGTCATCATAAAGAAAGGTGGCTATATTGGTCACTAATTTTTTGGGGTTTTGTTTTTGCATGTCAGAAATGTTTATTTCTAAATTTTGTGCACTTATATTAGTTTACCTAGTGAAAATAAACAAGTGAGATAGGAATATATTTGTTTTTTATTAAGTTGCCTAATAATTCTGCACAGTAATAGTTACGTGCACAAACAGATATCCTCCTAAGATAGCCAAATCTAAAAGAAAAACACTCCAACTTCCAAAATATTAAGCTTCGATAGTTATGAGTCTTTTGGGTTGATTCAGAACATAGTTGTTGATCAATAATAAAAATAATCCTCTACAATACAA